>CAJNDT010000397.1:88208-221889 GCA_905221615.1 Symbiodinium sp. CCMP2592
AGTACTTCGAGCTTACATGAGCTAGATCATCTAGAGATCCAGAGTTGGATTCCTTACGAAGCATCTGTATAAGATGGTGAGTGTCCTTTTGCTCTGGAAGGTGTGTCGTGCCTGCTGTTGTCACAAGATTGTTCGCATCTGTTCTGATATGTATAGGTACGGTCTCTGATGAGAGATCTGCCCAAAGTCCCTTGAGGAACAGGCAGGTACCAAAGCAACGCATCAGTGCGTTAAGCGCTGCCACTGTTGTGGACATTGTGGTTGTCGTAATCTTGTGAGACTCATAATCCACCAGGCTACCTCTCGAGGATGTTTCCTTAATAGAGGATTCAGAGAAATCGTTCTTCTTGGAAGAAGCAGCTGCTGCTGATTGTTTCATTCATTTTAGCTTTGGATTTCGATCTTCAGCAAGGAAAATAACATGTGCTCTCTGAGATGATTTGTCATCATTGTTCCTGTAGGAAGCATCAGGGTAACCGAGGATTCTGAGATTTCCTTTCAGCGGCCAAAAAACGCAATTCTACTTCGGTAGACTTCAAAATCCTAACAAGTTTGTTCAGTTCTCGAATATCACCGATAGTAGGCTTGGCAGCCTTGCTTGCACACCTACTGAAGCGATAACAAATGTGGGCTTGAGTCCGGCTTTGTAGCCAGTTGATCTGTCCTAAAACACTTCTATAAGCAGTGTGCTGCTGTGGTGTGCATTGTTGCTCATTGTTGAGCTTCTTGTCAAAAACAATTTCTTCTAGAGCTTCAACAGCTAGGTTCTGATTTACCGAGATATGTGCTGGCACTGATGCTGTAGCATCCTTCCAGACTAATCTCTGTCCTACAAACATGATATCATTCGTGTCTTCAGAGCCTACTGCAAATTCCTTTTTGATCGATTCAATCACGGCCTTACAAAAGGTGTCATCACCGGCCATGCACAGGTCATCTACATGCAAACAGACTACTCCATGTACCTGTCTACCCTTGGCATTGTTGCCTGCTATGGGATCTAGGAGATAGTCAATCGCTGATTCCATGGTCTTTGGCTGAGACTTCTTGAGCTCGGCATCTGCTGTTGCAGACTTCTTACCATACAGAACATATGTACAGCGATCCGCACGGGTTGGCACCAGGCCATAAGACAGGAGTGCCTTATCAACGATGTTCCACCATCTTCGAGGTGCATCGTTAAGTCCATAAGCGGGTTTCTTCATCCTCGCTGCAATGTAGGCAGGATAACCTGCTTCAGGAGGAATCTGACAGATTATGTCTCTCGACTCATCATAGGCTTCACCCTGCAGAAAAGCAGTCTTTAGGTCGATGTGTGTCAGATTCCACAGCGTGTTAGCTGCTAGTTGAATCGCTAAGCGGAAACCTGGGCGACTCGCAGCAGGACTATCAGTTTGCTGAATGTCCTTCTGTCGATCCTGGAAACCTCTCAGGACCCATCGGGCCTTGCACTTAAGGAAGTTTCCGTCCTTGTCTCTTTTTAGAGTAAGGACCCATCGACCAGTGACATAATTTCGGATGTTTCCGAGTTTCCGTGTATCGACGAGCTCAAAGACATCATTGTCTAGCCAGCTCTGATATTCTGCTGCTTTCGCTTCATCAAACTGTTTCTTCATCTCACGCTTTTCCTTGGCGGTTGCCTCTTTCCGCTGTGCCTTCTGGGTTAAATTCGCTGAGTTCCTGGGGGAACTTAGAGATAAGGCCTTGTCCTCTTCCGTGAGAAGATCGTACTCTTCACGAATGTCAGATCGGAACCTTTTGGTGGGTTTATACCGTGTTGGGTCTGACCTCACTCTTGATGTTACCTCTCTGATGTCTACGGGTCCGCCATGCATGTACCGAGGCATGGAGAAAGAACCTGTGTTACTGCACAGTTTCTGTTCTGCTGTGAGAAGGACCCAGTCCTTCTCATCTACGACCAAGTCACCTTCCTCATCAGAGTAATACCTTGTGTTTTCTGACTCGGCATCGATCTCCGGTTCTGGTGAACCAGAAGTGTGAGGAGGAGCGGACGGTTGTCCGGGGTCGTCTGGGACCAGTTCTTCTTCAGTGTCTTCTTCATCTTGTTGTAACGGAAGAATGGGTCCCTGTGGATGTGCCTTCTGTTTAGGTTTTGGTGTCGGCACCTGTGAAGGTGATTTCTGTTTATGCGGCGAAACTTTCCTTTCCGATGAAGACCTTGGCGACACATCACCCCCCAGACGCCGAGGAGACGGAACGCGAGGAGGCGGATGCACGCGAGGCTTAGCCCGAGCAGGAGCCACGGGCTCATCGGAGGAACCGGCCGGCAGTCGCGGTGGAGGTATGGGAGGAGGAGGACGCGACGGCGGCGTGCCGGGAGGCATCGGCTGATCTGGTTCCGGCATAGAGACATCGTCAGATGTGATCCGTGAGCGATTAGTGCTCATTGGTTCTGACGGGTCTGACGGCGAAACCTCTTCATCCGACATGATTACATCCGGCGGTGTTCGCACGGACGGTGAAGTCTTGCCGCCTGTCATCTGGAATAGCACCCCCGAGAAGGTTGATGGGTGTACCTTGTTCCAGGGAACCTGGTGCGGCAAGCAACACGTCATAGTCGAATTGGGCTTCTTCTTGTTCCAAAAGACAAGAACGCCATCAGTTACACTGGTGAGTGCTTTGACTGTTCCAAATGTACCTCTGTATAGAGTACACTGTTCGAAACCAGACCCTGGTAAGAGTCTTGATCTAAGGCGAGTAATGTCTGACACCAAGGCATCAAGGGACGGTGATGGTTTGGAATGGTGCAATGGTAATTCAGTTTTACTCGATAAAGAATTTACTCTAGCAACAAGTGATCTGATTTTCGGATCTTGCAGGAGTTTTGAATCCTTGAGAGGATTTGTTGTCAAAAGAGAATACTCCTGATCAAGAAGTTCCGAAAGTCCCTGGAGGCATTCATCTCCAGAGTATTCTAGTATGTCTGTGACTAAAGACAGATGAGATGCATACGCATCTCGTTTCAGGAATCTTGCCAAACACGAGGCAAAGGTCTCACAGAATTCATAAGGATACACTTGTGCGAGTTTGGTTTTAAGACCGTAGCCTTGAATACCCTTTTCGTCTCCTGGTGGAGATGTTGGAGATTTCGTTTTGGCAGAATGCCTCTGGAGAGGAATTAAAACTTGCGGTGGAAAAAAAAAAAAAAAAATCGAGGATTTCGATTCATAGTATCCTGTTGGATCTTTCATGCCATAGGCCTGTAGGTTACAGACCTCATAGCTGAGCTTATGATTAGAAAACAGGCGTTTTGCTTCTGGTGAAGACCAGAGCCTGCTGTAGTATGGGTTCTCAAGAACAAAGTAACGTCCGAGCTTCATTTGGTGGTCTGCGACCGATTCACAGAATTTTGAAACAGAAAGTCTCTTGGCAGAGCCTTTCTTCCACTGTGAGTACCAGCTAGACCACTGAGAATGGTCCGGTGACATAACAATAATAGTGGGTTCTTGTTCCTTGATGATCCTAAGAAGATTGGAGCGACCTTGCGGTTGCTCAAGATCTAGACCGCTACGCAGATCGACTGGCTGACCTACTCGAAGACCTGACAGGGCAGCTTTGTGACTCATGCGGGGAGATCCGCCGTAGAGTTCTAGGAAGTCAATCTTCCCAGTGCTAGTGACCTGCCAGTGACACTCTTGATGTGGAATCGTTAGGTCTGTCGACTGCAGGGAGGCATCGAAGGTGACCATGCAGCTTGCGTGGTCAGAACCTTCTGACGTCAGAGTTTCCTCATCAGGCGCGAGAGGAATCTCCACATCAGATGTTATGTCATAATTTTTCCTCAGTTTTGAGATATTAACGCGGACTATGCGTGTTCCAAGATCCACACCTACCATGGATCCTCCGAGTTCGGAGATCACCTTTCCTTTTAGCCAAGATCCATGTTTGGACCCAGTGGATCCAATCTTAGACTTATCTTCTGACCAGTAGAAAACCTTATCTCCAAAAGAGAAAGGTCCTTGGGTCATTGACAGTCTGGCTGCAAGATCTCTACGCAGATCATCAGATTGGCGTGCCTCTTGGTAAGCCCTGTTGGCAAGCTCCTTAATGGCGCTCGCAGTGACTTCCGTATCAGTTGGATTACCTGTCAACTGATTGGGATCGGCGTTCTCTGGTGTTATAACATCTCGAGGACGCCTTCCAAAGGCCATTTCTAAAGGAGTAACTCCTCCGTAGGTAATCGAAGAGTTTCTTGCCAAACATGCTTGGCGAACGAGGTTGCCATACTTCATGGTGATTCCGTTATACTGCGGTTCACCATCCTTCAGGATCTGAAGTATGAGCTTAATCTGATGCTTCAGCAACCTTACAGCAGCTTCGGCCCTGTTGGGCCATGGTGTTCCAGGTCCTGTTGCCACAGGCTTGATATTCTGCCGATTGTAATAAGCCTCCATTTTTGGAGTCATGAATGCTTGATCTCCAACTACAACATTTGGGTTGATCTGAAATTTCTCAAAGTAGTCATTCATAATCGACATTGTAGTATGTTCTTCTTTATCCTGGACTACTTCGGCAGTCAACAAGTTTGTTGCTCCATCATAGAGAATAAGGAATACTAAGCGACTATCCTTGCCGGGAATTGGAAGCTCTCCGTGATCTACGAAGGTGAGATCACCGAAAGTCTCTGATCTTAAACCAGAAATCTTCGCTCTCGAAGGAGCTCTCACATGTTCCTGGCAGGCTGAACACTTTTTGACCAGTTGGTCATATAGCTCATAGATCTCCTTTGGGATCTGTAAGGCCTTTGTGCGTCGCTTGAACTGATCCGTACTCATATGACGGTGCTTGAGGTGAAGCTTATAGAGTTCTACAGGGTCCTTAAGCTTCTCATGAATCCTGCGAAGAGCAATTGGAAGAGATGGCGATGGTTCTGCGACAATCTCTTCACCTGTAGGTAATTCTGTACCAGGAGCCGGGTATTCTCTTGACTCAAGTGGTCTTACCTCCGTCCCGTCATCAGCTCCTGGGACCTTAGACTTCTCTTCAACAGGAGATTTAACCGCACATTTGCGGGATTTCTTCAGAAGGTTTTTAAGACCCTTTGGAGTCTTTATCTTCGCAGGTGGAACCTCAAGTCTTTCTTCTTCTGGAGGTTCATGTGATGCAGAGGATTCTGCAGGTTTGTCCCTAGAACCTGATGATGGTTCCGATGGTCCGGAAGGCTCAGGAACATCACCAGATGATTCTGGTGGATCAAGTTTCTTGGCAGATGATTCTGCCGGATCAGATGGAAGAGGCTTCTTTTTCCCTGAAATCCTCTTCGGTGGTGGATCAGCTGCTCCCTCAGGTGCTTTGTCACAACCCTTGAGGTACGTGTGAGCCTTTTTCTGTCCGGCACAGGCTGGACAGCGACCTTCCGGTATCCTAACATAAGGCTTATTGGCTCCTAGAGCAGT
Source organism: Symbiodinium sp. CCMP2592 (assembly GCA_905221615.1). NCBI lineage: Eukaryota > Dinophyceae > Suessiales > Symbiodiniaceae > Symbiodinium > Symbiodinium sp. CCMP2592. The sequence continues at coordinate 93,626 of CAJNDT010000397.1, forward strand.
CTCCGTCGCACTGAACGACGTACCTGACTTAGGGAGGTACTTCCTGGTGGAAGTAAAGCCTAGAAGGTCCAATACTAAATGGTTATTGGTACTAATCGGAAGAGGGGTTTTATACAAACCGAAAGCTTCACACGTTGCTAGGTCAGCTGTTGGACTACACTCGAGGGTCATTCTTAAATTCCTCATCTGTTCGATGGAAAACAAAATGGGAACTCTCCCCTGATCCAAAACTTCTATGGTTGTATCTCTTCTTGGAGTTGTGTTGAACCATAGAGTTACACGCTCCTTGATAAGAGCTGTTTCACTATCTGCGAAAGAGAACTTCGTGTTCGAAGGTGAGAAAGTGAAGTCAATCATGCCCGGGGCATGTTGCTTCACGGCCTTGATAAGCCTGTTCACCGCATAGCGGGAACCCATAGCCCTAGTACAACCTGAGTCAAGTATGACAAAGGTAGGGCTCTTATCAAGATTGATCCGCTCTGTGAGAGCAGATAGGACGGTGTGCTGCAACGGAAACACTGCTGTTGCAGTCTCCACACCTTGCCCCTCGGATGGTTCAGAGACCTGGGGCACGTAACTCACTGATGAGTTGTACACGGGTTCTTGGTGCGCGCTCGGATCTGTGCCTCTACCTGATGATCCTGCTTGATTTCTTCTCTTCTTTTTCCGTGTCTTTCTTCGTGAGGGTTGTGATGCATAGTATGTATAAGACGTTTGATCGTCATAAGCGGCATAATTCCAACTGGAGTCAGTATAATAACTGTCCTCATACCATGAATCCCAGCTCGGTGCGGTGGAACTCTCATAGGCCTGTGGAGATCCAGTCTGGTCTCCTTGTAAGGAGGCAGACTTAGCTGTATCCTTACCTTTGCCTTTTGCCTTTGCGCCTTTGAAGGAGCTTCCTTTATCTCCTTTGTCCTTTCCTTTTCATTTGCCTTTTCCACCTTTTCCTTTTTCCTTTCCTTTACCTTTACCGAAATAGCTGGAATCAGTTGGATCATGTTCTGCCTGGTTGGCTCTCCCTTTTCCGCGGTATGACCTAAAACGGCCACGTCCTTTTCGCTTGCCACCCTTTGCTCTACCCGGTGATCCGGGACGCATTCTTGGTCTTCTTCCCTTTTTGAATCTCCTTGCAACGAAGGCCTCATGGTCGTCAACTGTCCAGAAGACAGCTTCTTCATCCTCGGCGGCAAGAAAGCCTTCCTCAAGGGTGTCTTCGTCTTGGAGCCAAAATCCATCGACTCCGTCGTATTCACCCTGATCGAGGATGAGGAAGTTTCGGCCTCCGCGTTTGCGGCGTTGATCTCTCCTTCCATGGCGGTCCTTCTTGTGAGAAGAGTGCCGAATGTTGGGATCCTGCAGACCAGTTCTGGTCGTTGAGAACTGATCGAACATGGTCTGCCGTACCACAGTGTACGTGTAGGTCTCAATTCGGTAACCTTGGTTGGTCAATGCTGTTACCAACCTCTCACGTTGCATCTCATTTAGGTCGGACTGCACTAGGAAGAGGAGAGCTAGGAGATTGTCATTTAGAGGAAACGCTCTTCGATGATTATCAAGGCGTTCCTTGTTCCATGTTTCGAAGAAACGTGCGGCGTATGTGTCTCTCTCGGTTACATCCTGTAGGCGCAAGAAGGTTTGATCTGCCTGCACAGCCTGCATGAAATCCGGATGGGCATCTTCCAGAGCTATCTCTGGTAAGAGATCCATCCATGAGTTTCTCACGCGCTGTAGCACGATCTCAAACTTAGCAATCCAAGTCACAAAGTCTTGGTTGCCCTTCCATGCCTTGAATAGGCCGAGAAACGCCACAGGAAAACGTACTGTTCTCCTTTCACGAAAAATGGACGCATCTTCTTCTTGAAGTAATCTACTCCGTCTGGGGCTGCAAGCCTTTCTCTGTTGAGTGATTCTTTTTGTACTGCGGCCAATCCGGAGAGCCTCGTCTTGAGAGACGGACCTCTTTTGGTGTCATCCAGCGTTGTTATGTCGCACCAGTCGTCAATCAACTGTTCATACTCAAACCACGAAGTGGTGCCATCATAGGCAGGCGCGATCTTAGGCGTTATGCCTAATGATGCAAGCATGCGGTCAGATGTTGCATATGACTGTGCGACATAAGTAGCTGGACCTGGGGAGGTCTCTTCGTTCTCATATCCCCCGGAGGATTGGGAACTGCCGTCGGCTTCGCTATGCGAGCTCGACATTGTGCTGCCTCTTATCCGCTTGGTTAAGCGTTCGGCGAGGCCGACCGCTGTAGCGGACTTCGTGAGGCGGGCGGCCCTTTCCGGGCTCCGCTACCAGAAAACTGTGCCGATACACCCCCAAGGGATACTCCTTGTGAGGAGGTGTATGACCAGTTATTCCCTAAGGATCAAAGGTCAGCGCCCTGCACACGGACAGTAGTTGTTTTGTCTTGCTACGCAAGGAGAGCTTGTCTTGTCTCAATATGGTAAAACCACTGTGAGCCAATGGGCAGCGGAATGTATATGTATGAGCATGCAGCAATTGCTGTAGGTACCTGTTAGAGCTACCCCTTTAGAGGTTATGGTTGCACCCCCCACCTCCCCCCCCCCCCCTCCCCCCCCCTCCCCCTGTGCCGATACACCCCCAAGGAATAATCCTTGTGAGGAGGTGTATGACCAGTTATTCCCTAAGGATCAAAGGGCAGCGCCCTGCACACGGACAGTAGTTGTTTTGTCTTGCTACGCAAGGAGAGCTTTTCTTGTCTCAATATGGTAAAACCACTGTGAGCCAATGGGCAGCGGAATGTATATGTATGAGCATGCAGCCATTGCTGTAGGTACCTGTTAGAGCTACCCCTTTAGAGGTTTACGGAATCAAACAGACACTAATTTTCTTTTACCGGAAGCATGGCCGCACATTCACACATATACTATTATGCCCACTGTCACAGTTGCGGAGTTTGGACTCATGATAAAACAGCATATTGTTTATGCTAGGTATAGCACTGAAGTACACTGTTGAGGTCACTCCTTTTGCACACACTCATGCATGTTGGTCAGAGAGATCATCTGTACAAGATCAGGGCTGGTAATGTTCTTCTACCGAATTATGCAGCCCTTCATTGTGCTCTTGTTAGAGCTTTGTGATTCACTGTTGTGAAACTCTGAGAATTTTCTTATCTCAGATTCGGATCCAGGTTTGGATCATAGGCTCGAGCATAGACGTTCGGATGTGGTTCATCCGGGTCTGAGTGATCTTCTTCGGAACTTGAAAAGATTCCGAGTAATCTGTTCTCAGCACTGGTGAAGGCGGCGTCTGCAGTGTCATATCCATGGTTGGATGTAGTCGCCTTTGGCTCGGCCTTTGGTGCAGCTTGTGAGCTGATTGGAGTTGCCTCGGCTTTAGCCGGTTGTGGCTGCTTAGCCTTTGCCCGTTCGGCCCTTCTTCTTTCAAGCTGTCCGTCTGAGGACGCCCATGATCTTTCACTTTCATCTCCTGAGGGAGATAAGGCGGGGGCATGAAGGCTGTTCCAGTACTGTGCTGCAGAAGGAGTTAGGACTTCTTCATGGTCAGATTCTGACTGGTCTTCCTCAGAGCTTTGGTCGTCAAAGAGTGTCTCAAGGACATTTTTGAGGTTTTTATGTCTTCGCTCTATCTCTAGTGAGGAATGGACCAATTGATTGAAGACTGTTTTTGAGTCCTTCAGTGCTGCTAGAAGGATTTCCACTCTGGATAGAGTATCTTGGATGGTGTCAAGATGATCCTTTCTTTCCTCCTTGTCTCTCTGGATAGAGTTTCGCAATGATTGTGCGATTCTGAGGCGGTCGAGATATTTCTGAATAGGCATAGTTGCCGTATGATTGTCATGTATGACAGTTGTTTCGTCGCTGCTCAAGTTCCTGAATAGGACTTCCACGACTTGTAGAAACTCCGTGCTCCACGGTTCCTCTTCATCATATGTTTCTACGTGCTGTTGCACGCGTTGTGTAAACTGCTCGGCTGCTTCTACCGTTGCATCGATAGAGCTGACGTGTCTTACTGCCATGTGTCGGCACATAGTGTTAATGGCCTGGCCTTGATTGGCTTCGCCAAGTGCAGCGTCTGCATGGTTGCAGAGTCCACTGTTATGGGCTTCTCTAGCTGCTTTTCGTTGAATGCGCGGATTTTGACCTCCTCTTCTGGTAGGACCTTTTGGTCTCGGAGGATCTGAAGGTACTGTTCCTTTCGCCTTTGGCGGAGGAGTCTTAGGTGGAGGTGACATGTTTGCCTTGTTAGGCACTGGTGGCATTGCCTTGGGCACTGACGACGATGAGGAACTTGCGAGTGCAGATGTACCTCTGGCTCTTGCCGAGGATCCCTTAGGGATTGATGTATAGGTAATCTGCATGGCTTCTTCGGCCATTTGTGAATGCAATGCATCACTGAATAATTGCCTCATATGAGGATTAGTACTTGCATCGTCATAGGTTTGAAACCGTTCAATGTCCCTTTCGGTGCCTCGTGGTCGTGTATCACCTCTTTGAAAAGGATCGTTCCTGCGAATCTCCGCAACTTGTACTGCCTGGAGGCAGGTTTTACACAGCACCTTCTTCGAAACATCTTTTGCTTGCTTGAGCTGGTAACAGCTGTTTGAAAGATGGTAGACTTCGCTTCGGGAAGTGTGCCACACAGGTCGCAAATCCGTTGTTTCTCCAGAATTGACCCTGTTGGGTCCTAAAGGTTCACGCGTCTGTGGTTCATCCTCGGGTTCGAGGAAAGGTGGTGGTCGTTTCGCTGCTGCTTTTGCATTTGATTGCTGGCGGTCCATACATCTGATGGGAGCCCTGGTGAACTGCTTCCACATCCAGGGTAGGCCCATTAGCAGCAGAAACACATTCCACGCGATGCTGAAGACGGAGAAGTCTTGCTCACTGGTTAGTGAGTTTGGAAGTGAAGGTTCATCAGTCTTGATAGACTCTGCGTTTGCACCGCCTTGATTACGGTGTCCGAACCAGCCCGACAACCCTGCTGCTGTGGCAGCTGTTCTGAGTGCCTTGCCGCTCGGAGCAGACGGTGGGCGTGATGCCTTCCTTCTTCTCCTCCGGCTGGAGGATTCGTCCTCTTGTTCGTCTTCATCTCTTTGAGCAGACATCAGGTTTGATGTTTCTCGTTCGTGCTCTTCAATATCACTCTGTGTTGGAGAGTGTTCTTCTTCTTGTTGTTCCTCAAGTGTGTCCAGTTCCTCTAAAGACATGTTGAGCTTGTCAACAATATTGGTTCTTTGAGGTCTGGACCTTGATCTTGGTAGATCTTGTTGTGAAGAGGACGATGATGCCTGGCTCCTTCTTGGAGGAGGGCCTTCAGGCTCGCTGGGACGTTCAGGCCTTGGCCTTTCCCAGAATCTTCCATATCTGTGATAGCTACCTTGTGGTTGCTGTTTGTCGTACCAGCTGTTGCCGGATGAATACACAAATGAGTCCTTGTAATCACAGTATTCAGCATTACGCTGCTTGTAAGCCTGTCGCTTGTTAGCGATCTTCTGAACCTGGGCATCTGACCGGTTGTGTTTCCCTTTTGTAAGGAGTGGTTGTATCGTGAAGCCCAAAGGGCTGTGCCAATCTTTGTCAGAGGGACTCAACCACAGGTCAAGGTTAGAAAAAGTTGAATAGTACTGCTTGACTGAGACAAACAGACGGATATCGATATCCCTGTTGTTGTTCATGTCCTGCCACATGTCTGAGACTCGTTCCCAGTATGTTCTTTCGGCGGCAGGTGTAGCATCTCTTGGACTAGGTGACGCCGTGTGCGGCGTTTTGCTCCAGTCAAGGATATAACTGTTGATACAGTCGAGGTCAGCAACTTTCTTCGCCGGTTCCGGCGGTAGACGATCTGCACGTGCCAGTCTGTGCTGGTCAGAGTTGTTCAAGCAAAGGTGTCGCACTTGTGAGTGCCTTCCTGCTATGCTGTTGAATGCTGCAAGTTTCTTCTCCAGGTATAGAGAAAACAAACCGTTTCGCGGGTGAACGTCTCCACCTTTTAAGGTGAGCCTCGACGCAATATTATTGAGATCCCCCGCAATTACATCCGGTTTAAAAGGGAGAACCTCGTTGAGGAACGCGTTCACCAGTTCGCGCCTCTGTTCTTCCTTATGAGTCCTGTATGAGTTGAAATGGACGATCGCGATGGTGATGACCTTGTAAGGCCCTTTTGTACACCACATCTCGTCAAGATCGTTTGATGCTTCTTGTGAGAAGATCTCTGCGTATGACTCAAAGTCTTCCTCTGGTGGCTCATCACCCTCGACATGGCCGTTCCATTCACAGAGAACCGGCGCAGGGTCGAGGTCCGACATTGTCAGACACGCCTCTGGTGAGAGGTAAGAGCCATCAGGTGGTCCATCCTTGTCAGGATTTTTACCCTTGAGAGGGTCATATCCGATAATCTTCATGAACTCATCTCTCGTCATCCTCTGGCCGGAATATGGGTGGACCCATTCTTTTGCCTCCTGGATGGTACTGTGGTACCCAAAGGTGAGGCGGCATACCGCACCGTGGCATGCCCACAGTCGCTTCTTGGGACCACCAGCCTTAGGCTTCATTGTTCGGTGACGGTAAAAGTGGTGGGCGAGAGAGATGTCTGTTGTTGGGTCACCCTTGACTCCAATATACATTGAGGGTGCCTCAGGCTCCTTGGGAGGAGAATGGATTAGCATCCCTCTGTATTCATGTTGTCGCATGGTTGCGATCGAATACTTTGACGCAAGTGCTCCTGCCTCGAGTACGAGGGTAATATGTGTTGAATTGTTGAAGCACATGTCAATAAGAGGGTGGTAATCGAATCCCTTCTCAGGTTTGAGTTTCTTTTTGGGATTCCCTGCTGGCACCGGCGCTCGATCCATATTTCCCCAGTTGCATACCACTAGGCTTAGTGATACGCTGTCTGGGTTTGAGCCCTCTATGTGTTCTCTCTTTTCGTTAACACCGGCCCTCCTATTACGAACTATCTCGTAATGTGCGTCGAGCACCAGTTTGTCTTCGTAGCCAGTAAGAGAGAGAAAAGAAGCCGGGTGGCTTGTTCTAGAGTCCTTGATATTGATGTGACTCTTGTTAATGCTCTTGTATTGCTCCAGGGTTGGAGCCTCTGTGGAGCTGTCATACGTATTCGGAGGATTGTTCCTAATATCATCAAGGCTGCATGGATCAACGCCTGGATGGTCCTTCTCGAACAGATTTCTTGCGTGGTCGCAATACATGTTGATTTTCTGGACTGCCAAATCTACGTCCTCATGTGTGAGGATGGCCTCGTATAAAAACTGACGCTCGTCTGAGGTCATTCCTGCTCTCACTTTGGAGGTCTCAAGGCAATCGATTTGCAAGACGCACTCGCACATCCGTTGTTTACCCTGTGGGGTAAGTCGACAGTCTGCACATACAATCGTTCCACAGGAATAGCAAAAATAGCCTGTAGGCTGGTTGCAAAGATCGCAGAGAGGATTATCTGGTCGTGTCATCAGCCGTATCCTTTGGTTAAGACTCATGGCTGTCCTGCGTACTCCTACAAATCTCTCCTTGGTAGGAGGTGCAGAGGAGGAAGATGCCGAATCTCTGGGTCTGTCCCACTCCTCATCGTCAGGAGCCTCAGAATCCTTGATCATGAGTGGACTTCGGATTTTTCGATTCCATCGACTAACCCAGATTCTCTCTTTCATTTCCTGTTGCATAGCGGGGTTAGACGATGACTTCGAGATTCGGTGCTTGCGATTTTCTCGAAGTCGAGCGCTGATGCGCTCATGTTCTCTTACGAGATCTTCCTCATCAGCAGGTTCCTCGTATTCGAGGTTGAGCTTGCTTCGGTTGACTCGATAATAACTTTCTGTTTCAGGATCGAAGAGAACTAGGAATTTCTCCTTCTCCTTCTTAGGAGATTTTGGTTTCTGTGGCTCTTCGTCTGAACTCTGAACATATTCTGTTTCAGGCTTTGGTTGGTCAAGTTTGACCTCCTTAAGTTTCTCTGTGATCTCTTCCGTGGGAGATTCTTTCTTCTCCTCCGACGCTGCAGGTGCAGAGTTCGTCTTGTGAGACGGATTAACATCAACCCGGAGTTCTGAGGATGACGAAGATTTTGAGCTCTTTTCGCTTGATGCCGACTCATCGTCTGATTCTTCGTCACGATCCTGGTTAGGATCCGGTTCCTCAGGTTTCGTCTCTGTTCCAGAAGATTCTTCCTTGGGAGGAACTACGTTGGCGGAAGTATCCTGAACAGGTTCTGGAGGTTTGTGACCTGTCGTTATCTTAAGAACTTCGGTGGCGCTTCTGGTGCCGTCGGAGTTCCAGAGCTGTCCCATAAGACTGTCCGGATCCTTGTCAGCCTCGGCCTGCAGGGCGAGCTTGGATCTCGGATGGATCTCCTTTGCAGTAGTCTCCGTTTTCGGAGGTACCTCACCTGCAGAAGCGGTTTGCTCCAGGTTTGGAGCTGTGTCAGCCTCTGTCTTTGGCAGAGAAAAAGACTTCTTGTGAGAAGATCTAGCCTTGGGAGGCTCTGGTGGCAGATTTCGCCTTGCCACTTTTCGAAGTGCCGATTCGATTTCTCGGCCGTAATTTGCGCACCATGTCTTCGACTCGTAAGTCGCTGACGGCATCTGTTCGGAGCAATGGTCTGCCCACCATGGTCCGATGCTCTTGAGCTCATCGTATTGCGATGATACCCAGAGTGTTTCAGAGGGTGCGAATACGGCGCTAAGAGTACGGGCATGCACTACATATGGTGTAGCAAACATCCCTACTTGCGACTGCCACAGGTTTGTGACTTCGTTCACTACGTTATTTGCATCGAATACTAGAAGCAGTGCCTTGTTGGCACGCAACATGGTCGGATTGGGATTCGCCAGGTTTAGCGTTGAGAACTGAACAGTGTCCCTGTTGGAACGACTGTTTTCATTCACAAGAGCTTGGAAATCTGGTGCTGTAACCACCTGCGCTAGGAGGGTTGATGGTACCAGACCGTGCCTCAGGATTGAGGATAATGCCTGTAGGTCCGTGGCACGCATGATGTAACAAGGGTTGTTCTGTCGAACAAAATCCTCCATGCCGACGGGCCTTGGCGCGTTAGTGGAGAGACGCTGTGCATGGGACTGCACAGGATTGCTCCCCGTTGCCATGAAGTCTGAGATGGTCATGTGTGATCTTGGTCTCTCTTCTTCAGGATCTGGTTCTTCAGCTCTTGGTAGAGTTCGTCGTGAACCGTGTCCTCCCACTGCCGAAAGGAAAATCTTGCTCATGGTCAACACATTTGCATCCGGTGGGATGTTAACGGCGGCATCTGTGGTTTCGGCCTTGCCATCTTTGTTATAAACCATGGTGACCACAAACCTAGACTTAGTGTTGAGGAGGACACCAAGAGCGATCTCTTGTGGTGTATACTGTGCGAGCTCTGCATCGGCCAACTTGAACATGTCCAGAAGATAATTGTGTTGGCCAGCAAAGAGATCTGGGCGCTGGTTCTGAAGGTGTCTTGTTGAGGGTGCCAACCACCTTCCGACTCTGTTGGTCTTGGAAAGAATGTGGAAGCACATCTCTGGTGAGAGACCTGTTACATCTGCCAGTTTTGGCACTGAGGAGGAATAGTCCTATTCTCCGGATCCATCAAGGCTCACACATTGTTCTACCTCCGGTGGGAGGCCTGTCTGAAGGTGATGTGCAAGCATCGTACAGAACTGGCGTGGATCACGAGCGTGACTACCGACATTGTTATCCCAGTATACAAGGGGACTGTTGTCCCATGGTCCTTGAAGGACTCCTTCATAGAGCCTGACTCCATGTCTGGAGTTTAGAGTGAGCCTTGCTCTACTCGCATGGCCATATTGTGAGATCAATTGAGCAAGATCTCTTGGATGCGGATTGAACACCTGTTGGTGACCCATGATGATGAATTGAGGCTCGTGATTTTTCTCACGTTTGTGAATTCGGTGTCCACCGTGTTCGGTGTTTCGACGGGATGCTTCCCGACGAGACTCGGGGTACGAGCTATCCATGTGTGGATGTCGCTCATGGTACGCCTGCACTGCCCTGGGTAGGGCGTGTCCATCACGGCTACGGAAGTTTGATCGTGTGCTCATTACGGCACAATGACCAAACAGGATCAGGAAAGCTTGGTTAGCCCGAAAGGCTGATTGTTGTGAGGCTCGAGGCTGAAAGCGGCTGCGGATGATACAAAACATATAATTCTCATGAACATGTCCGATCTTAATGAAAACGCAGCTCGCAGACACAAATTTTCTTTTAGACGGAAAACAGTCTAAATAGAAAATCCAGCACATGGTTGTGCTACCAGCAAACGAGACTACCACCATATTCCTTGGCAGTAAAATAATCGGTAAATCTCTGTTGAGACAGCAATTCCAAGGAAGGCTACCGCTGTGGCGGCATTCTTGAGATTGTCTATGATCCACCGAACAGTGAAAGCTTTATGTTGAAGAAGTTCACGGAAGGGTGGATGAATGTCTGTTTCTGGTAAATTCCCTGTTTCCAGAGCCTTGATAAGCTCATCAGGTTGCGCCGAGTGCTTTGTTAATGCATCAGCTAGGCAGTACTTCGAGCGTACATGAGCTAGGTCATCTAAAGATCCAGAGTTGGATTCCTTACGAAGCATCTGAATGAGGTGGTGAGTTTCCTTCTGCTCTGGAAGGTGTGTCGTGCCTGCTGTTGTCACAAGATTGTTCGCATCTGTTCTGATATGTATGGGTACGGTCTCTGATGAGCGATCTGCCCAAAGTCCCTTGAGGAACAGGCAAGTACCAAAGCAACGCATCAGTGCGTTAAGCTCTGCCACTGTTGTGGACATTGTGGTTGTCGTAATCTTGTGAGACTCATAATCCACCAGGCTACCTCTCGCGGATGTTTCCTTAATAGAGGATTCAGAGAAATCGTTCTTCTTGGAAGAAGCAGCTGCTGCTGATTGTTTCATTCCCTTTAGCTTTGGATTTCGATCTTCAGCAAGGAAAATAACATGTGCTCTCTGAGACGATTTGTCATCATTGTTCCTGTAGGAAGCATCAGGGTAACCGAGGATTCTGAGATTTTCTTTCAGCGGCCAAAAACGCAGTTCTACTTCAGTAGACTTCAAAATCCTAACAAGCTTGTTCAATTCTCGAATATCACCGATAGTAGGCTTGGCAGCCTTACTCGCACACCGACTGAAGCGATAACAGATGTGAGCTTGAGTCCGGCTTTGTAGCCAGTTGATCTGTCCTAAAACACTTCTGTAAGCAGTGTGCTGCTGTGGTGTGCATTGTTGCTCATTGTTGAGCTTCTTATCCAAAACAATTTCCTCTAGAGCTTCAACAGCTAGGTTCTGATTTACTGAGATATGTGCTGGCACTGATGCTGTAGCATCCTTCCAGACTAATCTCTGTCTTACAAACATAATATCGTTCGTGTCTTCAGAACCGACTGCAAACTCCTTTTTGATCGATTCAATCACGGCCTTACGAAAGGTGTCATCACCGGCCATGCACAGGTCATCTACATGTAAACAGACTAATCCATGTACCTGTCTACCCTTGGCATTGTTGCCTGCTATGGGATCTAGGAGATAGTCAATCGCTGATTCCATGGTCTTAGGCTGAGACTTCTTGAGCTCAGCATCTGCTGTTGCAGACTTCTTACCATACAGAACATATGTACAGCGATCAGCACGGGTTGGCACCAGGCCGTAAGACAGGAGTGCCTTATCAACGATGTTCCACCATCTTCGAGGTGCATCGTTAAGTCCATAAGCGGGTTTCTTCATCCTCGCGGCAATGTAGGGAGGATAACCTGCTTCAGGAGGAATCTGACAGATTATGTCTCTCGACTCATCATAGGCTTCACCCTGCAGAAAAGCAGTCTTTAGGTCGATGTGTGTTAGTCTCCACAGCTTGTTAGCTGCTAGTTGAATCGCCAAGCGGAAACCTGGGCGACTCGCAGCAGGGCTATCAGTTTGCTGTATGTCCTTTTGTCGATCCTGGAAACCTCTTAGGACCCATCGGGCCTTACACTTAAGGAAGTTTCCGTCCTTATCTCTTTTTAGAGTCAGGACCCATCGACCAGTGACATAGTTTCGGATATTTCCGAGTTTCCGTGTATCGACGAGCTCAAAGACATCATTGTCTAACCAGCTCTGATACTCTGCTGCCTTTGCTTCATCAAACTGTTTATTCATCTCACGCTTTTCCTTGGCGGTTGCCTCCTTCCGCTGTGCCTTCTGGGTTAAATTCGCTGAGTTCCTGGGGGAACTTAGAGATAAGGCCTTGTCCTCTTCCGTGAGAAGATCGTACTCTTCACGAATGTCAGATCGGAACCTTTTGGTGGGTTTATACCGTGTTCGGTCTGACCTCACTCTTGATGTTACCTCTCTGATGTCTCCGGGTCCGCCATGCATGTACCGAGGCATGGAGAAAGAACCTGTGTTACTGCACAGTTTCTGTTCTTCTGTGAGAAGGATCCAGTCCTTCTCATCTACGACCAGGTCACCTTCCTCATCAGAGTAATACCTTGTGTCATCAGACTCAGCATCACTCTCTGGTTCAGGAGAACCTGACGTATGAGGAAGAACGGACGGTTGTCCGGGATCATCGGGGACCAGTTCTTCTTCAGAGTCTTCTTCATCCTGTTGTAACGGAAGAATGGGTCCCTGTGGATGTGCCTTCGGTTTAGGTTTTGGTGTCGGCACCTGTGAAGGTGATTTCTGTTTGTGCGGCGAAACTTTCCTTTCCGATGAAGACCTTGGCGACACATCACCCCCCAGACGCCGAGGAGACGGAACGCGAGGAGGCGGATGCACGCGAGGATTAGCCCGAGCAGGAGCCACGGGCTCATCGGAGGAAACGGCCGGTAGTCGCGGTGGAGGTATGGGAGGAGGAGGACGCGACGGCGGCGTGCCGGGAGGCATCGGATGATCTGGTTCCGGCATAGAGACATCGTCAGATGTGATCCGTGAGCGATTAGTGCTCATGGGTTCTGACGGGTCTGACGGCGAAACCTCTTCGTCCGACATGATTACATCCGGCGGTGTTCGCACGGATGGTGAAGTCTTGCCGCCTGTCATCTGGAAGAGCACCCCCGAGAAGGTTGATGGGTGTACTTTATTCCAGGAAACCTGGTGCGGCAAGCAACACGTCATAGTCAAATTGGGCTTCTTCTTGTTCCAGAAGACAAGAACGCCATCAGTTACACTGGTGAGTGCTTTGACTGTTCCAAATGTACCTCTGTATAGAGTACACTGTTCAAAACCAGACCCTGGTAAGAGTCTTGATCTAAGGCGAGTAATGTCTGACACCAAGGCATCAAGGGACGGTGATGGTTTGGAATGATGCAGTGGTAATTCAGTTTTACTCGATAAGGAATTTACTCTAGCAACAAGTGATCTGATTTTCGGATCTTGCAAGAGTTTGGAATCCTTGAGAGGATTTGCCGTCAAAAGTGAATACTCCTGGTCAAGAAGTTCCGAAAGTCCCTGGAGGCATTCATCTCCAGAGTATTCTAGCATGTCTGTGACCAAAGAAAGATGAGATGCATATGCATCTCTCTTCAGAAATCTTGCCAAACACGAGGCAAAGGTCTCACAGAATTCATAAGGATACACTTGTGCGAGTTTCGTTTTAAGACCGTAGCCTTGAATACCCTTTTCGTCTCCTGGTGGAGATGTTGGAGATTTCGTTTTTGCAGAATGCCTCTGGAGAGGAGTTAGAACCTGCGGTGGCAGGTTGTGCATGAAAATCGAGGATTTCGATTCATAGTATCCTTTTGGATCTTTCATGCCATAAGCTTGTAGGTTACAGACCTCATAGCTGATCTTGCGGTTGGAAAACAGGCGTTTTGCTTCTGGTGAAGACCAGAGCCTGCTGTAGTATGGGTTCTCAAGCACAAAGTAACGTCCGAGCTTCATTTGGTGGTCTGCGACCGATTCACAGAATTTTAAAACAGAAAGTCTCTTGGCAGAGCCTTTCTTCCACTGTGAGTACCAGCTAGACCAATGAGAGTGATCGGGTGACATAACAATAATAGTAGGTTCTTGTTCCTTGATGATCCTAAGAAGATTGGAGCGACCTTGCGGTTGCTCAAGATCTAGACCACTACGCAAGTCGACTGGCTGACCTACTCGCAGACCTGACAGGGCAGCCTTGTGACTCATACGGGGAGATCCACCGTAGAGTTCGAGGAAGTCAATCTTCCCAGTGCTGGTGACCTGCCAGTGACACTCTTGATGCGGAACCGTTAGGTCTGTCGACTGCAGGGAAGCATCAAAGGTGACCATGCAACTTGCGTGATCAGAACCTTCTGACGTCAGAGTTTCCTCATCAGGCGCGAGAGGAATCTCAACATCAGATGTTATGTCATAATTTTTCCTCAGTTTTGAGATATTAACGCGGACGATGCGTGTTCCAAGATCCACACCTACCATGGATCCTCCGAGTTCGGAGATCACCTTTCCTTTTAGCCAAGATCCATGTTTGGACCCAGTTGATCCAATTTTAGACTTATCCTCTGACCAGTAGAAAACCTTGTCTCCCAGAGAGAAAGGTCCTTCGGTCATTGACAGTCTGGCCGCAAGATCTCTGCGCAGATCATCAGATTGGCGTGCCTCTTGCTAAGCCCTGTTGGCAAGCTCCTTAATGGCTCTCGCAGTGACTTCCGTATCAGTTGGATTACCTGTCAACTGATTGGGATCAGCGTTCTCTGGTGTTATAACATCTCGAGGACGCCTTCCAAAGGCCATTTCTAAAGGAGTAACTCCTCCGTAGGCAATCGAAGAGTTTCTTGCCAAACATGCTTGGCGAACGAGATTGCCATACTTCATGGTGATTTCGTTATACTGCGGGTCACCGTCCTTCAGGATCTGAAGTATGAGCTTAATCTGATGCTTCAGCAACTTACAGAGCTTCGGCCCTGTTGGGCCATGGTGTTCCAGGTCCTGTTGCTACAGGCTTGATATTCTGCCGATTGTAATAAGCCTCCATTTTTGGAGTCATGAATGCTTGATCTCCAACTACAACCGTTGGGTTGATCTGAAATTTCTCAAAGTAGTCATTCATAATCGACATTGTAGTATGTTCTTCTTTGTCCTGGACTACTTCGGCAGTCAACAAGTTTGTTGCTCCATCATAGAGAATAAGGAATACTAAGCGACTATCCTTGCCGGGAATTGGAAGCTCACCGTGATCTACGAAGGTGAGATCACCGAAAGTCTCTGATCTTAAACCAGAAATCTTCGCTCTTGAAGGAGCTCTCACATGTTCCTGGCAGGCTGAACACTTTTTGACCAGTTGGTCATATAGCTCGTACATCTCCTTTGGGATCTGTAAGGCTTTTGTGCGTCGCTTGAACTGATCCGTACTCATATGACGGTGCTTAAGGTGAAGCTTATAGAGTTCTACAGGGTCATTAAGCTTCTCATGAATCCTGCGAAGAGCAATGGGAAGAGATGGCGATGGTTCCGCGACAATCTCTTCACCTGTAGGTGAGTCTGTACCAGGAGCCGGGTATTCTATTGACTCAAGTGGTCTTACCTCCGTCCCGTCATCAGCTCCTGGGACCATAGACTTCTCTTCAACAGGAGGTTTAACCGCATATTTGCGGGTTTTCTTCAGAAGGTTTTTAAGACCCTTTGGAGTCTTTGTCTTCGCAGGTGGAACCTCAAGTCTTTCTTCTTCTGGAGGTTCGTACGGTGCAGATGATTCTGCCGGTTTGTCTCTAGAGCCTGATGATGGTTCCGGCGGTTCGGAAGGCTCAGGAGCATCACCAGATAGTTCTGGTGGATCGGGTTTCTTGGCAGATGATTCTGCCGGATCAGATGGAAGAGGCTTCTTCTTACCTGCAATGCCCTTCGGTGGTGGATCAGCTGCTCCCTCAGGTGCCTTGTCGCAACCTTTGAGGTACGTATGAGCCCTTTTCTGTCCTGCGCAGGCTGGACAGCGACCTTCCGGGATCTTAGTATAAGATCTTCTTTCTTCCTTTGGCTTCTTAGCTCCTAGAGCAGTCTCCGTCTCACTGAACGACGTACCTGACTTAGGGAGATACTTCCTGGTGGAAGTGAAGCCTAGAAGGTCCAATACCAGATGGTTATTGGTACTAATCGGAAGGGGGGTTTTGTACAAACCGAAAGCTTCACACGTTGCTAGGTCAGCTGTGGGACTACACTCAAGGGTCATTCTTAGATTCCTCATCTGTTCAATGGAGAACAAAATGGGAACTCTCCCTTGGTCCAGAACTTCTATGGTTGTATCTCTTCTTGGAGTTGTGTTGAACCATAGAGTTACACGCTCCTTGATAAGAGCTGTTTCACTATCTGCGAAAGAGAACTTCGTGTGCGAAGGTGAGAAAGTGAAATCAATCATGCCTGGGGCACGTTGCTTCACGGCCTTGATAAGCCTATTCACCGCATAGCGGGAACCCATAGCCCTAGTACAACCTGAGTCAAGTATGACAAAGGTAGGGCGCTTATCAAGATTGATCCGCTCTGTGAGAGCAGATAGGACGGTGTGCTGCAACGGAAACACCGCTGTTGCAGTTTCAACACCTTGCCCCTCGGATGGTTCAAAGACCTGGGGCACGTAAATCACTGATGAGTTGAACACGGGTTCTTGGTGCGCGCTCGGATCTGTGCCTCTACCTGATGATCCTGCTTGATTTCTTCTCTTCTTTCTCCGTGTTTTTCTTCGTGAGGCTTGTGATGCATAGTATGTATAAGACGTTTGATCGTCATAAGCGGCATATAATTCCAAATGGCGTCAGGATAATAACTGTTCGCATTTACCATGAAATCCCAGCTCGTGCGGTGGAAACTTTCACAGGCTGTGGAGATCAGTTTGGTCTCCTTGTAAGGAGGCAGACTTAGCTGTATCCTTACTTTGTCTTTGACTTTGCACCTTTGATAGAGCTCCTGAAATCTAATTTGTCCTTCCTTTTCTTTGCCTATTCCCACATTTGCCTTTTTTCCTTCCCTTACCTTTACCGAAATAGCTGGAATCAGTTGGATCATGTTCTGCCTGGTTGGATCTCCCTTTTCCGCGGTATGACCTAAAACGGCCACGTCCTTTTCGCTTGCCACCCTTTGCTCTTCCCGGTGATCCGGGACGCATTCTTGGTCTTCTTCCCTTTTTGAATCTCCTTGCAACGAAGGCCTCATGGTCATCAACTGTCCAGAAGACAGCTTCTTCATACTCGGCGGCAAGAAAGCCTTCCTCAAGGGTGTCTTCGTCTTGGAGCCAGAATCCATCGACTCCATCGTATTCACCCTGATCGAGGATGAGGAAGTTTCGACCTCCGCGTTTGCGGCGTTGGTCTCTCCTTCCATGGCGGTCCTTCTTGTGAGAAGAGTGGCGAATGTTGGGATCCTGCAGACCAGTTCTGGTCGTTGAGAACTGATCGAACATGGTCTGCCGTACCACAGGGTACGTGTAGGTCTCAATTCGGTGACCTTGGTTGGTCAATGCTGTTACCAACCGCTCACGTTGCATCTCATTTAGGTCGGACTGCACTAGGAAGAGGAGAGCTAGGAGATTATCATTTAGAGGAAACGCTCTTCGATGATTATCAAGGCGTTCCTTGTTCCATGTTTCGAAGAAACGTGCGGCGTATGTGTCTCTCTCGGTTGCATCCTGTAGGCGCAAGAAGGTTTGGTCTGCCTGCACAGCTTGCATGAAATCTGGATGGGCATCCTCCAGAGCTATCTCTGGTAAGAGATCCATCCATGAGTTTTTCACGCGATGTAGCACGATCTCAAACTTGGCAATCCAAGTCACAAAGTCTTGGTTGCCCTTCCATGCCTTGAATAGGCCGAGGAAACGCCACAGGAAAACGTACTGTTCTCCTTTCACGAAAAATGGACGCATCTTCTTCTTGAAGTAATCTACTCCATCTGGGGCTGCAAGCCTTTCTCGGTTCAGTGATTCCTTTTGTACTGCGGCCAATCCGGAGAGCCGCGTCTTGAGAGACGGACCTCTTTTGGTGTCATCCAGCGTTGTTATGTCGCACCAGTCGTCAATCAACTGTTCATACTCAAACCACGAGGTGGTGCCATCATAGGCAGGCGCGATCTTGGGCGTTATGCCTAATGATGCAAGCATGCGTTCAGATGTTGCATATGACTGTGCGACATAAGTGGCTGGACCTTGGGAGGTCTCTTCGTTCTCATATCCCCCGGAGGATTGGGAACTGTCGTCGGCTTCGCTATGAGAGCTCGACATTGTGCTGCCTCTTATCCGCTTGGTTAAGCGTTCGGCGAGGCCGACCGCTGTAGCGGACTTTGGGAGGCGGGCGGCCCTTTCCGGGCTCAGCTACCAGAAAACTGAGCCGATACACCCACAAGGAAATGCTCCTTGTTAGGAGGTGTATGACCAGTTTATTCCCTAAGGATCAAAGGGCAGCGCCCTGCACACGGACAGTAGTTGTTTTGTCTTGCTACGCAAGGAGAGCTTGTCTTGTCTCAATATGGTAAAACCACTGTGAGCCAATGGGCCGCGGAATGTATATGTATGAGCATGCAGCCATTGCTGTAGGTACCTGTTAGAGCTACCCCTTTAGAGGTTAAGGAACCCCCCCCCACTCCCCTCCACACCCATCCCCCCCCCCCCCCCCCCCCTCCCCCTCACCCTGCCGCTACACAGCCGAGGCGGGCGGCGTAGCGTTAAAATTCCGTACAAGTCGCCCGGTTCCTTTTTTCCGCAAACTTGTCCCACAAGCCTGTCACATGTGCCAAGATTAGCAAAGCTTGCAGGGTCTTCTACTCTTGAGTGATTTCTGACCGCCTGGCCTGGATGCTCCGATCTCAAGGCCGAAACCACGACAAAGCGATCTGCTAATGGACCACCCGAACGGTCTCGCGTGGACTTCTTCTTGTAGGTGCCGTCCAGGACCTCCTGAATCCACGAGACCTCCTCAGCCGTGGCGGGGACGATTTCCTGGCCAACCGATCCTGTCCTGGCACTGCAACCAAGCAGAAGCAGCGATACTCTATCTATGTGTATATATATATATATATACATATATATATATATATGTGTATGTATGTATATATATATATATATATATACAGATTATATATATATATATAGAGAGAGAGAGAGGCAGAGAGAAGCAACGCTGGCCCTTCAAAAGGCCCTCGGGCCTGGTGCTCTCCTTCCAATAATTCGGTGGCAGCAGAGGGGCGCGACCCAGCTTCGCCACGTTCACATCCTGAGCCATGAACACGTTTCGCCCACCTGAGCTTTTTTGGACGATCTTCGGCGGAGCACAGGACTTCCGATCCCACACATATGCTCCAAGCTGCCGGGCCGATGTCTGAAGATGAGCTGCTGCTCGCGACCAGTGACACTCATTTTGCTGTCCTGCAGAGCATTAGGTGACACCGTCGTGGCGAAACGTCCTTGCAATGGCCGAAAGGCCCGAGGCCCTCTAGGCTCATTGCTGGAGCGGGTCCTTTCCATAGCGGAAGAGGGTATCCACGCTGTTGCCATTGCACACGATCAGGTCCCACTCACCCAGGTGATCGACCATGAAATCACACAGCCTCATGGTGTACCTTGTGGCTTGCGCCGCTCGGGGAAAGAATCTGACACAGCCGTGTAACACAAGCATGGGCCTTCCAAAGTTGCTCTCGCCGTTCAGGCGTCCATCGCGTGCGTGCCACATCGTACTCATTGTACTGGCCTCTCCTCGAATCTCTGGAAGGACGCAAACCAAAGCAAAGCTTTCACCACGACGACGCGCATGGGAACATCGCCAATTTGAGACAGTCTTCCAAGCTAATAGCAAAGCGGCTGAGACGGAAGCAGTTGCATTGAAGAAGCAAGTCGCCTTCACGCAGGCTCGATCACGAACCGATAGGGCAAGCTTACGCTTCATGTGTTCATGAAGATGCGGGAAGAAGACCATTTGCCGCACAGTCACAGTACGGCTGTGGACCCAGCGGCGTGCACAGCATTGTTTGCTGCATGTATTGGATGACCTCTTGCACACTAACATGCTGCAGTTGCACACTGGACTTTCACAAACGTGTATGCAAGCTTTCCGGCAGCGGTACATTCCGGCCTGCTGGTACACGCCATTTGTGTTCTGGCCATTTATTTCGATAAACCCTGAATACTGGCCGTGCATGGTCGTCGGTATCGTTCGCAGCTCGATCATCAGGAGCGGGGCTGCAGGGTTGTCGTTTGGTCGAGCCTTTGTGAATTTCACTTGCTGCTCGCGCATGATGCCTGAATTGTTGTTGCCTGGCCGAGGCTTCAGATTATTCAAATTTCATCCACACGCACACCCCGGCCAGTCTTGAGACCACAGTTGACCCTGCCTGCATGAATGTTACCACCATTGCAGAGCAGCAGCATCCATCCCATCTGCCCCAGATAGCTTGCAACTTCAATGGTACGTTTGCCTCGTCTTGCAAAACTTCTGATGCAGCATCCCTGCATCCAATTGAATGTCAGCTGAGGGACCCAGATTGTTTGTAGTTCCCTGGCGATAAAACCAACCCGGAGGAGTTTGATACTTCACATCGCAGTACCTTGGCAGGTTGCCAGCATAAGGGCCCGAACATCTGCAAGACCGTGACGCGACTACGTCTGCAGACAAGTGGCTTCTCAGAGGACTCCCAGAACCCAGGCTGGTACACCTGCACGAATGATTGAGGATCGTCTTCAGCCCCTAGACATGGACATCGTGCAAGAACCACCGTTTTCATGCCCACCGGTGAAAGGCCAGGAACTACGTACGACTTTTCCGGTTCCAGGTGGGTGACAAATCTGTTGTAGCTACACCATCAAGCAAACACAAACGGCGGACACCGGCGGTTGGGTACCCATAGTTTCGGGGTTCTAGTTTCGGATCGGCTACCGGGAGTGTGCATCTTCTTCTTCTTCTTAATCCCAGTGCTTGCGGAGGGAAACCGCCCTGACAAGTGCTTAAACATCCTGACGTTTAGATCGGGGGGTTGGGTTTCGGCATCCAGTTTTGGAGCGGCAGGGGTCAGTTTCGGGGCGTGTGGTGGGCACGTGTGGTCAGTTTCGGCGCGCAGGAAGGGAGTTCACTAGTACCATTGGAGTAAGACTATTAGTACTTCTACTGGTGGTACCCGTGCTACCATGGTTGCTAATAACTAACTGCAACGAGAACTGAGTTTGCTACCTGTACAACTAGTACTGCTAGTACTGCTCGTACTACTATAGCACCCCGAGTACTCGGGGTGCTGGTATACAAACCTTTTCCACCTAGAGGTTACTGAAGCTATTACGACTAGACCAGACTAAACCCTAATCTTCAATCCTAAACCCTTGTATCTCAACCCGCAGCCCCACATCCTGAACCCTCAACCCTCAACCCCGAATCGCAAGTGAGTACCATTGACTTGTCGGGCCACTACATGATTCATATCGGGCGGATGAACACTCGCTATTGTTGTGGGGGTTGCGGGGCGAAAAACAGGAAGAGGATCCTTCCAGCTATGTGTGGCCTGTATTGCTTTATCTTCTGAACCTCCCAGAAAGCTCGGGCCCGATGGCATCATGCAGCAGCACAACGACCAAGTGTCAAGGTCTGGGCTGAAACTGACAAGGTCCTGATCTGAAACTGCCCCGACACTCAGCAGCGAAACTGACCTCGAAAGCCCTGAAACTCGCACCTTCCGGGCACAGAGACAGCGCCCCAGCCTTGCAGCCCTGGCTCTGATAGAATTGCTCCAGCTGCTGGGCTGCCTCCGGTGCATCGTGCAAGCCGTTGATTTCCACGTAGCCCTGATCTCGCAGCTCGACCATGATATGCTGCTCGCCGTGCTGCACGAAGGCGTCCTTGAAGCTTCGAAGCATCGCGCTCTCTTCTTGACTCCAGACTCTAGACAGTCTGGGCATTAATCACCTAAACATGCAGCGGGGTTGGCCTATCGAATCGTCCCACATATTCAGGCAGGCAGCGTTTCGGAAAACCATCTGCTGCTCTCGCATACTCCCTGTCAACCCATAGTTCCCACCCGTGCATGTCAGCAGTGTCCACGCACACTCCTTGGTCATGAAGTCGACAAGCTCCATCGTCTTCATACCCATGTTGTTCTCCCCCTGCGTCCCTCTCTTTTTGAATGCGCTGGTGGAGAATTTGAGGTCACAGTAGTCTTTGTCGGCAGCACCGTATCTTGAACCACCCCATTTCTGTCTGACGAAGTCCTGTGCAGCTGCAAAACGCAGGGGCGTTTGGCACGTGTCCACGTCACGATGCTCTTCCGCACAAAGGGAGGTTTGGCTCAATGCATCACTCTCACAGAACACAGCGAGTCCTCGATCTTCCCGTAAATCCCATCCGTATCATGTCCGTTCACTTCTATGTACCCGACAGACCTGAACAGGGCTTGGTCAAAAGTCTTCATGCTGCCGTGGCTGTGGCAGGACTCTCCGACTGCAGCTGCTCATTGCAAAGCCGCCTCAACTCGATCATGATGTGGGGCGCCATCAAATTCCTAGGAGGCAAGCCGGACAAGTTATAACGTCAATGCCAGACAGGGATACAGACCGCTACTCAGGAAGCTGCCCTTTTCCACAGACGAGTTACAGGGGATGGGGAGCCTTAAACTTGATCTGCGTCTCACGCATCTGGCCGCAGTACCCCAGATTTCCGCCATCTGTCAAGTGCAAGCCCCATCCACACTCGTTGGTCATAAAGTTGATGACCTCACACAGCGTGTGACAAATGCTCTGCATAATGCAAGCCTGCAACAGCAAAAGCACAGGAAGTGCAGACAGCCTGGCCTCCATAGCCAGCTTTCCTCAGATCGGCGACATGACCCCCGCAGTTGATGGCATTTGGACAGAGACAAAGGATGACTAGCTGCTTAGCTGCTTGGCTGGTTTTTGCCTGAAGTGACTTCAAATCTGTCGTCAACCCTTCTGGCATCCCATCCTTCTTAGTTTGGCAGTCTCTGGCACCCTGCACATGAGGACTGCACCCTCCTGGCTTAGCAACCGCTGTTTCAACACAGGCTGCCTTCACCTACCTCACCTACAAATCCAGTCCAAGCCAAGGAGCCCATATTGTTTTCTCCCTCGTTGCCGCGGCTTTTGAATTTGCCATTGCCGTTCACCGAACCATCAGAATTCTGAGTGCCGCACACATAATTCCTTATCGAGACTTGTGATCCGATGGAGCTCCGCAGGTGGAGAAGATCAAGCCCAAACAATCCAAGCGTCTTATCACAAACTTCGTCACAAGGCTCTTTGGGTGCCATTGCCAGCTGAGGCCAATCATTCATTCCAGCACAGCACTTGTTCTCCTTAAAGCAGCTTCAACAGCATCGCCGCGCAGCGTTCGAAGCTTTTTGCGGACTCGGGAGGTGTTCTGTTTCACGGAGAGATGTTCCCTCGCAAGTTTTGCGAACTCCGAAAGGCATGTGCAGGAGTCTCGTGCAGGCCGGTCTGAGCCAGGTGGCATCTACCACTCTGCGCATCACCAACGTGGTCTCTGTTGCACCAAAGTATGTCTTGAAGAAGCTGTCAAGTTTATCCTTGCCGTCGCACCATCGAATCCAAGCGCACACATGAGCACGAGAAGTGCTGAGGGCTTAGCATAGATACCACCTATGTTCTTGCCACAAATCCTCGGCGGCACGTGCATGCTGCCGCGATCTCTACGTTTCTCCAAGGAGAGGTCTTCCACCACGTCTGAGCGCTGGTCTCAATGTAGCCCACATTTCGAAGCTCGATCAATAAGTGAGGAACCTTTGTCCTGTGAACGGTGCCGAAGACTAAAGCAAACAAACCTGTTGCGTTGCGATGCTGCTTGCAATTCACGGCAGGCGCTAGAGACTATGAGTCCTCTGATCAAACTGTTTCAGAATCTCCGCTTGGCTGGCATGCTGCGATCCTCGAATTCAAGCACGAAAAGCTTTTGCGTATGTCACTGATTGTTCACCTCGTGTGTAGTTCTCTTACCAATTCAAGCCAGTCACTTTCCAGCTCACGTTCTGCCTCCACCTGGTTCTTGAGCGCGCTGGCGTCTGCTCCCATGGCTGGCTGTCAAGCTGTGAGGATGGGCGTCACAGCTCGAGGCTCCACAGCTCAGCCACCATCGATTTGTGCCAAAAAGGCTGAAGCGCGCAAAGGACCCTTTGTGTCGCGCAAACATCATGGCTATGGACTAGTATGCATGTGGCCGGCAAACATGCTACCAACAATGGCAGACCCAAGCTCACGCGCAAGCATTGCATGCGAGAATGCGGCAGGAGCACGGCGATCATGCTGTCTCGATCGTCGCCCTTCCCTGAGCCCACCCTGTGCGAAGAAGCGCCGCGGATCGTGGATGACGTTGAGATTACGAGCATTCACACAACGGAGACCTAGTGAGACGGCTACTTCAGGCATGAACGGACATGTGCGTACGACCTCGGGAGGCCCGTGCTCATGGCGGAGCTGGCCAGCTTTTCTGCAAACCCAGGTGAGCTCTGCATAAGCCTTTCAAGTGGGGCGGATGCCAAGTGTTCGCTTCATTGCCAAGTCCAGCAGCAACTCCAACTGGGCCAGCGTGCTTGGTGGCCGTCGACTGCATTTGCTGAATCGAACGATCCTGCAAACTTTGCAAGCGTTGAGGCTGTCAAACACCAAAACAGGAGGCCGGTGACCTGACTCTGACCTGATATTGAGAAATCCTCATGGAGTTGCGACTGACGACTCCCATTATCCTCATGAGAGGGGGCTGGGGAAGGAGATTCTAAACATTAAGTGAACATTAGGAGCCAGCAAGGCAAGAACATCTCCAGTCCTCTGCCATAGTCTGCACCTCTCAAGACAAGGCGGCCTTCATACTGAATCCCATGCGACAACTCGCGAAAAGTGTACGCATCAAAACCAAGTGCCTGCAGTTTGTCACAGCTGCAAGCTCTCTTTGCCTGGGCTGTCGCTGCCAAAACTGCTTTGGTGCACAAGTCTTACTCTCTGTCTTGCGACTGCGACAGCTGCTTGCCATCCGAAGGTGCTGCACATCAGGGCTCACGTTGGAAGCCCCGCTCCACCGCTTGAATCCAGAAAGGCTTCATGCAGATGCATGCCCAAGTTCAACCAAACCGTCAACATGCAAGCAGTTCTCAGATGCTGATCTTTTGTCGAATCGAACAACGGACCGCCCTCGGAAAGGGTGCAGTCCGTCACACAACGAAAATTTCGGGACTTCGTCCTCATGCTGAGATCAGTAGTCTAGGCCTGCGGCAACTAGGGCCTTCGCACACCCTCAGTGCGCACTCGAGTTTGCTAAACACCAATTTCAGTCCTCGCTGGCGATCTTGGGGGGAACCCATCCAGAACCTCCATGCTTTGTCTGCCATATGCCGCAAGCTCCCGCAGCCCCCAACACCCCAGGCCACGCAAAGATAGGGTGCCCTGGAAATAGAAACGGGCATCTCGAGCAATGAACCGTTGACCTCACGGCTGGCCGGAGGGCTCAGTTGCTGGACGCGCCTGTCCCCAGACTCGGACAGCCTGTGCCTCTGTGCCTGTGATTCCTCCTCAGCCCCTCAGATCCCAGCCTCCATCTCTGTAGCCGGAGCCTCGCCAAGACGGTTGCCACTTCCTCCGAAGGCCTGGGAACCGCAGCGCTTTCCAGATGGTTGAGCGGTACCACATATAGCTGAGAGCCCTGCCACGAACTGGCCTCCTGTCGGGGCATGCCCATGCGCGGAAGCAGGTTGAAGTCTCGATCGTTGACAAAACTTACGATCTTACTGCTCACAATTGTACGAAGTGAACCTATACCGACCTATATCAATTAAACGAAATTCGTTTCGACCTGATAATGTTGACCTCAGCCTGCCATCCTTCAAAGTGCACAGGGTATCGAAGGCCTCGAGCTGCAGGTTTGCAATGACAGCTTGAGAGCACCATGCAGAAAGGCAAAGCAAAACGCATGCACGATGCAAAAGGCCGTCAGTGCCCCTTGCCGGACCCACCTTGTTCGTATGTTTGAGGAAGATGAACATGATGAGGATGCTGATGATGACGATGACGATGATGATGGATGCATTGGACACATTTCGGATCGGGTTGGGGGGCGATGATGACGACATTGTTACGCAAACACCCCGAACAGTATCTCCAGAAGAGCCGTTTTACTCGGTGTTTACATCACTTTCGTGATGTCGAACCATCCTATATAGTCACCAAACCTACTTCTGGACTTTGCGAACTCGACCATGAGATGTCGGAGGGCTGTCCGCAAAAACTCGAACTTGGGTGAGACGATATTGTTTCGCGCACACCCCGAACAATATCTCCACACCCTAGCGTGCACAAGCCACACCTGCTTCCAAAGCAAGCCTGGGCTTTAGCGGTGTTGGCGAGCCCCTTCCACGTGCAGCTGGCATCTTTGTTTTTGATGTTTATAAGATGTTGCGCTTCAGGTTCTAGGAGTTCTAAAACCTTCTTGGCAGCACCTGCGTTCTGCACAGTATTTGCGGCGTTTTCGTACTATCCGGCCACCTATGGTTTAGCAGTTTCTTCCCCCGTCGAGTTTGAAGAAAAATGCAGTTGCTGCGTGCTCTCAAACAACAGTTTAAGCCCCAACAACACATTTTCAAAGAACAGAATGCGGTCGGGTTGCGGTCCAAAAACACCATCTTTAACCCAAAAACATACTTTCGGGGACCGGAGCTGGTCGGCGACAAAAGCCTTCCCTAACACCACAGTGCAATCCATTCAAGTGAGAGAACCCTACGGCCAGACCAGCAGTTTCCACACTTGCAACAAACATTCCTACTGCTCTTGTGGGTGGGTCCCCTGTGTGGCCCATGCCTTGCAAAAGTAACAATAGTTGCCATGACCCATCGATGTAGCGACATTGAGGCTGTGCTTGTTGGAGGTATGCGACAGCTGCTTTGTAACAGCAGCTGGCTTGTGTCCTGCAGCAGAGCTCGTTGCTGTCCTGGCAGATGCATTCTACGGTATTCACAACAACAATTCTAGCAGCCTGCGTGCCGCTGCCAGCCCACGTATCTAAGCAGAGCCGTGGAAATGTTTCAAGGAAACCTGGCCGGCAGCACGTGGAGTTCGTGGAGTCCGTGTTTCCGAAGTCAGAGAAGTTTCTATAGCCTGGGTCTGTCGTGTTGGAGCTCACATCGGAAGCTTCCAAATCGTCCCTGCTGCAAGCAACTGAGGCCGAGCACGCCGATCAATCTGCACATCGAGATCGTACGAAGATGTTGTTGCAGCAGGGATCTGTGTCAAGACAAAGGCTGTGACTGGACGTACCTCTGCCTACTTGTCCAGCATGACAACACACCGGCCCAAGTCCAAGTTGCCCAAGAAGTTCCGAGCAGCTGGCAGCGGCCTCCTGAGCCAAAGAGCTTCTTGCACCCTGAGCGCAGCGTGCGCGCCGCCCCGCTGCGCTCCTCTGCAGCACTTCTGCTCCAGGCGATCCACGCGGGTCTTCCCGGGAAGCAGCCGCTCGAGGCCTTGCAGCGGCGGAGCGCTCGGCGGAGAGCGCTCCGAGGCTCCGAGGCTCCGGGCGCAGCTTCGGATAGCCGTAGCCGACGGCGAGGGCCACCAGAAAGTTCTGGCTACGGCGGTGAAAGCGCTTCGCCCCGCCGGCCCCGGGATGTCCAAATAGCCAGCAACGCCCACATGATCTTGCCGTTGAGGAGCATGAAAAGACCCGTCAATGCAAGGGGGTACCACCTGCGAAACAAGTTCACTTCGCACCAAACTACGTTTCAAGCTCGTCTAGAGGGCCGACGCCATGCCTGTTCGGAATCTTGACCTGGCGCAAAAAAGCCGATGTGAGTGTTCACGCTCTACGGGCTGCCAAGGCTTCCCACCAGGCCCCAGAAGTTCGTCGAGCTCTCTGGGTTGCTGAGAGCCGACAATGTCAAGCAGACCTGGCAGCCCATGCAACAGTTTGCACACTTCTGCGAGGCTGGAGGATGTTACGCCGCAAGGCCCCAGGCCATGATCATCGGCCACAGCCTCAGCAGCCGTGCATTGTTTGCGTTGTTTGCGTCGCCGCCCGATCCACTTGGCTCCGTCATTGCCCGCAGCACGCGGAAGAGCTTGTTTGTCAACGGCGAATTTGTTCATCGTGAGTGGAGCAACGATTGTCGACACACTGATGGATTCGGCCAAGAGTACGAGTGCAAGAGGAAAAAGAGAGGCATGTTGTTCATGTTGCAAAAGCTTGTCAGATTGTGGCAACCGTACAACTTGTTTGTTGTCGAATCAACCGCCAAAAGTGGCAACTGAAAACTCTCTAATCTTGGCACAGGGGCCTTCTAATCGGGCTGGCACAGGGGCCCCAGCTCAATTTTGTGCAGGTACACAGGACTGATCAGGTCCCGCTTCCCACTTGCATCCACAGCTTCGTTGAGTGTGGTCCCACAGCCATGCCACACTCCCCTGCAACAGTTGATTTGGTAAATGTCCAATGTCTGATTAAGTTGAAAAGCAAAAATTGCAAACAGTGTAGGAGTGACCCTCTGCTCCCATGTGCTAGGGAGGTTCACACACACACAGCCCCAATGGGGCGTACATGCTTCAAGTAGAGTGAAATGTCTGATGCGTGGCAAAAGGAGTGAATGGCGCACTTTTCTCGCTGTCACTAGCGATCGGGTGATTGTCGTATTTCCTGATCCGAACAGGTTCTAACAAAAAGCACCGGCTTCAACGTGGCTAATGTGGTGACTGAATCCCAATCATGTAGTCGTCGACGGTTTTGTTCGAAGAAGAAAGCTGGGATTTTAGGAGTTCTGCCGGTGATCTCCTTGATGCGGTAGGAGAAGATCTTGCGAGCTTGTAGAACGTTGTCACCCAGACAAAGTACCACGTGTAAGAACATGTGCTTGTCTCTGGTGATGCGGTCGGGTGGAATTTCAACAGTCATCCGAAAACATTGTCCTGCCATGGAGTACCATGGAAGGCCGGCCTCGGCAGCCTTTCGCTTTGTCATATTTTTGCTGCTACCAACCGACAAACGCTTGAACAAGGAATGCAAATCAACATGGACATGCTGTGTGCTCAGGCGAAACAACAAAGTGGTGTCGTGCTGACACTCGCATGCGCAGGCTTTTTGTCACGCTTAGCGGATCTTGCAGCCCTAATCCGTCCTGAGTATTAGGATCCAACAGCGAGTTTGTTGGGACAGTCACTCATGATCTTGAAATGGCATCTACACCTAAAACCTGCACGTACCAGCATTTTTGCACAAGCGGTTTTGGACCGCTTGTGCTGAATAGTAGGATGCACAATATCGTAAGGTGCAATCGAGTCAGAAGACCAAGGATCTCGCGATGGAGATCGGTGTGCGTCCTCAGCCATGTGTGACGTTGCCGTAGGTGACGCTGATGATGTTGAATGCGAAGAGCGTGTCCTCTTTCGTCTTGTAGTATGTGGATGTTGGCGTCGTTGCTGTGTTGTGGATTGGGATGCTGGTGAGATGTTGCGTGTTTGCTTTGTTTTCATGACTGTTTTGTCCTTTTTGTCTTTGTTGTCTTTCTTCTTTTTTGTCTTCGTTGTGTGCTTTGTTTTTTGCTTGTGTGTGTGACTGACTGCATGGAAGGATGTGGTGGTGTCATCCTTCCTCAGGAAGGCATCAATCTCTTCGGATCCCCATAGGCTGCTGTCGTCGTCCTCGTCCATCTGTGTGCGATCCTAAATATGTTTCAACAACTGTAGTTCGGAGAAATGGCTGCGGAGTCACAACTGCATTGAAGCATGTGCATACGCTGATCTTCAGAAGAGAGAGAGAGATGTACACAGAGACATCAATTGAGCAACCTCGCCGACCGGTATGACCTTTCAACATGATGCTCTTAATGTTGAACCTCATCAAGGATGATGGAGTTCGCAGCACAGCTTTGCTGTGTGGTTGCTGGCTGCCAAGGGCAGCAAATGTGCATCTAATTGTCAACACAGCAATGTTGCTCACGGAGTTCTTGACCGCTTTCTCTTGTTGGATGTAGGAGTTGATGTAGTAGATACTGTCTCCTTTTGGGTCGGAGGCGTTGATGTCGGACGCTGATCAGGTTGCTCCGCATGCTTTCGTATCCACTCTTGAGATGCGATAAAGTATTCCCGCCACCATGAAGAGCCGTTAGTGGCCCAATGCCATCTCCATTGTGATGCCGTGGGAGATCGCGATCTGGTGCGTTGTTCCATGGTGCTAACACAACTGGTTGTTTTGCAAAATGCTGCGGGAAAGAGTGCATCAATCGCTGCATGCCAAACATATGTGAAGTGAGTGCACTGACTGTAACAATTGGCAACAACGACAATCGTTGTTTTTACCGTCCTCTGCAAAGCACCCGATGGTGGTATAAACATGGTTGATCACCTATTGTTGCGAAGCTTCGAGTCTTTCCACTCGTTGCTTTAGCTCTGTGATCTGCCTGGTTGTTTGCAGAATAAACTCAGCTAATTGGTCGCGTAGAGCCTCGTCACTGAATGTGGAAGGTTCACTTCCAGTTTCGGAATCATAGTCCCGATGCTGTGTCAAAATCTCCATGAGGGCCTCGGAGAGAGCTTCACGTCGTGACTCATCGACGGGTGGCGAATCTGTAGTCACTGTGTTGGTCGGAAGAGATGCTTCGCTCATGGCTCGATGTCGGGATTCCGATAGGTGTCACTCTGAGGCAAAACTTCAGAAGGCAAAGTTATGGTGTGTGTCTGAAAGCAACATGTGTTGAAATGCGAGAAATGTGCACTACCTGGCTCTTTTTATACCAGCGTACCTTATCAGCATATTCACGACCAATCAGGCGCGTTTTGCCTGATGAGGCTTTCGAGTACGTCGAGCTGCTGTTTGCACGAGGCGAGGATCGCCGTGGTAGCCTCGTGTTGAGTAGTCAACACCGTTGTAGCCTGTTGTATCAGGCGCTCGAGTTTGGCATTCGATTCAAGCAACGAATTGTGAAACTGCGTTATTGCTGCCATAATCTCAGTCGATGAATCCGGATCAGGGTGATGCGGAGGTGGAAATGGCGGGGTCGCCGGTGCAGCCACTGCTGCGTCCTGCTGTTCTTCCGGATCTTGGTGTTGCTCTTGGTAATCTTGGAAATCTTCGTCTTCTGCAACACGTAGGAACTGAGAGCGCAAAAGCGCCGGCTGTGGATTGTGGCTGCCAACCGCAGGTTGCTCGTTGCGGCGTCTGCTATGCTTGGAGATGGATGGCCGAGGACGGCCGCTCAGCGCTTTGTGGCTCGGCTGCAATCTGCCAGTCATGGCACTTTTATACATGATGATGCCTCAGTTAACACTGTAAATGGCTGCGGGAAGCACTGTGTTGATACAACGCGGCTCTCATGTTGCGAAGTTGCATGACTCTGGACACACGCACGGCAACTTGGCACAGTGTTTTGCTTACAGCTGTTGATCAGTATAGCCGGCAGCGATGTAGAGATCGCGCATGGCTCGAATGGCTGATGTGGCCTCGCTGCATGGTGTTGTCACTCTGCGTACCATGCGTGTGCGGGCCTGAAAACTGCTGCGAAGTGTTGCAACAGAGGTGGCTGACTGTGGGTGTAAAATATCCGCCTTGTGCAAAGTGCATTGATGCGTAAGGCTGCTGTGCTGAGGGTTTATGGCGAAACCCAGGAAAATGTTGGCCGGTTCAGTTTCAAGCTGAACCGGTGGCTTGTAGAAAGATGCGTCAGTAAGCTGTGCAAAAGGAGGCAGTCGGGTCAGCTGTGCAGGTAAAAGAAGGACGCGGTTGTCGACGTATCTGGTAGCAAAAAAGAAAGCTTGATCCTGCTTGTTGTGGTCTGGAAAATGCTTGTGGTTCTTGAAAAGTTGTTTGTATGTGTGGTGCCAACACTGTTCTTCGACGGCAACCACGATGTTGCATAGGGCCGGGCTGCAGGGCGAGCCCATAGGTGCACCGCGAAATTGCTCAATAAGTGATGTACCAACAGTGAAATAGTTGAGTCGGAGCACTGCAATGATGAGTTGTGGTATATGTTGTAATTGTATGCAAAGTTTGTTGCCGGAAGAGGCTTCTTGCTGCTTTTGTCTGCTTTTGCCCCTGTGGACTCGGTGTGTGGGGTCCTTTTGTGAGTGGTCAATGAAGAATTTGGAAGAGTGCAGTGGGTTCTTCTCTCTGTACCATCGAACCATGATGCTGTATGCTGAAAGAAACCGGCTCTGATCGACCGATGTAAAGAAGCCAGCCAAATCCTGATTGTACAGGATGTAATCTGTTGAATCTTGTAATTTCCTACGTTGATGCAAGAAGAGTGCTGTTTGCTTGAGCTGTGTTATCCCGTCTCCTTGATGAAAGGAGTTTGGGCATGCTTGAAGTGTCATCAGCTGCAGAACGTCTGCTAAGGCTTCCCATAATTTTCGGCCCATGGTGTCGATGAACGCCACTATAGGACGTCCTTTTGCAAATTGCTTTTTTCTCTTCGGTAGGATGTAGGCACGTGGGATGCGGCCCCATTGTGGAAACGCCCATGTGTAAGTTGGTAGAAGACTGCAGATGTCTGTGTAGACATCGAAGTGGTGTTGTAGAGGTTGGCACTGCGAGATCCGAAAGATCTCTTTGTCTAAAAAAGTGTTGTGTATGGCAGTGTGGTATAGTGCAGGGCAATACCACGTGAGTCGGTTCGGGAAGTGATCTTCGCAATGGATGATGCCAGTGGGTATTTTGTGTTGGACTTGCTTGAGCATCTTGACCTGTAGTATGTTGTTGTTACTGCAGTGTGTGTTGTGTTGTGGTATTTGTTCAGATACAAACTGCTTTGTAGTTTGATGGTTGTAAGGTAGTCCATAGTGGCGATGCCATGTGCGTATGGCTCGGCATAATTGTGAGGCCAATTGTGTGGGCTTTTGAAGGCAATTGCTTTTGCCAGAGTATGCCAAAAACTGATGTTGTGGTTGTAGTTCTGCAAGTTGGATAGCAATGTGATTGTGGAAAATGTGCTCCTGGGGTACTTGTGAGTGTAGTGGTGAGCATGTACAGGGTGGTGGTGAATCAGGTTGCCATGTGGTGTGGGCATCGCGCCAATTGTGTAGAAGTTGTTGCATGGGTGGGTGCTTTTTGTATACAGGTTTTGTGCTGGGAAGGTGGAATGGTGGAATGTGTTGTTTGTTGCTTGTTAAACGAGAGCGCAAAAATTGTCGTAGTTGTTGGGTGAAGGTGGGGTGCAAGAGTGGCTGTAGGTAAATGGGTTTTGTGACAGGAGGTGGTTTTAGTCGTCGCTTTTTGAAGACGGTGTTGAGAGCTTTTTGAGCGTGTCTGCGGTCACGTCGTGGTAAGTTGTTGGAGAGTTTGTGTAAAGCGTAAACTGTGGCTGCTGGTGTGTCTGAGCGAAGCAGTTGTTTTGTTGTGTCGAATCTGGTGCGAGTGTTGGAAGTAAGATGTGATACTGTGGTCCATGCCTGCTTTCTGGTGTTGAATAAGGTAGAATTGGTGAAGCTCCGCATGGAGTGGTGTAGTTTGCCTCGGCGCTGCTTCGCCCATAAGGTGGCTGTGCCGTTGTGCTTGTTGTTGGCTGCTTTTGTGAAGCCGGAAAAAGCTCCTTTCATGTGTGATGTGATGTAAGGAAAGTTGAGCTTGGATTGGTGGTGTTGTATGAGAGTGTTCTCCGTGGCTTCTAATTCCTCGGTGGGTATGTTGGCTTGTAGTACAATTGGTGTGTATTGGTGGTAGCATTTATGTTTATGCCACCATCGTAAGGCAAGTTCGGCTTGTACAATCTTGTGTTGTTGGAGTTGCTTGAATTTTCGATTGCGTGTGCCCTCTCTTTGTGTGAGAGAGTGACTTGTGCTGCCGATGTAGACGTAGCCACGAAAAGGTTGTTGTGTGGTGACTCTGCAGTATACCACCTGTGGCTGACGAAAGAAAGAGAGTGTGTACGATGGAAAAGAAATGTTTGAATGTGCAAACAGTCGCTGCAGGTTGGAGAAATGTCCTTCCTCATGTTTGAGGTAGAAATGCTGTGTACGAAGTAACAAAGTCAGGCCTTGAAGCCAGAGTATGATTTGGTGGAATTGTGTGGAGACTGGTTCTGCCAATGGTGCGACGAATTGTAAGATGGATCTGCTTTGATCCAGAATGCGTATGATGTTCTTGAATTGTTTTTGTCGGAAAATTGTTGTGTGATCTAGTGTCTGTCGGTGTTGAATCAAGTACTGCCTGAGTCACTCTGTCATCTGACTGATGATGGCGACAAGTTTTATCAATGCTGGGGAGCCAAATTTTTCGATGGCTTTGGGTGGGACACCCCAAGCGACTGCAGCGGTCTGCAGTGTCTGCTCTTGTGAGTTGCTGAGTGAAGGGAATTCCGAAGCAACAATGTCAAGGTACTTTTTTACCTGTGTTTTTTGTTTGTCGCTGATGCCTTTGATGGCACCAAACCATCTGGTGATGCCGGATTCGGAGTGAACGCCAGTGAAATGATCTTGAAACCAAACACTGGCTTTTGTAGGCTGCTGAAAGATGCGCTGGGGATCCATCTTGGGATCGAGTGGTGCCGCCTTCGTTGGTGTAAGAGTTGACTGCTTCTGTCGCTTGGCGCCCAGAGTGGAGCGTCCCGGAAAGTGCATACCTGTGGTGGATGACGATGCTGGGGAAGCGTGTAGCGGGTTGTTGTCTTGTTCTGCAGCGGTTGTGGTGAAAGGGGAGAGGCCATCGGTGGTAGGTCTGGTGTCGGTGTGTGTAGAGTCATCGATGGTAGCACGTTTTTGTCCGCGAGTGGTTGTGGTGGGGGAAATCTCAATTGTGGAAAGTGAGAGAGGTGGTGGAGAGGGCGTGTTGATGGGAGTGCTGGGTGCGGTGGTTCGTTTTTGTTTCTTTGGTGCTGGTGTGCTGGGTGCCTCATTGTGGGCATCCGGAGCACGGAGAGTTTCAATTGTCTCCAGTGCTGTAGAAAGTCGTGCTTCCAGGTCGCTGATACGATGTGCCGCCATAGTGTCTGCCTGTGTCGGCTGCGAAGGTTGAAGTGGAAGATGAGGTTGTGATTTGCTGGATTGTGGTGGTGTTGGAGATTCTGTGGGTTGTGATTGTGTGTTGTCTGTGTCAGATTTGACATCTGGCTTGTCCTTTTTGTTGCCATCATTGTATTGGTCCTGCAGCTCTTGCAGGTACAACACCAATTCCTTGATGAGGTGTGACATTGCTGGTCGTTTTGCGAGTGTGAGCTTTTCTTGCCAGCAGAATGCGGTGGCCGCTTGGTCCAGATCAATTCTCCTTGCTCGAAGTTGACCCATAAGTTCAGTGGTAAAGACGGCTTCGCTGATGTGTTTGCTGCATGTGAGATGGATGTCGAAGCCGTGTGCGGCGTACCGTAGCCAGTACGAGGACCAATTGTGTCGCAGAAATGCGACCAATGGTGCTGTTGCGATTGGCATGCCTGCCGTGCGGTTGTGCACTGAATGTGGTGTAGATTGAATGTGTTTGGGTAGGTTGAGGCCAAAAAGCTGCCTGTTGTCCCAATGCTCTGGTGTTTGAACGAAGTCGTTTGGAATCTGGGGATTTGTAGGCGTGGGATTGAGGTGTTGCTGTTGCTGGGGTGTGACGGTGGCGTGGGGTAATGTATGTGAAGAAATGCTGGGGTTTTGAGTCGGCATCGGAGATGGACTCACAAATGTGTGTTGGGGAGTGGCAGGTGTGGGGGTTGGCAGTGTGGTGGGTGATGTTGGGCCGGGAAACTGCTGTGGTGGGGGAGGGGGTGGAGGGAAAGGTGGGAAAGTGGTGTTGTGGCTGTACGTGTGAGTTGAACCCCAAGTAGTCGGGGTTGGGGGTGAGGTGTGTGGTGGGATGTTGTGAATCCCTGGTGGTGGGGAGATCGGGTACATTGGGGTGCAACTGTTCGAGGCTGTTTGTCGCTGCACCGTACTGATTGCTGTACCGATGATGCCTGTTGGCATTGTTGTATGCCACTGGGGCTGTGACGGCTTGTACATGGTTGCACAATGGGTCACTACAGTTGCCTGTGACTGCAAAAGCTGCACATGGAACATGCATGAGCATCATGGTTGGCTTGAGTGTCAACATCCACTTGTGCGATGCATCCGGCATGCAGCTGCATCGACTCTTCTTTGGCTCAAAAGCGGTGTCGGAGCAAATGCTTGATTGCGAACAGCTATGAGCAACGGGATTCAGGCCTGGAAGAAAAAGTACTAGAGAGTTACAGGAAGACACGGAAGAAAGAAAGAAGAAAGCAACATCACTGAATGAGGCC
This sequence comes from Symbiodinium sp. CCMP2592, assembly GCA_905221615.1. NCBI lineage: Eukaryota > Dinophyceae > Suessiales > Symbiodiniaceae > Symbiodinium > Symbiodinium sp. CCMP2592. The sequence continues at coordinate 129,737 of CAJNDT010000397.1, forward strand.
GAATCCAACGATGCTGAAGTGCCCGGAGTGGAATCCCCACTTCTCCGGGGTCCGCACAACACCCTTTCGCCCCACGATGAAGGCTTCTCTGTACATGTCTCGATACGTCATCTTGTAATGCTGATACTTAGTCCGTATTGTCCCGATGACGATCACTCCCTGTTGGCCCTTGGGCCGCCGCGTACATTGATCGGTAACTATATGTACCGTGCTTTCCGACACATCTCCTGGGGTCGCATTCCCGTATATGACGCAAGAGGGAATGGGTGGATAGGACTTGTCGTCGAAGCAATGGCTGACAGAACTTGGGCGGACCAAGTCCTCACGCATTATGCGTGCGGCACTTGCAATGCTCGTGCCGTGTCCGGCGGTGTAGATGTATGTTTCCCCTGGTGGGTCAGTGGCACGAGTGCCGAATGCTCTGCGAGTCTCTCCAGCCCACGGGATGAATAACATAGTATGCACGCCGTCCGATATTGGCGTCAGCGTTGCCCCCAATTCGTTGCACGCTGAGCGCGTGCCCGACTGTAATACGGCATGCGCGAATTCGGCTAAAGTCTCCTGCCTGAAATCGCTGTCAGCAGCTATCTCGCCCAAAGTTTTGGCGAGTTTGTGCGCTTCCTCCATGTCGACAGCGTGGGGTGTCGGCTTTTCATGATCATAAAGCTCAGAGAAAGGCGCCACGTCAATCTGTGGTGGTCTGCTCTGTTTGCCCAGTTGTTCGAGGGTTGGCTGACCCGATGGGGCAGCAGTTGTGGATGCATCAAAAGTCGGAGCAGGTGTCCGAACAGAGCTGGGGGGATTGTGCCGAAGTTGTTGGCGCGAGGATGTGCCCTGGCTTGTTGGGGGCTGCTGTTGTGCTGCTTGGCTGCCCTTGATGCGAAGGGCGATGCGCTGAACCTGCGAAGCCAATGTTTTTTGTGGGACCTTGGGTGGGGTAGGTGGCCTTTGACGTGGCTGTGTGGCTCTGTAATGCCACTTGTTGGCATCATCATCACGCACTGTAGAATAGCTGCGGAGCACAACCGAGGTCCGAGGAGGTGTCGATGAAGATCGCCTGGTGTCCCTGCGAGAACGGCTTCTGCGAGTGTCGCGGGATCGGTGGTGTCTGCGTCGGCGGTGCTGTCTGCCGCTGCTTGCAGGTCGTGCTCGGCTGCGTGTGTGTCGTCGACGTCTAGTGCTCACGGTGCGAGTTCTGCTGCGTGTGGGTGAGCGCCGTCGTCTGCGTGGCAGCGGAGGGTGATGGGGAGAAGTACGTGCTGCGAGCTGGTCAGTGTCTGCCGATCCCGTATCTGGGGGTGGTTGTGCGGGTGGCACTGTATTGACGGAAGGGGTGTTGGCTGTGTTTGTTGGTTGTTGTTGGGGCGTCATTGCCGGTGTCTGCGGGGCAGTGTGTGCAGCATCGGCAGTGGGAACACTGGTGGGGTGTGGTTGTGGAGCTTGTTGGATTGTTGTTGGCGGCGGTATGTGGGATTGTTGAACGGGTTGTGTGGGAGGGATGTTGCAAGGTGCAAGTTGGGGTTGTGGGGCAGGTGGTGTAAAAGGAAGGTTGAATGTGGTAGGTTGGGCCTGATGCTGTGCCAAAGCAGATGGGCTCATGGGAAAAGCTGTTGGATGGGTAGGCAAAAGAGCAGGGTTCATGAACGGGGTGGGGTGTTGTGACATGAATTGCTGGGGTGGAGGTTGTTGTGGCATCTGGGGTTGTGGTGTGCTGAGATGTGTGTAGACCGTCGGATGCTGTGGAATAGGAGCAGTGTGTCCACACGGCATCATGGGGAAGCCGTGCGTTTGCTCAACAGGAATCGTAGTGGGTTGTGTCGGCAGTGTGGGCTGCTGAGTGGCAGCAATGCCGGTTGGCATCATTGCTGGGTAGCTTTGTGACTGCGGTACCCAGGTGTTCTGGTGAAATTGATTAAGCACCGGTCGGGCTGTTGGTGCATATGGTGTTGCTGGTGGCTGCGCGGCAAAATAATCCGGCCACATAGCTACAACGAAGTGGGTGAAACAAACACAGTTGCACAAGCAAAGTGCAGGCTGTCCTGATTGTCCCTGCTGGACTGATTTGAGAGGTCGTAGACGGAGAGAAGGAAGAGGGCCGAGTACTCTCCGAAGAGAGCGCTGCTTCACTTGCTGTAGACATCTTTACCACGTCTGCACTCATGTCAGATGCACATGCCCTTGCAGTCCCTGAGGAATAAAGAAGCGGTAAAATACGGGGCAGACTAGAGAGGTAGCACCTGCTCACTAGACGCACTTTACTGCATTAGCCGTCCCTTACTGCACCTGCACTCATGTCAGACTCACATGCGAGCATCAGAGAGAGAGAGATAAAGTAGCATCTGGAGAATCTGAACGATCTGAACGAAGGCTGAACACCCGGTTCATCACCGGTCTCCCCGGAGGGTCACCACGGCGCCATGACGGAAAGCCGTTGCTCTGGAGTCTCATCGACCCACGCTGATCACACTGATGGATTCGGCCAAGAGTACGAGTGCAAGAGGAAAAAAGAGAGGCATGTTGTTCATGTTGCAAAAGCTTGTCAGATTGTGGCAACCGTACAACTTGTTTGTTGTCGAATCAACCGCCAAAAGTGGCAACTGAAAACTCTCTAATCTTGGCACAGGGGCCTTCTAATCGGGCTGGCACAGGGGCCCCAGCTCAATTTTGTGCAGGTACACAGGACTGATCAGGTCCCGCTTCCCACTTGCATCCACAGCTTCGTTGAGTGTGGTAGGACGCAAGTGCCACACTCCCCTGCAACAGTTGATTTGGTAAATGTCCAATGTCTGATTAAGTTGAAAAGCAAAAATTGCAAACAGTGTAGGAGTGACCCTCTGCTCCCATGTGCTAGGGAGGTTCACACACACACACACACACACACACACACACACACACTGCTAGGAGCTTGTAAGCCCTGCAACATGCTGCTAGCCCACTTCCACAAGAGCAAGAGACCCTCTTCTCTTTTCCCGACCGGCTCTGGCCAACTGGCCGAAGGTTGATCCTTGCTGATGACGCAATATAGCTCCTCAAGAAAGTCTGGCTCCGTGTTTTTCCCCAATGCGAGTCTCCAATGAACCAAGGTCCTAAGGTGTGCATAAAATGGTTTTTGCTATGCGACAACACTCGCTTCATTGAGAATCAGGCCTGGTGCCAAGCACGATGCGTTCAGAACCCTCCACGAGCGATACAAACCCAGGACTGATCAACTGACACCATCATCATGTTCCCTTCCCGCAGTGCAACCAATCTAACTACCATCCTCACACTAAGCCGCAGCTGACAACTTTCACTGCTTGTCCGTGCACGTGTCGCGGCTGAAGTATAGGAATTCTTGATTGGGCACCTGTCGGGATTCTGAGCCTCATACCCGTGCAAACTCATGTGGTCATAGTACGGCTGCATGTGGTAGTACATGCCAAAGCAAAACCTCAGCTTCCAGGCCACACAGAGGCGGAAAGCCGTGTGCCAAGTTTTGCCAAGCGACATAACTGGCAGATAGAGCAAACCTGACTTGACACAGGTCTGGAACACAGTGTCTCGCCGTCGCTATCCTGTCTGCTGTTCACCTACCCATTCAACCAATGGTTGGAAGGCAGTTCAGGCCTGGGTCAACGAGGCCCAATCATGTGCCTGTAGAAACCTACCCGTGGAGAGCAACGGGGACCTGCAAGACTAAATCTGTGGCAGCCTGATGAAACACTGAAATTCGAGGATTATCACATATTCATTCACACTGCAGGCAGGCTTCTTGTGAGGCTGTTGATCAGAAACATCCAGAGCAGGAAGGTCGTCGATCCCATCTCCTGACGGAACAACGCTCCGTCAAAGGGGAACCCAGGGTGAGATGATCCTCTTCAGCAAGCCGGTCCCGGGTCCTTCTCTTGTGAGGGGAAGTAGCTCATTGCCATGTACATCCTAATCAGGAGCAGTGCAAAGAAGGGACATCCGCAGACTGCATGAACCTCTCATGTTCATGCTCTCCCACGTGCTTCTAAGGCATGCGGTACAGTGGGCGTTTGAGAAGAAGTGAATCTCACGCCAGGGTGCTCAAAGAGGATCATGACAAAAGCCATGCCGCTCGAAAGCTGAACATAGAAGGGACCCCAAAGCAGCGTCCATAACCTCAGAGTGAGAGAGCTTGAGCGGAAATTCTGAGACAAGTTACCAGGAATTGCGTGCTAATGAGAATGATCTGCTCACGCGTAAACACCCACTGGATTACATTTATGGACACACTGGGCTGCCAGCTTCAGTTCCATCAAATTGGCCTTGGAAGGAAAGCCAATTTCCAGTGCGAGAGTCTGCAAAGATGCAAAGTCGACCCTCCGCAGAACTCGGATCACCTACATAGCATGCCACAACTTACGTAGTGTAGTAGCACTCTCATGTTGGTGCTAGCCGTACCGTAGCCCGGCAGACGCAGCTGGAGAACTTAGATCATCGCATCTTGTTGCTGCGATTGGAGAGACTTTAACTCACACAGATACCTCCTACAAGCTGAAGAATTGGCGTGCAGGGTCACAGTTTCCAAGAATGCTCTGCAACATGACCGAGTGCTCGAAGCCGTGCAGGCGAGCTGCAATGCTGCAGCTGAAGAGACTGTCCACAAGCCAGGCAGAGGTTTCCGAAGCCGATGCGATTATGTAGATCACGAACGACATCACTGGATAGCCTCTGCCAAAGGTCACGCATCTGCTTTCGTCTCGAGGCTGGTGGCATAGCAGCCATCATGACCTGGCCTGCAACGACCATCCGCGTCAGCATCGGACATTCTGCCCACAGTGGATAAATAACCTGCAACTGGCTGGAGAAGGAACCTCAATCTTCTCCATGTCGCTACATCCGCACTCGGTGGCGGCTGAACTAAACGACACGATGCCCCATTCCCCTGCAATCATGCCAGCACGACGTTGCCCATGGATCGCTTGGCTGCTTAAACCAGCTAGCACGGCACCTGAAACTGAAGCTGCCAGGGCATCTGGCAGAGCTGGATGCTCGTTGTGCTGCGGCACTTCTTGCAAACACCAACCGAGATTGAATGATTCAGAGTGCAAAGACCTTTGCAATACATGCTGGCAGCTGGGGGCTACGGACTCTTGAATATGATGGATATACACATCGACGATCTCGGGTCGGGCCGCTTGGAAGCTCGTCTGCTCACGTTGCTCGTCGGAGATATGCCTCCCTACGCTTGAGCAAGCTGAGCACGCATGCAATGCAATGCAGCTCCACACCAGAGTTGGGTTCCTCTTATCTGCAGCCTTGCACTGCAGTCGGGCCAGGCATGGCCAGGCGCTTCTCGGATCAGAGTTCGCTCGAAACGTGACGATAGATCGAGAACTTGAACGAAAACATTATTCACTTTAAACTCACTGCTCATGCAGGACACCCGCACCGTCGGAGGAATGCACGTTCGTCCTGGCCCTCAACATCAGCTGCGCTTAAGGCATGAAAGCCAGACTAGCAGCTCAACAGCTGAACTCGAAGGGTTGAGATGTGACAGCCCTGCGAGCGTGTTTTCCCTCACCGAATGCTCGCGAACTGCTGCAGCTCGCGTGTCTGAAGTTTGAGAGGACACACCTGGGAAGTTCAGCACAAGCACCCGGGTGAGATGGTACTGGTACAACTTCAATCTCACAATCACCCCGAGTCCCACCTCTCTAGGCGCATCCGCACCGGAGCGCATCGCACTTCGGGGGCCCAGCACCTGGCTGAGGCTGAGCAGTACTCGAAACTCTAAAGACGATCTCCGACCTTGATTTGGCGGATGTGCGTGTCGCGCCCATTCCTAAGCGCAACACCACTTTTACCAGGGCTGCTATCGTCGATTGTTTCCTTCCACGACGAGGTGCTGATGGTTGGTCAGCACGGCCAACCTTAGAGCCGCTGCATGCAAGATTTGTCAGACCGTTCAAGAGGGAGCCCTGTATCGTCAGCCCAGGCTGCTGGATGAAATGCGTGCGGACAAATTCTCGAGCACCGCCCATCTCGCTGTCGCGCAATGTACAGCTTGGTGGCAGTTCCTCACTGAAGACATGAGCATGGAAAAGATAGCAATGCATCCGCAACAGTGTACGCCGAAGCCACCTCGCCAATGGCATGGAGCATCACTCGTCATATCCAAGGATTGAACTGAAATTATTTGTCCCGGAGTATGGCATGGACAGAATCGCCCTCGCTTCGCTAGGCCGCCAAGCGTCCACAGGTCGAAAGCTCGGCTTGGCGAGAGGTATCGTGATCCAGCCTCACAGGAACTGTCGTTTCCTTCCATGTTTTCAGTGCATGAGACGATTGTGGATAAAACTAAACGGGCGCTTTCGAAGCCCCTGCTTGGGCAGCAATATGTTTCGATGCCCACATCCACAGGAGGTCCCTTTCTTGGCATCGGGCCGTCGGGCTCTTTCAGCTCCACCACCTGGACCTGCTAGCAGCTAGCAATTGCATGTACAGTTCTGCCGGAGAAGCTGGTGGAGGTACGGATTATGGTCCTGAAAACTTTCCTGCTGCTTTACAAGCACGATACCAACGTACGATGGGCACGCCTCTTGTAGATCGTGGTGTGCGGTGCCTATTCTGACCGATATTCGTGACGGTGTGTATGACCTCGGAGCTCAGCGCCAAGGCTTTGAAAGTTCCGGCTGATCACGATTGGCATGTGGCTTGGGGCGTGGCTCGTCGATCTTGAAACACACATAGAAACAGATTTCGCTGACCTTGACCTGTCCGAGCAAGGTAAGCCTAATTAAGTCCAACCGCCCTTGACACGGCCTTGCGCTGGAACTGTATGTTTATCAGGTGCGGCCTCAGGTGCACTCTAGCTGCTAGCTACAGCGTTGCACTTGCCCGGTGCTGATTCTTAAGTCCTCGGGACAGGACTGGGGTCCGTCCGACTGCCAAAAGGTGTCAGTGCTGCCATCACGAAGCTGCTCCACTCCTGAGCTTTGCGGGACAATCGTGCTGCGACAAATTAGGCCAGCTATGGGAATAATGGTATATTCCTGATTATGGGTAATGCAGGATCAACCGTGGTCTCGAGATTTAGCCTGTCGAAGCCCTTCCGGCTCCACCGAGACGTTGGGGCTCCAAATACTGACGCAGAGGCCCTCAACAAGAATACAAAAGCATCCACAGACCCTAAACGTCTTCTACAAGCCCTACAGTAAAACCCCGAGCTCCCGAACGAGTTAAATCAGCAAGCCTTGAGCTCAAGACCGTAACTCCTCAATCGCTGAGATGCGGTCTGGGGGGGTACGAAGGGAAGCGGGGTACGTGAAATGACGACAAGAACCGTCCAGACCTGTCAAGAAGAGCAGGGCAGAAGCCTGCAATGTCCAATCTTTGCCAGGTGTCCGTTTCCTTGCTTTGCGGAGGAGAGTGACCAGGCCGCCTCTGGGCCCAGGTCCCGAAAGTCCTCGCTGGGACTCGCCGCAGCCGAAGCGGCCGCGCCCGAAGCGGCGCCCGAAGCGCCCGCCGAGGGGCCCTGGCCCTGACCCTGGCCCTGGCCCTGGTGGCCAGCCGGACCCGGGCCACCTGCTGGACCCTCCGACATTCTTCCGCCGTTTTAAAGCTTTGTCGCTTCATGAACCTGGGCTTCTTAGATGCCTCCAACCTAGCTCACCCTGAGGTCTCGCTCCGTTCAGCGTCCTTCTGACCATTGTTTGGATCTGATACTCTTGTGAGCCGCAGGGGTGCGAAAGGGTTGTCTGGCAAACCTTCCCTTCATACTGTCGCGCAGCTCGGCAACATGGACTGTCGGCGTCGGCTTCGACCCCAGCTGGCAGTCCTTTTACGGATAATGTTTGGTCAGACGACAAGCCCTCGATAGGGAAGGCTGCAAGCTGGGCTTTATTCCCCCTTGAAGGGCTCCGAGCACACGATCTTCAAAGGAGGACGACATGGAGCAGGGCACTGCGCAACTCGCATGCAGTCTTCAAGCACAGAGGGCTTGGTCTCCCTCGCTGGTCTCCCTCGCTGTAGGTTGCTTGCTTTCGGCTGGGGTAGAATTGCGTTGTGAAAGTACGAGGGTCCCAGACTTTGCTCCTGAATGCAATTGTCTAGGCAACCTGGCATGTGTTGACAGCACAGGCGCTGAGGCAGATGTTGCATGCCTACAGAGGACAGGACCCCAGCAGTTGCTGGCACTTGTCTGCTCTATGACTCTATGACTGCCTCTACAAATCTCACGATCGGCAAGGGTCCCAATAAGGCAAGCCTGGCATCAATGCTCGAAAAATCTGTCAGGGGGCTCTGCACGCATTTGCGGCAGCGAGAACTGATTGGCCCCGCTGAGGTAATGCAGCACAAATCAGCTTTGCAACCTGCACTTCTTGTCTGCAGGTGAGACCAACAGAGCACATGTTGCTATCGTCTGCTGCAGCCCTCACAGGACATTCTCCAAGCTCGTGAACAGTCTTGGCTACTGCTTAGGGCTGCGCGGGCTGCAAAGAGCTACTGCATCTGAAATCACCAAGCCGTGGGCATCTCATGGCCGACGGCTCTGTAAAGAAACGCGGGGTACACATCTATGTTTCAGATTCCAGGATCAACGACATATCAGGTGTTACTGCTGTGAGCACTCGGGTTCTGCTTGCCCTCTGCAAGCTCCCAGATGCCGATCTATATCTTTACATGGCAAACTAATGTCCTACAACTCAAATCATCTCTGCGGGAACTGAATGCCTGCCAAAAGCCAGCCGTGAGTTCAGCCGCAGCAACTGCAGGACTTGAGCTACGCTTGCTACATGCTGCGGGAACATGCTGCCGCAAGATTGATTGTCCCAGCCTGCGAAGAACTCCTACAGAAACACTTTTCGTCATCACAGATGCAAGGAATCCACCTGAATGAGGCACGCACTGTTGTTGTAGCTGGTATGTGTATAGTGTATGTGCGGGTTCTCATGTGAAACAACACCTGCGGCTATGACGGTGCTGCCTTTCAGCTAACGGACCGGAAAACGAAACAAGTTGCTTTCACCTCGGCCAGGGCACATAAGAGTCCCAAGTGCCATCCCACTCGCTCGGCGGCGGCACTTCAGCCAAGGTGGTGCAGCGCTTGGCCATCCTTCGCACGAGTTCATAATGCTGACACTCAGAGCGACAACGGCGCAGCACTCCAAATCGTGCAGCTCAGGCTCAAAGAAGATGGAACGTCATCTTCCCCGTTAAAATCAGCCAGGATGGTGTTCACCTGCTCAAACTTCCGTGCCGCGCTGGAAAACCTCGGAAGACACGAAAGGTTTCCCGACTAGGTCGCTCCGAACACTGGGCTGTTTTTATAAGGCAGCCGACTATGTCCAAAAGTCGCTCTGATATCGCTGCTAGCATTTTCTTTCCGCGAGTGCGGTGCAAGCCAAGTAGCTCCTTGCGCCTGTACTCGCAGATTCCCTCCGCATGCAGCGAAATGATTCGCTTTAATGGGCTCGATGGCCTTGGCATTCACTGCTCTTCGGCTCAAAGACGATTCACACCCAGCTCATCGCTGGCACGCTTGCATCTAAGAGGCTTTTTCGTTTTCATCGGCATTACCTAGCAGCTTGTTTTGTTGAGTAGGGAGACATGATGCTGGCGATCGGCTTTCACCACTCGTGCGAGGATGCAGCGCTCGACGGTCGTGCATGATGTTACTAAGATCATCTCACTTTGCTCAACTTCCTCGAGCACGTATTGAATGGAACGCAAGCCCTGCCTCGTGCACAAGTTCGCTCGTGTCCTTCTCCTGTACCTGCATCAAGCTTTGAGGTACTTCTGCATCAGACTGTCACGACACCCACTTAAGATGCGCTTCAACTGGTCTCACTTACAGACATGGAAAGCCTGCCCACTCCAAGGGTGACTCATGCCACGCTGTGTTGGACAGCTCTGCCTGTCTTAGATTCACGAAGTCCACGGGGCGAATGAAGAATTCACTCGGATCCAGCATCTCATAAGTGCTGTCCTGATGTGGCATGCACCCGAAGATATCGAGAACCAGTTCATTCCATTCAGCTCTTAGGTAAGCCGGGCGCTGGCATCAGCTTGTCATGGCCAAGCATCCGATATCAGTATCCGCGTCTTGTACGTTTTGTTCATCTCCTGTCACTGCCAGATAGAGAGGCTACGGCTAGGGAGTCCACGTCTCTAAGACCAATCAAGGCGAACCAGAGCTTGCCAGCCTCTAGCTTGCCTGCAATGGTGGACTCTTCGCCTTGGCTTCAGAAGACATCGGATCAGGGCTCGCTTCTGAGACCTTGATGCCGTCAGGTTGCCCACGATGCCGTACTTCATGCGGGAGGAGAAGCCCATGTTGCCAACAAGCACATTGCCAGTGTGAATTCCACACCTCAGACTCACATGCTGCGAAAACGCGCAACGCTTGCAGAAGAGCATAGAAGAGCACGGCTGTTTTGCTGGTTGGCCAGAGCTGCGCTTCATCGAGCGAGAGAATCACTTCCACCAAACGTGTTCCTCGTTGCAGCACCGCAAGAGCTGCCAGGCCTGTCTCAGGCTCCAGGTTAACATCTTCTTCCGCACCATCGCCGCAGCATCTCTTGCAGTAGTCACCTTCTGTCGCTGCAACTTGTCGCAGCGCCGATGCCATAGCTCGGCATCCCGCATGGTTGCCAGTCAAGTCTCCCTGCCGATGCAGCCAGGGTGCAAGAGAAGGTTCTTGCTCGCTTGCAGTCATGAGTGCAGGAAAGTCTGCCGAAACCGCAGACTCCTCCAAAGCTTCCGCTGTCTTGACCATCCAACTGCTGTCTACTTTGCCACTGCCCGGTTGGGAACTCAGTTGCTGCAGGAAAGTATCGTGAAGCTCTGCATGAAGCTGCCGCAGCTGAGGCTCACAGCTGCTCTCCAAAAGCACTATGGAGGCCGCCGGCATGCCACCGTCAGCAGAAGCCGCCCAAAGCTCCCAAAACGGATCCACAAGCTCATCGGCTGTACCGCTCTGGTGGGTCTGGTGCGGCAGCAGAGGCTGGCGATAACCCAGCAGTGGGAAGACGAAGTCACATCGTGAGCACTCTCGATCTACCAGCTCTACTCGAAGCGCATGCCTCGCTTGCCACGGAGGTACCTCGGGTGTGTCAATCGCCGAAGGGAGTGCTGGTAGTCCATGCAGGACCTCGGCTTCGAGGTCCTTTGCCAAAGCATGGAGTAGCCGTGCAGGGAGGCCACCGACTAAGAGAAGTCCTTCAATACGGCAGAGCTCAGAAACCGCATCCGAGACCTCTCCCGAAACGAGTAAGGCCTCCGTACCGCGCTCTGCCAACGTGCGAATCGCTTCCGACACCTTCTGCCGTTCGCGAAGACTAGATGGCAAAAGGGTGCCTGAATTCTGAAAGACTTGCTCCTTCGTTCGTCGCTGCGGTGGGGCACAAGAGTCATAGGCTGCAGAGACAAGGTCTGCGTCCAAGCAAACACTTCGGAAGAACTGCTTTCTTACCGCCGCCATCTGCGTAGCATTCGTGACTTGACACATGATGCCACTGGGGCCAGACACAAAATGTTGGGGCACGCGGCAAGCAATGCCTCGGAAAAGTCGCATCGTCGGCTGCCGCACCAGCTTCTGACGTCCGTAAACAAAGCAATGCTGGCTCTCTACAGGGCCACGGTGCCTTCGACACAGCTCTGCGCAGATGTCATTCACGTCGCTCGCGCTGGGATCATGGCACGCCGCTACGCTGCTGCCTGGTTTGCAGGCTGCGACACGCACGTCGGAGTCTGTCTTATGTGGCTCTTCGATGGCAGTGAAGAACCAGCTCACATCGTCTTCGTCCCCAAGTCCGGCGATATCGTTCTCCGCAATCCGGATCTTGCACGAGCTCGGCATGCCAACTCGTAGTTTCTCAATGGCTGTTTCCGCCGTGACAGCAGCACACCTTAAACCGCTTTGCAACGTCCAAACTGAAAGGCCTGACCTGCGCAATGCAGCTGCTTCGGCCAGGAGTGCAGCACCCAAGACCACAAGTCGGGCCTGTTCCCGGCGACCAAAATGTGCGGCTGCTAGTCCATCCATGGCTTCGCGCAAGAGCTCCACAGCCACCATATCCAAGCCGTGTGCATCCACCACTTCCGCCGGATCGCAAGAGAGGACCAGCTCGTCTTCACACGCTGAAGACACGATCTTGAAGGCTGACTGCTGGGGAGATGCTGAAAATGGAAGTACAGATGCTGCCAAAGTCTTCAACACCGAAGCACAAGAATCCAAGGCATCCCACGCGTCGCACTCCCGCATACTGGACTTCCAGAAGAATCGCACCCCAAGAGGGAAATCGCAGTCAGAGCAGAAAATGTCTTGGGACAGATAAGGTGCGATCGACGGCTTTCCTACTAACCCCCGAAATCACCTCACCGGAACAAGAGCTGGAGATGGACTGCGCAAAACTCCATCTAGAGGAGGACACACTCATCAAATGAGCTCAAGTTCCCGAGACTTTTTGAGAGCGACACCAGAAAGCCCCTTGAATGAGGTAATGCCCTCCAGGGGCCTCACCTGATGTTCACTTCAGGGAGGCGGTGCTCCCGGCACCAGTCCCGGATGCGCCGGAGGGCCCCAAGCATGCGCAGGGCAGCCTCCAAAGCTGAAAGGGCCTCTTGCATCACTAGACATCTTCAGTCACTGGTTCCTGCCGGCCTCCACCGCCAAGGTGGGATGGCGCTCGTTTTCTAGAGGTGCACCGTAGATACACTGGATCGCATCACCGATGAACTCCAGCACAACCCCGCTGTGATCGTCGATGACCTTCATAAGATCGCTTCGCATTAGTCCGTGGAAGGACTCAAATACCCTGCTACTCTTGATCTGTTGGAGCCTTGGACATGTCATTGAAGTAGCGGCTGAGAAGAACCAGGCAGGCAGCCGGCTCGATGCTCTCCACCTGAGCTTGGCTCCGGTGAGTTTCGGGCCCCACGCAGCCGTCAAAAGGATTCAAGAGGCGATAAGGAGATTCAAGCGGGCTGCTATCGTTGTGAAGTTGGCGATGTCAGAGAAGAACATGGTTACCTAAGCAAAGTCGTGCAGAGTCGAGGGCGTCGCACAGAGCGAGAGATAGCGAGAGCAAGGTGCCTTTCGCTCCCTCACCTCCAGCTTGGCCTCCTCGCCATCTCTCAGAAGCAGCTGCACAACCTGGGGCCATAGAACGAAGATTCCTCTGCCTGAGGCATCCTACTCCTACGCCGAATCTCATCTCTGAACAAAAACCATTGACTACTGCATCTGGGCACTGGCAGTGGAACGTACTTGCCCCACGACCGAACAGCTTTCTTCATGTTGTCGAAAGTCCTGCCAACCCACTAGTCACGCCAGTCCGCTAGTCGGTTCGCACAATTCTCAGCGTTAGAAAGCGCCCGCGCAGCCCCGCCACACCTCCTGATGAGAAGCACCTCGCTAGTCTCGGGCTCCCCCCCAGCCTGCACAGTCGTATACAAACCTGGCACCCTGCAACGAACCTCGGCCTTCGGCCTTCGTGCGCCATGGACACTAAACACCCTGCCGCAGCCACATTTCACAGTATCGGCGCCTCTTCCTCGCTTCCTACGCCGGCGAACTGCGCGATGCTTTCCATGTCATCGGCAAGATCACGCAGAGGCCTCCCGGGGGTGCTTCGCTGCGATTCGGACCGAGGCCCACACACTGGGCCCCCCCCGCTTGGTTGGGTCGGGTCGGGTTCGGCTTCCGCCTCAGCAGATGGTGGGAGAGGAAAGTCAAATCCCTGGTCAGCAAGACAATTCCGGCGAGGATGATGACAATGACCTGAGGGCAAAAGGAAACAGCGGCCTGCTAGGCAGCTGCACTGAACGCCAAAATGTGAACACAGAGAAAAAGTTCCGCAAGGTTGCGGAGGCCGTAGTCAGGAGCGACATCCACGCCTTCCAACATCACTCGCATTTCACAGAACTTCTGCTCGCTGTGGCTTGTTTTCTGTACGAAAACACTGGTGGGTCTGCGGCTGCACAACTAGGAGGATAGACCGTGCCTCCGTCGATGTTCTCGCACGGTCAAAAATTACCGCAATGGCAGTTGTCCGAAGCCTAGTAAAGTGGATCCAGGAAAGTGCAAGTTAAAGTCATTGCACAACTCTCAAAGTTCTCACTATGCACCAGAACGGCTGAGCTGCTCTAACTCTTCTGCAGAGACTTCACTATCAGAGAAGTCCTCAGTTGAAGCACTCTTCCGACCAGTGCATCTGCAGGCACGCACCAGAAACCCTACTTATGAAAAACGAGTTACTGGGAAGCGAAGAAGCACCAGATCCACTTGCCTGACTCTGCGCAACACATGGCTAAGCCATGAAGCTGTCCCGAGTGATCGCCCTTACTCTTGAACTTAACTGCGTTTCACTGTGTGTCAGAAACTCGTGTGCCTGATTCCAGTGTTCCTCACTTCGTCGTCCAAGTCATTTAGAACGCGCCGAGGCCCGCTGAAGGATTGAACGGAAGAGCAAGAGTCACCTGGACACATCCACCGCACAAGCAAAGGCATCAAATCCAAACTGCATTCTGGCCAGCCTGAGGATATCTCATCGCAGTACACCTCCATTGACAAATCGCTGGAACATGCTTCAATGTTTGGGCTTATGCTTGGTATGAGGAACTCGCCTTCTTGTCCAAATCTAGATAGAGCAACGATCTTGTGCCGATGCTCTTCTCCATCGCATGAAGCCACACCTGCCGGCTCCCCGCAAGACCAACAAGCCTCCTGTCAGCTGTGATGCTCAAGGCATCACAACACCCTGCCTCAACCTGTTCTTTGACAAGTTCAGGCACTTCAGCATAGTCTGGGATGTCGGGAAACTCTTGTCGAACCTCAGATGTCCGAATGCGTATAGGTGCCTTGCATGGCCAAGCATCTTACTTAATACTCGACTTGCGACACCAAAGCCTGTCCGCATTGCTGAAGGGACAGGCCTTCCGACAGTTGGGGAGCCCCTTGCCACTAGTGCTAATGAACCTTTGCAGCCAAGGCTGCCAACTTGTCGCAGAAACCCAGGCCACGAAGTGCCGAGTTGTTCGTCACCGTAGGTTCGATGATGTTGAGCACGAAGAGAAGCCTCGGATGGGCCCGGGGGGACGATGCCAGCTCTGTGAAGCGAAGCGATCAGAAAATTTCTGGGCCAGGGGACGCCAGAACACCCAGCGCCACCTGGACGGCCACATATTCCTTAGCCGAAACGCCAAAACTGGACAGTCCGGTCCTCCCCACGGGGCCCTCCTTAAACTTCTGCAACTTCAGCCAGATCTCTGCGTGCCGTGAGGTAAGGTTCTTCATGTTGCTCGCCTGCTTAAGCTGCTGCTCACAGGAGCGGCGGAGCTTCTCTTCCACCCATTTGTCTTCCAACATCAGCTCTTTGAACGCCTTGGGAAACAGAACAGCCACGTGCAAGCACAGCCCGTAGCGTTTCAGAGTGTGTCTTCCTTCGGCTGCATCTGCATGCTGCGAGTCTGTTGCAAGCCAAGCATCCTGGAAATCAACAAGACCCAGTTCCTCTTCCTCCTCATCCGGCGTTTGCTTTGTTAGCTGGGATGCCGTGCTCGTTGCCAGACTCACCTGCCGAACACGAAAGGACGGCAGCGAAAGTGTGGGACCCTGGCTTGAAAGCTTGCAGTCAGGGCATCAACTCCCATAGCGAGCTCCGGCAAATGGCGCGCCTTCATCCTGGCCTGCACTGTGTGCGCCCGGCTGAGCGGCGACCGCCGACGAGGGCCTCAGCTGAGCGAAGAGCCCCGTTTGACATCTTCTTTTGCGATCTTTTGCGATCCTGCGCACTGAAGACTGCCATCGTCAGAAAGGCACATCTCTGCATCCCGGCTGCTGGCATGGCTGCTTTCCGGTTTGGGCGGAATGCTCTGATTCTCGCTGCAACAGGGCGTTGGAAGCGCATCCAATGGACCTGTGGCAGGCAGCGTGAGTTTGCTTTCTTCTGCAAGTGACAGGACTTCAAGGACCTGGTCCGGAAGTAGCTTGCGATGGATTGGGCGATTCTGGCTCGAAGTCAAACTCCAGCCGCTGTGATGCCTTCGACCTGCCAGGTGCATTCCTTGCATCCGTGACTTTCTCAGCGGCAAAAGGAGTCGGAGCTACGGGTACGTTCAGTTGCAACAATCTGTCTGACTGTCTGTTCCGAGCTTCGAATCACATGCAGATTTGGGATTCTCCACATGAGGATCAAACCCATAGTCGCAAGCTCTGCCTGGCACCCTCGGAGACGTGCTCTGACCGGTTCGCCTGCACCGGCGGTATCCGAGCGAGGACAGTGCCACCCAGGTCCCTTCTCGGAAGTCTGAACCCGCAGCCGGCACAGCCTTCGTGCCCAGACGTCTCATGGCACCGAGCGTGCTCGCAACCTGTCAGCGCACTTGCGGCTCTGGCTCTGCTGCACAAATCCAACGAATGGGCAAGGGCCTTGGACTTCATGAGGTTCACAAGGGCGACCTGCTCGTCTGACGCATCTCCTGCCTGAGAGGACACTCTAGACTCTACACTGCATACGTACGGACGGAGCGTAGAGCAAAGTCAGCGAAGTCAAAGTCGAGCCTTAAGCTCCGCCACCACGCTCGGCACTGCGTCACGTGAGACCAGCCCATCCATATCACTGTCCAAAAAGTTGAAGACTCGTCTCAACCTTGGCTCTCGCTCTGGCATCCTCCTCGAGCTCGGAAGGCTACTGTAAGCCGTCCGCTTCTTGTCGAGGACACGATTTGTGTCGTTGACTTTGGCGCGCTTGGAACCTGAAGTGCATCCCAGTGCTGCGAGAGAGTTTGGTTGCGCGGCTCCGAGTGGACAAGATAAAGCTCTCTTGTGGATGGCAACAACCGGCTCAAGGCGGAAGAGAAGACGGTGCGGAGATCTGTTGCGTCCAGGTCGCAAACTTTGCCAAGCCTGCAAAGTCTTGAGTTTCCATGTCGTACCAAAACCTAAACCTCCAACAAAGGCTTGACCTAATTGCGAACCCTGACGGGCGTGCCTTGGCATCAGAGCGGCCACGCGGACGATGCGGGTCAGCCGATTCAGTCTCGTCGCCTGCGAGAAGGAACACGAACTCTCTACAGATACTTATGGACAGAGTGTGAGGCACCGGGCCTTCGAGGAACGTGAGGCAACTCGCAGCAGCCTGGCCGAATGTCAAAGGCTGCGCATGCGAAAGGCAAGCACCGCACGGACTGAAAGGTTCGAATTTGTTCCCGGTGATGTTTCAGACTCCATTGCAAAAGCATGAAGAAGCTCGTCCAAAACAGCCTACCTCGCCAGACGCGAGGACCGGCCAGCAACAAAGGCCTCCAGGAGTGCACTGCACAGGACACTTGAGGTCGCAAGCTGCAGGCTGAGTGGCATTCGGTGGGTATTGCAAGCGCGATTCTACGTCTGCGGTCGTGTCTGTGCCTGGTTGGACTCAAACACGGCTTTGAAGAGCCATGTGTCCGGCAGCAGCGAGATCAAGGCGATCACATCCAGCCAGAAGTATGCTCCAAAAACATACCTGAGGTCACATTCCCGATGCAATTTGCGACTGAACGGCAGATCCAGCATTGTACCAGGTGCTGCAAGCCACCCCTTCTTCCCGAAGCACTGCACGACGATCTCAATGAGGAAGAGGAAGCAGGCAACGGTCATCACCACACCTTGCATTGCACAAGACGGGAGAGCTCTCCGCTCTCCGATATCTACACACTGAAGATATCTCCCCCTTTTTCAGCTTACATGACCTCAAAGCCGAGGAGCTCAGGAGCTGCTGGGTCTCCGCGGTGCCCAGGAGCAGGTCGAGATCCGGGACGAAGAGGGCGAAGAGCGTGAGCACCATGAAACCCCCCACGAAACACTGGTTCTCCACCTCATCGCAGGAGGTGACCCCGCAAGCACCACAACTCTCGTCTCTCTGGCAGCCGGGTAGCGAGTCGATGAATAAAATCCTGAGTGTCCGTGCAAGGCCGCTGCAGATGCCGCAGTTTGGGATCAGGCGAGGCGCCTTCTTCTTTGAAAGCTCTGCCAACTCCACCGGTTCCCTGACCTTTCTCCTCACAGGGCTTTGGCAAATCCCAACCCTGTTTGTAGAGAGCCCTTGGACTTAGAGGTCTGCATGTTCTTCACCTTGATCACCTTCCTAGCCCCCAAGCACTCGGCGGTGAGGCCGTGTAAGGCTTATTGAAGCTTTTGTCTCGGGTCCAGCAACGAGACAGCTGCTGCAGATTTGATCATCCGTCTGAGAATCTGGAGTCTCGGCGTGCCAGGCTTGTGGCTGCTGAGGGAAGCCTCCAATCTCTTGCGTCCGATGACTTCTTCGGTTTCGGGCATTGCCAGGGACATTACAGAACATCGTTCTGCCTCAGAAAATGAACAACTGCCCAGGTGCAGCCTGCAGGGGGTTCAAGACTAAAACAAAGAATCAAGGGTGAGATGCATCCAAGCGCAAGTAGCCCATGCTCGGGCGGCATGTCACAAGACAGTTTCAATCTGCTAAGCAAGCCCATGTTCTGTTCGCTCAAGATCTTAATCCGAGACCGCACAGTGCAGCAGACAATCACTACATTGTCACCACATCTCCTTCCCACAGGCGATGACGGCACTGGCTCGTCCAGTCCATCCTCCTAAGGGTGTTCGATGACAGGCCGAAGCTATACACATGTCATCGCACGTCACTGCCAGAGCGGTCCTGCATCCCAAACTGACCCTGCAGAATCCGTCCGAGGTGATTCCTGGCGGTCGCACTGAGCGGCTGGAAATCAACCTGGGATGGAGCGGAGAAAGGCTGACAGGAAACAAAACCAAAGAAACACACACGTGCTTCCATCCTCATACTGGCGTTCTGCTCGGGAAAGACAGACAAGCAGAGCTTCAAACTGAGATCAGCGGCCATCTCGCCAGAGCTCTTTGTCTCGCGCTTCTGTGGCGGAGCTGACGGGAATCGACGAGGGTTTTCTGGCCTCTGCGAGGGCTGGTAGAGTTCTATGAATATCGATTCTGGCTCAGACCATGGGTATGGATGCAAGAGGCTGGTGTGAATCGTGAGGATGATGGCCATGCCAGATCATTGACGGGGCCGACAGTGATCGAACAGGGCGGATCTCCGAATCAGACCATCCAGGTGAATTGCTATCGATCCGGCGGCTGTCCCGGCTCCTACAAGATTCAGAACTGATCAGCTCAAGCCGAGGCGTAGGGCCTAGGAACTGGTTAAGGCGAATGTCTCATGCCGTTGCTTGGCACTCCGAGGTCCTGATTGGGAGCGTCTGCTTTTCAGACTTGGCCGGGCTGCGGCTGCGGCTGGGGCTCTCTGATGGGGTACCTTGCCGCAAGAATCTCACGTGCTGTGATGCTGTGATGCTTTAGGATGCCTTTGGAATGGGGACTACCGACTCTCATGCGACACTTTTAGCTATCCTCAGCGCCAGTGGATTGCTAATACAGTGGCAGTGACTTTCTGTCATTTGGCCGCAGCACCACAGCCTGAAAGCCTTTGCTCGTAAATGACGTCTGTTTTACTTGACAGCGGTAAACAAGCTTGGCTTTGCTGCTATGTTGCCTTTTTGATGCCTACAGACACAGGGTCTGTTTCTTATGTAGCTATGCTCTTGTGGGTATTGCCTTTGTGGCAGTTGAGTTCAGCCCCGGTCACGAACGGCAAGCTTGCCATCGTCGCTGCGCGGCAAGGGATGTGACAGCAAGGTGTCGGCCAGCTGAGTCATTCGACTGGTCGACAACCCTGCCACTTAGGAGGCCATCCCGGTACATCGGCCGTGGCAACAACCCTCAAGCCGTATGCAGACTGCTAGCTTGCGTCGAGTGTGCTTTTGCTGTTTTCCACGTGTACCTTGGTGACATCTGCTGTGTTGTGCACTGCTTTGAGATGGTGGGTGCCAAGATCTGCTGCGCTTGGTTCCGTCAATAGACCTGTCCAATCTGGGCATCTACACTGTTTGATTAGCCTTACCAGAGCTGCATGCTACCCAGATCATAGAATTGTGTAATGTAAGCCTGAGCTCCTGAGCTGAGAGGCTACGAAAAAACGACAAGGATTGCAGATGCCACAGCTTTGTAAACCAAGATTTAAAGTCCTGTGCTACAAATGGAGGGAATCGTCATACCTTCATTCTGCGCCGTCCCATTTTGGCTGCAGTTTTTGGGTGCCACCTTGGGCACTGTGAGGGACACTGTACAGCCTTTGCTGTCCCGAGCAAGCATGTAAAGCCGCATGGAAGGGACTCGTGAGCACAACCCGTAGCAACTCTCAAGCCTCAGATTTCTACTTCAGAGCTTGTGGGTCTGCATGAATGCCACCCATGAAGGTTCTGGCCTTTGCAATCGGCACAGCTGCACAAATTGACAGGCCAACGGACACTGGGCGTAGCCGTATCCGCTTCTATATCCGTATTGAGATCCAAGACAACGCTCGAGGAAGTCGCACATATTTCATCGTATTACAGATGGAAAGATGATGAACAGGAGCTTGCCTGTAGAGGGCAAAATGAACCATGCCCAGTGTCAAAACTCTCTCCCTCGGAGGACCGCAAGTCCCGCAAGTCTCAATGTATGAACGCAGACCTAACCGATAGTTCTTCCCGGAGAGCTGAAGCGACATCGCAATAGCCGAAAGTGGTACATCTGGCCGATCTTTCACGGAGCCCTTACAAGTCTAGGCCCACGCCAAAACAAGGTACAACCAACGAGACCCTAAAAATCTATTGAAATCCGACCATTCATCCCTCAAGGCTTCTACTCAACACTTCCTGACTCGGGTTCAAGTCGAAGAGTTTAAGGCTTGGGGTCCATGGTGGATGCTTGTGGGCCAGGGCACCCTAAATTCACAGCTTGTGTGGCTCAGGATTAACAAGCAAGCTGAACTTGATTCAGAAAGACTGAAAGATGAAGGCCCAGCCGTTTCGCGTGGTCACCGTTTGACACAGGAAAAAGGCAAGAAACTGCATCGCTAGGAGACGAAGGACCCGAGAGAACTGCTGCAATCTTCGCCGCTGTGACTTGGTGGCGGGCACTCGGGGCTTGGCCACTGAAGGAAGCCCCTGAAAAGTCAAAGCCCGGATGCTCCTCCTGTACGAGATGCCGGGGTGGCAGAGTCCAAGAGACGCGACACAGACATGGAAGTCCGCAAGTGCGAAGACTGCGAGACACCCATTGCCTGGAATCGTTCAAGCATCAGCTTCTTGTTTATCTCCTGCTCGGAGAACATGTCCAACTGCCCATGACCTCGAAAGTTTTGCAGAGGAAGGCAGCTCTTCGTGAACAGAGCTGGCCTTTGAGCGCCGCCGCCCATGTCTCGCCCTGAGAGCGTCGTGATTGCACTCTTACAGGGCGCACTGAGACTGTGCTGCAAACGTACCTTGTGGGCTTTCTGCATCTGGATGTGTAGTTCCCCGTCCTTCGGGGCAGAGTGCAGAGCACGTTTCATGCCGGAGATTTCGGGTGCTCCCGGCCTCAATCATCCAAAACGAGCTGTCGGTTTCAACCTCGGCGACTTCCAAAGGCACTCGTGAGGCGACTCAGAGCCACTCTCGAGCTGAAGTAGGCCCACCACCAAACTAAAGGGCTCCTCGTTCAAGAAAGGCGGGTTGCCCTTGATGCCGACACGCAGGTGCCTCGGCCTCGAATCTTACCCCACAAAGGCAGACAAAGGAGGAAAATGCCTTTTCAACTCGCGGCCAGCCAAGCTGCACCAAGCAATCGGCATGTAACAATGTCGCGCTATATGAGCAACAGGAGAAGGGAGCAAAAGGCAGGGCCCCTCTCAAAGACCATGTCTTTGCATGGCTATCTCAACCAGCCTTCAGCTGGAAGAGGATGCTCATGCCATCGGAGTCTGACTAACCCTAGTCCAACCGCTGGACGGGCCGTCCTCTTGCTCTAACGACATGGCGGCCGACTCAGAAAGCCTCCAACACCAGGCACCGGAGTCGAAATCGAGCCGCGCATGATCAGGACACTGAGCCCTCTCTGGCCTGGCCGCAGAGCAAGGCGTCCTGTGCGACGTCCCAGACCGCCCGAAGCAGCGACGGGCTGTCTGCGTCTTTGCCTTCCTGCGATGGCAGAAGACATGCTTGGGTTGCGCACGAGCTGAGACCGAACCTAACCCTGGCGCCTTAGAATGTTGCAGCTGCCCCACCGTCGCATGAAGCACACGCAGCGGCAGGAACCTGATAGCATCCGAATTCGAGGGTGATGTAAAGGCCAGCAGCCAGCACAGAGAGACTGCCTAGGACCTCGAAAGTTGCACCGAGACGCGCTGCATGACACAGCTCGTGCGAGAGCTCCAAGCGTGGAGCGAAGCAGGAACAGCGCCAGCCTGGAAAGCACTCGCTGAAAAGCTCAACTGCACTGAACTGCTTCTACTCCTGCCCGTCTGAGCTTCTTTGTGGCTTAGGCAAGTGCCATCCACCAAGAGCTCACCGCTCTCAGTCAGTGGAGCATAGGCTCCGGGCCAGCCCAGTGTCGTAACACAGAGCACGGCTTTGGGCTCTCCCTGGGCAGGTAACGTCATGGGATGCTGAAGCTCTCAAGGTGACAAGATAGATCAGTTATTCGTAGTCATGGCCTCACTGTTTTCCACAAGATCTCCTTCTTTCCTCACTTGCTGGCGCACACTCGTAGCAATTCAATCAAGCGCCGATAAAACCTTTTTTTGTCCAAGGTACACCTCCTTGGCTTTGCGCCAACGCCACTCACCGGAAGCGTGTACTCTGACCATGTGGTCGCCCGTGAGGGTCAAGTACCGCATCTTCCCGAAGTGCAGGAAGAAATACTTGAACATGCCCTGGTGCAAGCTGCCAACAACGACCGAGACCAGTCAGAGTCCACAACACGACAGCACTTGAACACAAAAGCCTCCGCATCTGAGTGAAGATGTGCAATGACTTTCGACCAGCCACCAGAACGTTGCGACAGCTCGTGACCGACCTCAAAAGAAAAATCACAGAGGCTTCCAGAGGCTTCCTTCGGCCGGCTCCGGCCTCCACTTGCGAGATCAGGAGCTCCCCGAGCCGCCTCTCCCTCACTTTCGCAAAGGGAGGGAAGCAGCCTTCCTGAGGCAAAAAGGATGCAAAACGCCCCCAAACCCCACCCATGTTTTCTCTCGGCCTCGGAGAAGTGCGACGACACTGCCAGTTTGCACGGCTCTTCGAACTCGGCTCGTCTGTCGCCAAACTTCTTTTCGCATTCCTTAGAGAATCCAATTCGCTCTTTCTGCTTCCTGCGATTTCCTGCGGGTTTTGAGGGTCCCCCCCCTCTACAATCTCGCACTCACTCAACACAAGCGGCCTTTTTGGAATGATGGGACGATGTCCGAAAGCCTAAGCAGAAGCCTCCAGGCTCCAGGGACAGCAGTCCCACTCCACCCTTTAAGGGCGGGCGGGTGGGAAAATGAAATCAACTGGCTGCACAAGCTGTCGACAGCAGCCCACCTCTAACCACACAAACACGATCGGACTGCTGGACAGCTGTACACACACAACTATATAGAAGACGTTCGCGCGAGATAGAGAGAGTCGCAGTCACGTGAAATAACTGCGCAACCTCTACAATCTCGCACTCACTCAACACAAGCGGCCTTTTTGGAATGATGGGACGATGTCCGAAAGCCTAAGCAGAAGCCTCCAGGCTCCAGGGACAGCAGTCCCACTCCACCCAACAACGCCTGCTGTCCCTGCTATGTCCCAGCCGCTAACACTACATCCCCTGCGAAGCCGCGGCTGGTATGACCGACGCAGCTCACATGAGGCAAAAGGACGCGAGAAACGACTACCTGGACTACCTGTCAAAGACACTTGGGTCCTCCGGACATGAAGTCTCTCCATGGCCCAAACACATCCTTGACACTGATCTCCACTCTGTTATGGTTCGGAAAGGCAGATTCGATAGCTTGGTCCAAAGGCTGCGAAGCGCAATTCATGCGACTGAGGTAGTCAGCTTCCACATTACGCGCCCCGGCGATGTGCGAAAGTGAGAGGTCGCATTTCATCCGCAGACAGGCAAAGCGTGACCAGCGCACAGCACATCGGTGGCTTGCTGGCCAAACCTTTGGAAACCGATGCCACCACTCCCATGTTATCACTGTATTGTCGCAGCACCGCCCGGTACGCACATAGCAGGCTGCAGACTTTGGCCCGTGCGATCATGAGTGCCAGTTGGGCCACCATCTCAAGGGAACCAATGCCAGCCTGCATACGCTGAGGCCACATCCACTCCTCAGGAATATCCTCACGCTTAAGTCCCAAATGAAACCAATGGCGCTTACCAGACGCTGCTTGAAACCAGCCGCCAATTCCCGCTAGACAGCTACTAGCCCAAGCATCCGCAAAGCCATTGAGGACCTCATGAGAATGTGCCCAACCAAACGAGTTCTGGCTGAAGAAGTGCTTGAGAATTCGAATGCTGGACAAGCAAGCCGCGTCCAGATTTGTAGTAGGGCCCCAGGAGTGGAAGCGCAACCAGCACTTCCCATTTTTGAGCTTCGGTTGCTTCAGCGCGGCATCCAAGCATTCCCGGCTCACAGCCCGGCCTCCAACTTCACGCAGCATCCAACCAGCCTGCACGTCTGAGCCCTGAGCCGACTTACACACACGCAAAGAGGTCCTGTCAAGAAGTCCAGCGAGCTCTGCTAATTGCCCCGGATGTAAAAGCTGTAGCTTTCCAGTTGGACGATGAAGCGCTGTGAATAGAGGGGCTAGAAAAGCGCGCAGAGGCAGCCTAATCTGGGTAGCCCAGATAAGCAGGCCCAAAATCCCGGACAGTTCTTTCCTCCCAATCTTTTTCGGATGCTGCAGCCACCAGTTCAAGGCAGCCAAAATCCGCGTCTTTTTGCATTCCAAAATTTTGGCTTTGAAGACACCGTCCACACTTAGAGCCCAGCCCAGATACTCCAACGACAAACCCAGACGCAGCTTTCTCCAAGACAGTGGCACATTGAGAACCTGCGCAAGAGCGATTAAGATCGCTATCAAGGGCAAGCACGCATGACGTGGTAGTAGAAATAGGAAGTCATCCACGTACACGACGCCAACGTGTGGATGGCGGAGAACGAAGTGGAATATCCTCATCAGGAGAGCACCTAGCCTGCTCCACCAATACGCGGACCACTTTGCACCGAAGTGGTTCACCAGGTACACGAAGAACTGATTCAAGATGTGAAATACTGCAAAACCCACATCTTCCGGTGCAGTACGTAAGGACTTGTGCGCGCTCTTGACATCCATGCTGAACAAAACCCAATCCTCAGCCCTGGGCTCGGGAGTCTCGCGTAACCCCTTGCTGTGCAACCAAGCTGCGAACCTGCACAGAGATTCATTGACATGAAAAAGACTCGGAACCTCAGCACGCTCTTCAAACTTCGCAGCTGGACTGGCGCCCGAGGCCTTGGAGTCCCCAATTAGCCTGTCATCCTTGCCATGACGCGTAACCAAGCCCAGTTTGCCGATTGCCAAAGAACCCTCGGGAAAACGAGCTTCAACCTCACTGCGTGCGCCGGGGATGTGCTCCATGTAGCCATCCGCCACCTCCTTGTGCACTAACTCGAGCACCTTGTTCTCTTCCTTTAACGCTGACGCATGATTGCAATCGCAGAGGTACAGTTCAGGGGAGGCATCCATGAATTCGTCGTCGTCTACCCCATCACATCTTGGCCACACTCCCGAAGCCGGAACTGGTGCCCGTACACCTGTAGGCGCTCCACGAGACAAAACTGCCGGCAGATTCGAGTCCACGTCTCCCAAAGTCAAGGCAATGGACTGTAGCAAGTTGAACTTATAAGGGGTCTTATCGAAGGAAGCCAGGGCCCAATCCGTATCCACTCCCAGGGAGCTGCAAACAGCGTGCCTCATGACCACCACTTCCTCGTCTGAGAAGACGGGATCGTCAGAGGGCTCGCCCAGGCGAGACTGCAAACGTGCGCAAGTATCGCTCGGCATTGAACAGTAGATGGCCTTTCTCACACCGCCCAAGGGATCCGCTAGCGCTTCTGGCGGAGGCAACTGCCAGTCCGCTGTGCTGCATACTCCCCCGCCGTCTTTCAGGAGGATCTGGTGATATGCAACGCAATCCTTTTCGGACGCCTCCCCACGCGGCAAATGCACAGGACTGGCAACAACTTGGCGCGGTTCTAGCAAAGGGGTGGACACCGCTGGCTCACACGTGACCTCGCCCACACCAGGATCCACAACGCGGGCGAGGAGCTGTCCCTACTGTGGCCAACTTGGGGCACGCAGCTCTGCCGTGCCCGGACAGCCCACAGTTCTCGCAAGCATGTTCAAACTTGCAATCCTCGCCGAACTTGCACTTACCGACTTGGAAAGCATGGCATGTACCCTTGAACTTGCCGTCCGCATCGCGTTTTTTCAAGGCAGCGG
Organism: Symbiodinium sp. CCMP2592; assembly: GCA_905221615.1. Taxonomy (NCBI): domain Eukaryota; class Dinophyceae; order Suessiales; family Symbiodiniaceae; genus Symbiodinium; species Symbiodinium sp. CCMP2592. The sequence continues at coordinate 156,059 of CAJNDT010000397.1, forward strand.
TCCCACCTTGTCCCCATTTGCCGCCGCCTTTGGGCGCCAAGCGATCACGCAACTGCTGCTTGCCTCCTTTGCCTTTTCCTTTCACAGATGCCGAGGGACGCGGGCGTGGCTGCAGCCAAAAGTGCAACGAGTTGCGTAACACAAGAACCTCATGCAGAGCCTGGTCCAGAGTGAACTTCTTGGCCAACAGTGCATTCAGCTCCCTGCAAAGTTCAATGTCTGCTGCCTCGGCTTCGGCCAATGAGGGAGCCCGCAAGCCGGTGTCTGGGCCACCTCCCCTGGTGTAAAAGTCCAAGAATTTGCTTACTAGCTTCTTGGAGGAGGACAGATGGCACCAGCCCGTCAAAGCCCAAGCGATGCTGCGAGTCATCAGCAGCCGTTGCACACCGAACGGGGACGCAGAAGGGTCACACTCCAGCATATCCCACTGGCCCGAGGCTTCAGAAAGCAGGCTCAGGAAAGATTTCTCTTTCTTTTGCACGCCCTGCTTGAGGTTATCGCACTGAGCTTCGGTCAGCAGCTGCTTCCAAGGAATGAAGCGCAAGTCACCTTGTGACTTCTGCTGGTTTACCAGCTGGATCAACTGCTTACAGGGACGGTGTTGAACCTCCAGAACCTCGCTTGGGTAGTTCTCCTCGAACTTGCTCCAGAGATTGCTGATTTCATCAGCAGAAAGTTTGCTTCCAAGGGCGCCAGGCCAAGAGAGCAAGGCGGCGGCCGACAATGAGTCAGCACCACCTTCGGCAAGCTTCTGCGGCAGAGCTAGCTGCATATCGGTAGAGGCTTCCTTGTGTTCCCAGAGCTCGCGGAGCATTCCAGCCACAGGATGGATTTCCCAATCTCCGAGCGACAATACTCCACATGGCTGGTCCCGGGTAAGTACGGCCTCGATGAATTTTTCCAACACCTCCTCATTGCGGAATGCTTTGGTGTAGGAGGCCTTGGACACATATCCCTTGGCAATGAGCAGCTTGGCAACCGCCGCGGGCAGGCCCACATCATCCATGCACCTCTGCCAAGCCTCCTGAGCCATGTCGCAGCAAACAGAAGAGAGTACAAGTGACAAAGCTGTGCCGACACCGCACGATGTAACTGGCAAGAAGTTCCCGAGAAGTTCAGCACGCTGAATCCCCAAACATACATGCACACACAGCGCACAACCAACGGAAACTCCGCAAACGCCGCAGCGTGCACACAGCGCACTCGGCGCTCCCTTGCGCTCTATATAGGTGCCAGGTGCCCGATGCACCCACCCGAGCGCTGCATGTAACGACATGCACAACCCTGTGCAAACCTTGCACTGCACTCTCCAAAGGTGCCAAGTGCCCGATGCACCCACCCGGAGCACTGCATGTAACGACATGCAAAACTACGCAAGACCCTGCGTAGACTTACGCCGCATCACACTGCTTCACTGTTCCAAGTGCCCGAAGCTCCCACACCAGCGCAGCATGAACGACATGCAGAGCCCCTATAAGCACACTTGTCACGCCAAGCTGAGGCCCAAGCCATACCGCATGCTAAACTGCACACGAGCCTCGGCGCGCCGGCCCAAACTCAAGCGAGCGTTGGCTCAGCAATACTCACACAATTGCTAGGGCCGGGGAGCAAGCCATATGCGAGCATGGAACACGGTTCGCCCTTCCTTCCAGGGGATGCTCTGTCAGCACCTGCCAGTTTGGCTCTGTCACTGCTCGGCGCGGTGCACACGCACGTCCATAGCTGCCATCTTCAAGGAGCACCGCCGCGTGGAAGCAAAGAGACAAGTTATTCAGCAAGAACACTCCCTGCACCACGTTAGCGTTAATTGCCGGATCTGCTTCCTTCGCAACCGCCTCGTCGGCGCTGGCGCAATCATCGCTGCTACTGGAGGAGCTGGAAGAATCCACAGACTCGTCGTCAGACTCCGAATCTGTATCGTCGTGCGAAGCACGAGCTGCCCGGAAAGGACGCAAGCCTGGCACGGTCTCCTGTAACTCCGACGGCTTTACTGCGAGCGGCAGCTCAGCGACGGGGTGGCGACCTCCACGACCTTGAGCTGCCAATGGCTGCCACCCTTGTTTGACACACGTGAGAGTGGTTAACTGCGCACGCAAGGCCTGGATGACATCGTCGCGACTGTACTTTTCTACCATGGCCTCGCCAGGACACCTTGCTCGATGATGGCCCCAAATGCGTCGAGCTTCGCTACGAATCTCCAGCTGCACTGCCCAGGATAACGGCGTGGCCTTTAACGAATGCAAGGTGAAGTCAGCAACAACGTCAGGCGGAATTCCGCCAACCTGGACAAGCAACCTGCGCATCTGCCCTAAAACGAAAGTATATGAACCCCGAGACCCGGAAGGACCGGGGATCAAAAAGTCTCCATGTTGCATGTTCCGGAGCAGGAAGTCGACTGCATGTCCCCAGTCTTCATATATGCCCAGGCATAAACACCCGAAGGGCATCCCGGACTTTGAGGTTTTGGTTCTCCAACACTGACCACGCAGCACGCCATCCTTCACGCACATGTCTTGTACCAAGACCCTTTGAGCATCGGAGAAGCGGAGGGCCGACCAAAGCATGATAAGGAAAGCTGTAAGCAGCAAGGTGTCAGCGCAACCGCCACGTTTCATGCCGACGATGATGGCCCGTTCCCAGTTTGCTACTACGTACAAAGGCAATGGCACGGCCTCCTTTGCTGGAGCATGCACGCGACCAGCTTGCACCCAGGCCAACACTACAGAGCTCTTCAGCATCACCAGCAAGCCTTCGAAACCGAGGATAGCAGCCACCAGCCTCATGCTGGAGACGCAGGCCGTGGCCGAGCGACCGCTCTCCGAAAGTCCTCGGAAAAAGGCGACTAGTGTGGCCAGTTCCGGATTGTTAGGCTCCAAAGATTCGCAGCTAGTGAACTCCACCCAAATGCGCCAACCGGGTAAGTGACGACGAAGAGTGGAGGCTGCCCTGGTACGAAGCACCTGTCTCAGCGAAGGAAGCGCCTCCTTGTCCAACTTCGCGAAGAGCGGCGAAGACTTCAAAAGCGGCTCCAGCAGACTGGACCATATACTTGCCCATTTACACCAATCAGCCTCCTCATGAACCCGCGCTGACGTGGTGGTAGGCCCAGGCAATCGAAGTGCGCACTGTCGTGCCGGGTACGGTGTTGGACGCTCCTTTAACGGCAACGTGGGCACAACTAGTGGCGCCGAAACAGGAGCTGGCAGGGGCAGCATCTCTGGCCGGGTTTCCCACTTAGGCCGCTCCAAGCCGACAGGCGCACGCCAGCATCGAGGGACCAATGGCCGGTTCACGACATCCGGTAGCTTGGCCTCCTCCGGGAACGTTAGTTCCTTTGGCACCTGCAGCTTAGGCTGTTCCAGCGGCATTGCAGCAGCACACAACAGAAAGCAAAGAAAATGAAATCAACTGGCTGCACAAGCTGTCGACAGCAGCCCACCTCTAACCACACAAACACGATCGGACTGCTGGACAGCTGTACACACACAACTATATAGAAGACGTTCGCGCGAGATAGAGAGAGTCGCAGTCACGTGAAATAACTGCGCAACCTCCTGGAAGCGGCAACCCCGGCGTGCTCATGAGCCTGTGTCTGATTGAAGTTCGGAGTAAAGACATTCGAGGCGCAGCCAGAAGGTTCCGCCAACTATGGTGATGTGTCTGTGTCGTGGTCGTCGTGGGTGATCCTGGTGGTCCTCGTGATCCTGGTCGTCGTGGTCGTCTTCGTCGGACCCGTCGCAGTCGCGGCCGCCATGGTCGTAATGATCGTTGTGTTGCTTTATTACAGTCTGGGCATCGGCGCCGGCACAATTTCACTTTGCCCCTGCGTGTGTCATGCTGATCTCATACAGCAAGGTCACAAGAACGAAAAAGTCACGCTGACAACTTCTATTCCATTTCTGCAAGGGGACCCTGTTGCAGACGGCAAGATCCTGGTCGCAGTTGACCTGTGGACATCCAGAACGCATTCACAAACATGAGATGGACACGACCGGCACCAGCCTCCTGCTCCTTCAGCTCCGGAGCCTTTGGGAAGAACTTGATCGTCGTGTTGAAGAAGGAGCTTGAGGTTCTTGCACTCTTGCCTCCCAGGATCAGCACTGTCAGCTACAGCTACAACAAGGCTCGCAACAGAGCAGAGCGAGCAGAGCCTTGCCTGCTAAAAAGGCAACGGCCTCTGCGCCACGAAAGTCATTCTCAAAGGCAGCAAGAGGAGGGCGCAGCGGCATGGGACTGGAGGCCCTGACTTCGGCTTCAGATGTTTCTGGTGTTCTAGAGAGAGGTTCACTCTTTTCTTCATTGGCCTTTGCTAGATGATCAGACAGTGCAACCTGTGCCCTGTGTGTGGCACTTGAGCCTGGAACAGAACCGCAGCCTTCTCCAACAGGCGACATCAAGACGAGAAAGCTCAAACAGGATTCCAGAATGCCAGGTCTCCGACTCAATCTTGATGTCCAGATGATGCCTCAAGTCGGATACATGAAAATTGCTTTCAACACTGTGACCAGAAAGCGCGACCGGGTACCGTCGAGCGGCGCCGGGTATGATCGAGTGGCCCGAGGTATGCACTCTCATAGTGTAGAGCGTAGGCACCGAATTCGGTTTGGCATTGCCGTGTATACACGCCGTCTGCGCCGGGCTTTCATGGCCATGCTGCCTGATATGTCCGAACATGCACTATGTGATGTCGCTATGATTGTTGTCGGTGGGTAGAAAATGCTGTGTATGATTCTGTAATGCATGTATACATGAACAGTTTCCTGCATGGTACATGATATGGAATATGAAAATTGCGAGGGCTGCTCGGGCATACTCGGAACTACAACTTCTGCTGCAGATATTAAGCCTTGCACTTGGTGACGCCAGGTGGGGGCTGGATGTAGACGTGGCATTCATCTATGTTCCTGAGTGGGAAATGCAGCAACCGATGTTGCCATGGACATTAACCTGCAACGCTGAGATTGGCATGCAAATTGGACCAAGATGTCGGCTGCTCCCACTCGTAGACAGTGCGCCCGTCGTATACAAACCTCTCAGTGACAATGTTGGGATATTGCACAGGGCACGGAATGTGCGCTTTCGACTGATGACATTGCCCGCGATGCAGAAGTTTTGTGAGGACCCGTTAGGGTGCATGTGCAGGGAGGGGCTGTTCATTCCACAGCCGTGTACTTATATGCCCGCATGGGTGCGAGCTTGAAATCAGCACATGCATGGACACAAATGAAAATGATGCCCGACAGACAGGCCGTTCAAAGGAGGACCACAAGTAGGATGCGATGAGTAAGGCTGCGTCTGCTGACGCCCACGAGCTTTCTCTGTGAGCTTGCGCAACTCTGGATTGTCCTCCCAACAGTGTGCACTGTTACCCACATTGTCACGGGCCTGTAGGGTGTAGAAATCACCTCAACAAAACAGAGTGCACCATCTGCTTCACGTTGCTCGAACAGCATGCGATGTCCTCCTGCATATTGCGGTCTGATACCAGGGTGGGTTTACCAGTGATTAGCCACTCGAAAACTTCGTTGGTCTTGGGCGACATTTTACGACGTTTGTTCACTGCCCTGTGGCATCCAAGCTGGTTCTGCTCTGCACGAATTTCGTCCGATCTGAAGTATCAACATGCGCATGTCTTCATCTGAAGCCGAAAGCTGCAAAATACAAGCAAGCTGCCGTTGACACAGCGCAAGAAGGGAATGAGACATCAGCGAAGCGACATTGTTCGCTTTTTTGATGTTTTTTGGCTCCAGACCGGCGAGTCGCTCCCATGTGGCGGATGGCTGCGGTCATGTTCCCAGCGCCAGGCCTCCAGACAAAGCAGAAGCGCGCTGTTGCTGAGCTGAAACTGTTGCTCTTGGACAGGCGAGCTGCTTTCACCCTCAACGCATAAAGCTGAAAAGGCTTGCAGAGCGCGGCAGAAACCGTTCTCAACGCCCCAATCTATCTGATGATGAAAGCAAACCTTCATCGGTCTTTCTTCATGCCAAGAGCCCCAAAGCCACAAAGGTCGGGTGTTGCTCTGGCAACAAAAAACTGTAGTGACAAATGCACAAAAGGACAAACGACACGTTTTGCGAATGTGCTAGACCTAGCCCCTAAACCCCGAGTACAATCGATCTTTATGAGAAGTGCTCAACTCCCAGATGTTTAGGGATGAAGGCCGATTCGAGGTTACGTTCCATGTTGTAGAGTTCAGGAACGAAGCTTGAATCGAGGTCTGGTATTCCGATATCCCAACCTGACACCGTAGCAGCCCGTGAGAGGAAACTGTAGAAACACGAAACGTCATATCCGGAAGTGAGGTCAATAAGAACTCATTTATACCGTGGCCGGTCCAAATCGGAAAGAGGGCACGAAGAAAGACAGGGTTGTGCTCGGGCACAGGCTTATCTGTACGTATATGAATACATAACCAGACACATATATACGTGGATCGTATATGTGTATACTTGTACAGATACACATATAATCACATAGACATATATAGAACCTTATACATTTATTTACTTACTGGCTATCATATGCGCACACATTTATTCGTTTCAGAGAGGACCTTTCGTTACCGTGTATGCAGTCCTTCCTTCTGTATCTCGGGCAGAACGGCAGATCGTGACGAAAGCCAGATAGAAAGCAAGTAGCGCAGTCTCAGAGTTTGCTCAACATTGCCGATCGAAGCTGAGCTCAGGCTCGCGCGCCCGACTCTCCGCCAAAGCAGGTAGCAGGGACTCCTGAAAAGGTTCATAGTCCAATGTCAAGAGCTGCAACGGCCTACCGATGGATACGGTGAAAGCGTGGTGCTGAGCACAAGGCCACAACCCATCGCTTGTTGCAGACAGGCTCCAGGTACATGAGCGCATCCTGACACGGGTACCGGCAGGACATGGAAGGAACGTTCTCTGCGAAATTAAAACGGCTTCTTCCCGTGCTTGCTGCAGGTACCTTTGGCACTTCCGGTTTCATGATGCTTCATGCTCGCTTGCTCCCATGTCTGCCGGCTGCCAAATCCCACGATGACCGATCAGATCGACGAAAATTGAAAAACAAGATAGCCAATATGTGCTCCTTTTCAGACAAAGATCGATCTGTCCCCACCTAACTCCACCTGTTACAACGAAAAACACGAGTTTGCCCTGCGTGCATGCTTCTACGGGCTTAGCACAGGTCAACGACTCCACCAACCCACATCGAGCTTTCTTTTGGGATCGACAAAAGAACTATTTTACTCTGCTGCAAGACCCATTCGAGTCGGTCAAAGCGATCCAGAGTGAACGATTTGCGTGCCCTCTTGGCTGTTGCTCATACGAGGTCCCCCTAGTAGCTTTGTTTTGGCGCGTGTGATGCGAATGCGTCTCACCTGCCTGCCAGTCACAATGACAAAGTGACGTCGCCAGATCTGCAGCATCAAGATTCAGCTCCCGCGAACCTTCGTGAGGCCATCTCACCAGGAGCATTGTGGCACCAACACACAGCGAGGCTTTGAAATGCCACATATGCTACATGTTGCCGCTGCAAAACTACCAGGCTTTCCGAGCCTCTCTGCAAAATAGCCGCAAGCAGATCCCATGCCGCCAGCGGCTGCCTGCAGCATGGCCCGTCACTTTGCCGTCACTAGGACAGCGCGACATCTTTCTTTGCCGGCGCGGACATGTCCAAGCTCAACGGAAGCAACAACTCAAACGACCGGGCATGATCAGCCTCGTCATCAAACATGTGTTGAGGGTGACCTGGCACGTCTGGAACAAGCATGACCGGGAGATGCGATAGACAAAGGAGACGAGCACTGCAGGAGACAAGCTTCTTCACTTTGACTTGTTTACATAGGTTTGCTCTTCGCAAAAAATCTCAGCTCCCTCCCTCCAGGCCCTAGGCCCTAGGCATGAGCCGTACTGCTCTGCGCTGTGCCGGTATGATCTGAGCTGCTTCACCTCCAGAGTCTCGATGCCAACCAACATGCCAGTCTCCTCTGCCTCGCATCGCTTCTCAGCTGCGCTCAGCTCCGGCACAAGCCCGGCCCACGGCCTGATGCAACAACGCCAGGGCAAGGCCTCAGAAGTGAATGGAGGATTACACTCAGCTCCGGCTGTTCCCGGCCCCGGCAGGGGAGATCGCGGAAGCTTGTCACCGCAGTGAACCACGTTAGCAACTCTTGCAGCGACTACCATACTCCCCGGGGGCTATCTTGAAGCAAGAGAAAGGCCTTTTGGTCTCAGGCTCCAGCTCCACTGGCCCTGCATGCCAGCACTCGTGACGGCGAGATGGTACCTGGCAACTGCACTCTAACCTGTACCATCCTTCTGTCCGCCCTGTATAGTGCGCAAGCAACATATGATTGACCTGCTAACTGGACTTACAGGTCTGCTTCATTGACATGCTTAGTAGCCCTGGCCGTCTACACGCGCACCGTGCTCAGATCGTTTTCGTGCCGACTAGCCCCGGAAGGCTGCTTGTGCTTAAAAACAGGGCAAGCAGCCATTGCTCTGTGCGGTCTTGGGATGCTGTGCAGCTTCCTTCTCCGCAGAAATGCGTTCAATCGCGGCGGCTGCTTTGACCGAGCCATCCTCTTGCTGAAGCTTCGTTGCAATTCGTTGGCAAGCAGCACTGCAGCTTTGTGCTGCCAGCAAGGCTTCCTTGCAGGCCTCAATACTCGGATCCATTTCCAAAACCCGCGATCCGAGACCAGCCCTTTCCACGAAGTCTGCATGTGGTACTTGGTCAGCGAAAAGTGCGGAAAGCAGTGGGCAAACCACACACGGCGTTCCGCTTCGGAAGCTTTGCCAAAGAGTCCCTGCGCCGCCGTGGCAAACAGTAACACTGACTCTTGGCAGCAGCCAATCGAAGGGCACGTACTCTATTTCGAAGACATCCTCTGCCGTAGCCTGCCCATCACAAGGCATGGCAAAGCTGAAGTCCGTGGTCTCTGCCTGCCAATCACGCTTCGCGTCATGGCACCAGATCACACTCTTGCCCAGCTGCCTCGCCGCTGCAATGATTACCTGGTTCAGGGAGTACTATTTTGATGAAGTGTCATGTCGGGCGAAATATGCCCACATCAGCTTGCATAAGGCGTGCAGAGTGACAGAGGTGAGGTGAGAGACCAAAGTGCACACTTCCGGATGAAACAGTTCGCTGTTTCGAGGCAGGACAGCAGATCTAATGTTCCCTGCAAACATGTTGCCAGCAGGATAAAAGCCGGTCTGGTTATGGACATCCCTGTCGACGCCACTGCAGTTCAGCATCACTGCTTCGGATTCTTGGAACAAAACCCAGTGCTGGCAGCCCCCGTTCTCCCATAGCATTATATGGCCGAGTAGTTTCAATCGCTGGAATAGCAACCGAGCAGACTCGCATGTGCCTTCCAATTAAACAGGATCTCACTCTATGAAAGTGACGTCTTGTGTCGTGTAAAATGGTAAGCTGCAGTGGTTTGCCGGTGCCTTCTCCAAATTCTAAATCACCTTCTACCACCGCAGTTCGCGAAAAGACCCACATCGCATGCATCATTGCGGTGTAACTCACACATGCACCGGGACACACCCCTGCACTGAAAGTGTGCCTCGCCAAGTCTTCGGGCACCCAGGACAGAGCCAAAGGTGACAGCGATGGGCGGGAGCCCAGAGGCGTCCTTCTTCGACACGAATGCAGACAGTGCCTCCGTGGGTTGCCATCCCTCAATGCGGGGAATGAAAATGCATCCTGTGACGTCAAAGTTCTTTGGGAAGTCGAGAGGACGCGGCATGATGCTTTCACTCCACAGCCCGAGCTGAGGAAAGCTCTGAAGCTTTCCGAAAAAGGCAAACCCATCTGTGTGGTCGACGTTGGGGATTTCGAGAAGACGCTCAGATGTCCTTTGGATGAACTTGGCCTGTACCACAAATGGTATCAAGCGACGGAAGTTGTAATGGAAGTGCTTCAGCTTGTTGAGGAATCCCCATGAAGCCATCTCGTAGCCACCAGGCGGATAGGCAGAAGTTGGTGGAGAACCAAAGCCAAAGGTAAAAGTGGTTCCAATATAGCTGAGGCCAGGACGCGCCAGTGCTATACGTGCACACGCCTGCTATAGTGCGCGTGTGTGCTACAAGAGAGAGAGAGAGAGACGTGGCACAAAGAAACTCCAAATGAAGCCCTCGAAGCTGAGAAATGAAAGGTACCCGGCGTTTCGGGGTCGGTTCTTGATTGGGTGTTGCAGGGGCTTTCATGGGCAAATATACCCAAGCAGTGGCGGAGGTGGGTCTACAGATTCAGTTCCGACATTGGGACTTGCAGGGGCTCGACATCCGGTAAAGAAATCAGCAAGACACAAAACTGCACCCAACCGCTGGGGTATTGAATCTTGAAATGCGAAAACAACATGCGAGCTACAGTATGCTGCTCAAAGGCATGCACTATCAGTATCCGGTAGATGCACTGCAACTTTTGCACTGTTACATTATCACAATCACAAGGATTTCGGTCCTTGTGCCCAAATTAGGGGCGGGCCACTATACTGGTAAGGAAGGTAGAAGGATGTCGATCTTCTCAGAATCCACAAGCGCGGCCACGTCCCTCGCAGCTTCTGGGACTGCATCCTGATGGGAGACATGTATACAATGGCATGTGCGCCAAGGAGCAGCAAACAAGCAGCTGGCATCTTGAGAAACACCTTGAAACTCTGGATGTCTGTCTGTTGCATTTGCCACGCCGTCCTCCGTGTTCCAGGTCGGACCATGCTTGTCCAAGACCTTCAGGATCTCGGCAGTGTCGAGAGACCGCATTACCTTTAGCTCCTGCCCCAGGATTGCCACAGAAACGTGTCAAAGCAGCGTGGAGCAGCAACCACAGTGCCTCCTCAGACATGATGGCCGAGTCGTCTCGCCAGCGAAATCGGGTCTGCCCCACGGAAACGCATCGAACACCGTACCTCTGTGCAACAAGAGGGGAAGAGCGTGTTGAAGGATTGGCAGTGAAACAAGCTGGAAGCACACGAACTTCCAAGCTAACACGCTCCACAAACATGAGTAGCTTCCGATGAGCCTGCAGATTTCTAACACACAGAAAAGGCTTGAAACTTCTAATGTCGTCGAGTCTCGCAAGGCTGGTTAGCAGCTTGCGCAAGTAATGAGTGAATAAGCTTTACCTCACGGCTACACTAAACACTTAGCCAAGGGACGCACGTATCGAGGCTTCATGCCCCGGAGTCGCTGCGATTGTGGCCTTATGTCCTCGATCTTCCAAGGCTTTGCAGATGGGAATCGCCGGCATGACATCACCTCGGGAGCCCATGAAGAAGAACAAAACATTCTTCTTGCCGGGCTCGGCCATTGCAGGGGCGTAAAAAGCGAAAGAGAAAGCTGTCGCCCATGGCAGCTAGCCCTGCAAGCTGATCCCAGAAGGCGGCAGTGGTGTTGCTGCTACTATTGGTGCCCTCCAACTACGTCGACGTCTCACCGATCCAACCATGTCGCAGCGACTGGGTGAGAGATGGTGAAGAAGATGACTCCGAAACATCCTGCAGCTGGCATTCATGAATATGCAGATCAACGAGCGCAAAGGTGTCGCTCTGGACTGTTGCGATAGGTTCCAAGAATAGCAGTTCGGCGATGCTTTGCGTGACTGCAGAAGGACGGATACCGAGACAATTCGACTGCCCAATCCTGAGTTACAGCACTCCCCTACTCCCACAGACTGCAATGTCAATTATGCAGTTGGCCAAAATATGTTCTTGACCACCTGTACTGCTCAACAACCACACTTTCCATGCTCACGCCTGCAGAAGCTGCAAGCATTCTCGCCAGCGTCCGCACCTGGCAAAACCGTCTTGGGCAAGGAGATAAAGGGGACCGCAAGCAGATACAGTTGTTTGTGCGTCTTACAAGATCGAAAATGCTTGTCTGCTAGTGTAAACACACATCTCGTAGTCTCATGAACGCAAGTGGAATCTGCTTCGGTACACGCAAGTTGTCTTGTGCAGTGCAACATTGTCCGGAACTGAGCACCCAACGCTTCACATGCCCTCAACGCTCCGTTGTAGCTGAAGGCCTTCCATTCATCTACCACGGCATGGGCATGAGTCTTGCACATTGCTAGTGACTGCAAGTGAATGTAGTGCTCGCCCTTCCTTTCTATCACAATGCGTCCGCAGAGATTGCCTGGCCTAGTCTGTGCTGGGTTTTGCACAGGACAGTCGAGGCAAACATCTCTTGCGAACATCAACATTCGCTGCAATTACGAGGCAGCAACAGAAACTTATGCTTCAGGTTCCACTTGACGAAATGCTGTCGATGCGTCTGCCATGCTCTTAAGCCGTTCCACAAGAACAGAGCTTCGGTTTCCTACATCAAACAGTTTTCAGGGGCTTGCCGGGTAAACGAGCAAAGCTGCCATTGCAGGGGAGAGGTGAATGGAGGAAGTGGCTGACATGCACGAGTTTGCCACTTGGTGAGATGCGGGGTGGCCATGCATCTGAAATTCTCAGAAGCAAGCACTATGTGTTGTTGCTGTGCTCATCAACTTTGTGGTTCTCGGGCTTTTCCGCGACGTGATGGTTGACACCGCTGCAAGCTTGCATACTCTGACAGGCCTGCCCTCCAGCGTGTGGCCATTTGCCGCTTTACATTTTACGTGTTGGCATGGTCACGGTGTTTACACGGCATCCACGACTCCACGAGGCGCAGCCGACTGCGAGATCATCCCTGCATATCGCATGCTATTTGCAGCGCTTCACCATGAAGTCTCGCCTTCCAAAACGACCTTACGGCACAAAGAAGCTACTAGTAGTAAACTTAGATTTCAAGGCCTGAGGACAGTCCCTTCACGCAGAAGACTTGGATTCAGATCTCTGAGGATCTGCACCAAGCCCCTGACGCGACGGCACTTCATGTGACAGATGCCGGCGCTATGGTGCTGTCTATCAATGAAGCAGCACATGACTGCAAAGTCAGCCTAGAATCGACCAGCCAGCTGGATTTAAGTCCATGTTCTAGACTTTGCTTCTCGTCTCATGCATTGCAATCTATTTCGAAGCCTGGTTCTTCATTGAGCCCTCTGAACCCAATTAGGCCCCAAGCACTTGAATTTGATTTCGGGTTTCGATGTTGTCGTAGCATGGTGACGACTTGGTTTGGGTTCAGCAACACATTCTGAGTTGGGAAGATAGCCCGACAGTCCTTTGATTGACTCTTCGCTTGTGCGGGCAGTCCAAAGATGCTTTAGCATTGTCTGGACCGGCAGTATAGTCGGGATTCATTTCTGGTCGGGACTCCTGGTGATGCCACAAGTCCCCAGAACCACACTTTGCTGCATATTTCTCCCACTGCACCTGCCTGGGCTTCCAGTCGAAGTGAGTGCAGCGCTGCGAGCAATTGTATCGCGAGAGCCCACTGCCTCATGACAAGCTATGCGGAACGAGGAAGTTCTTGGCACTGATACCGGAAGAATTATTAAGAGGACTACAGGGAAGCACCAGTGTCCTGCAACTGGGCTCGGCTAGTCGAGGTAAGTGACCGATTCCTTCAGCCGTGGGTGGGGCTTGACAAGCCCTGCATCCTAGCCATTTCTCGTGGCCACAGGCAGCATCCGACCGGCCCAGAAACTTCTGAAGTGGTTGCTCATGAGGACATCAGCGCCAGTCTTCGAGGCATCGGCTCACCACAGGCAGCTGCCTCCAAAGCACCGTTCAACGACCACTGGTCCGGACCTGAGAAACGATGCGCACTTTTGTTCTTGCCAGCTCTCGTCCCGTCTGTCTCGGCTCCCTGCTCACAGCATAGTCTTTCATCGTTTGGAATGTCATGCTGGCAAGGTAGACACAGCACTGCCATGCACTGCCCGATCAAAGAAGACACATCCGACCCATCAATGAGTCGAATGTCCACTTGTATTCGCTTTGCGCTGTGCTCTGAAGAAGTTGATTGTTGCAAATCGCAGCAAGACAGAGAGAGAGAGAGAAGGAGAAGGAGAAAGAGAAAGAGAAAGAGAGAGGGGGAGAGAAAGAAAGAAAGAGAGAAAGAAGGAGAGAGAGAGAGAGAGAGAGAGAGAGAGAGAGAGAGAGAGAGTGAGGCAAAGAAGGACGGACGGACAGACTGACAAAATGACAGACTGACAAACTGACAGACAGAGACACAGGGACACACAGGGAGACCGGGAGATAGGCAGGGAACAGGGATGCAGGCAGGCAGGCAGGCAGACAGACAGACGGGCAACGGCAGCCACACGCTAGTGTGCTGACCCGAATGTTGCCATGGCATTCGACTTTCTCAGGCCGAACTTTACCAAATCCAGGTCTTTGCTGTCAGAGCCCTGTTCCCACCGGAGAATCACAAACGAGACGGAGTTGCAGTGCATGTTGCCACTGTCCGGATTGCCCACATGCAGATATCACAGCCTGAAACTGCTGAAGGTTCGGTCCAAAGATCGGTCAGCACATACAACCGATCGGTCAGCGCATACCGACATTCGGTAAGGCTTGGACATTCAAACTTGGGAGCGTCGGAAGAACCTTTGCCATTCCAACAAGGCCACAACACCCAGTATGAAAAGAAATCGGCAGCCTCTGAAACAGACACGAAACCAACGGCCTGGCTCTCCTTCATGTCTTCCAGAAGGACGAGAGAATGTTGCCATCGCCTCACTCGTTGCTTACGTGTGGATCTATTTTGATTGCGACGTCTGCTGACGGGGTGCTTCACCCTCCTGCACGCACTGATTGCCGCAGTGTAAGCCACGCTGTCGGGCGAGACCTGACTCTCCTCGACAAACAGGAAAATCAAGACTCCCCCAGTTCAGTTGGAAAGGAGCTTCGTTTCACATGAGTTGGTCTCCTTCATGTCCTCAAAGAAAAAGAGTGCCGCCTTCCACAGGCTTCTGCCCCCCAAAAAAGAAGTCAGAATGCTGTACCTGTCAGCTACGTTGAGTCTGCTCTTTGAATTGCGGATCAGTCACGTGACAGTGCGGAGCACTCTTTGCACGTCAGGTCGTAGTTGAAGCGGAGCCTGGAGATGATCCCGAGGGCCTGTCGAAACATGACTGAAGGCTCGCTTGGCTGGCACCCTCGCCCTCATGGGCCTCATCACCTTCAACTCTGGAGCTCATCAGCTTGTCGAAGGCTTGCTGCTGGCAAGGGCAAGTCCCAGAATCCCAAGCTTCGCAGCGGCTACACGCAAGGCTCCAAGCTAAGTGCCTGGCTCTCCACTCCCTGGCTGACAACCCGCCGTCCTGCAACGTCAGGCCAGAACCAGGTCGGCTTTTGCATGTGAAGCAACGAACCACACGTATGGGAACCATGATGATTAGAACAAGGTTCTTGGACATATCATGGTAGCGTCTAATGACGAATCATACGAAGATACGGCAGTACGTATTCCGACCCTGCTTATAGTCGCGCACAATCAACAGGTCCTGAACCGTCGGAACCCTCAAAATTGAACCCCAGCCACTAAACCCTAATTATGAAGCCCTGGACGAAAGACGGAACCCTTATAAAGCCAACTAAAGAAACCCTACCTATACCCTGAACATGAAGCCCTGGAATCAAAGTCATTACCTCGACACCTGGCAGCCTGAACCCCACCTAAACCTCAAACTCTAATCCCAATAATGCAAACACATAGACATGAGTGTGCAAACAATTAAGTATATACAAATATATTGTCAAAGTTGTGCCACAGCTTGTCCTAGTATCAGAATGAGAAGGAATATGAATACTCTTCGCGACAACTCGTTTTGCTTTTGTAGCAGAATCTAACCCTTTGAAAAACCCTGGACCTTGATCCTGACATGTAAGTGTGCCCGTGGCAGCTTTCAAGCCAACACCGCCGTACCCGAAGGCCCTAGAAGCCGCGTTTTCTATATAAGGGCTACTCTACTATGGTTACATAAAGGCTGGCTGAATCCAATCTGTCCGTATGTACATATATACGTGGATATACAGATGAGGATGTAGGCAGGTGGAGAGGTAGGTAGACAGAGGTAGCCCGGTAGGTCGGCAGGTGGGCAGAAACACTGAAAGAAAGGTGGACAGATTGCTTATTCAGAGGTAGACAGACATCCCGAAAACAATAGCACACTGTACAGGAGCTGGGCTTCTAGAGTACGAATTTGGTGCAAATCCTCAAACACATGCACCGAACAAAACTGAAAGCACGACATCTTCCACAGAGCACCATGACAGTAAACCCGAAAATGCAACAGTCCAGTTCAACTCAACTGTAATCCGTCCTCAAGCCATAACCGTACGACCCGTGGATTTTCAAGGGTTTGGGATGTGTGATGATATGTGTACCTTCGGTTACTGTCGGCAGACCCTACAAGTAACCCCAACCATGCTTTAGTTTGGCCCGGCACAGTTTGGTACGTTCTTTGCCAAGGCTCCTCATTTTGATCGGCCTCATCCAGCTCAGCTTGCCTCGCTTGCCTGGCAACGCACAGCAACGCAGAGATGTCAGCTGTCCCAGAGGAACGTGAAGACATGTAACTGTTGCGAGCAAGCTGCAGGACAGTGCTTTTGGGCTTCATCATCGGCGTGGAAGCGCCAAATGCCAGCTCCTCTCCAGCGCAGGCAGATTTACGACACACCTGGCATGTCCAGTTTGTTGCTAGACATATACTGATCTGGTCAGGTATCGATCTGGTGGTGTGCCGATCACACGCTTGCACCTTGGCACGTACCTTTGGCGCTGAAACCTTTAGGTGATTTTGTGCTTCGCTCGCTTCGCTCGCTTCGCTCTCGCGCCTGCGCCTTGTACTGTCTCCCAAGTGTGCTCCTGGCAGTGGCGGCATCCGGCCCTGACTGACAGGCTGACAGGTGAAAGAGAACACAAAGAGCGGCGGAGAGCGGAAGCCTGGCCTTGGCACGCAGCTATCGCCTGACAGTGGCGCACACGCAGACAAACGCTTGACTCCGTCCGCCACGTCCATGAATCATTGTGTGAGTTTCAGGCAACACAAGTGGTTTGGTGAGTCCAACTTGCTTCCTACGTAGCGCAGTGCTTGTCAACATGTCGGGCGCTGTCTTTGAAGATGCAACAGTGGCCAGCCAACTGAAAGGAACTTGCACACGTGTACCTCGCGCATCGTGGCCGCATCGACAGCGAAACCCAAGCCTGCCAGACTTGCACTTCCGAATCGTGCTCCCGCCACAGCAACAACGTCCATTTTGAGCTCATGGGGCGGTCTCGGGAGCATGGGCGTGCACCCGCATGGTTCTTGGGTGTGCAAAATTTGGGCTGCCAGGTCAACTTTGACTCTTTGGGGTCCGCGCTGGTAACACACGTTTGAACATAGCAAACACTTACGGCACTGGACCAAGGAGCCACGAGGAAGGACTTTAGGGACTTTGAGCAATGAGAAAACAAAAATGAGCACGTGACTGTGGGAGCAGGATGTCCACCCAGAAACACCCCCAGACATGTGTCGGTGGAACTCTCGCGAATAGGACAACACCAAGCGAAAGTGCTGGCACATTTACATTCAATCACGTGTCATTCGGGCCCCAGCAGGACTGTGGAAAGTTCGGGAGCCACGGAACCGCGGCACTGACACAGCCACTCCCTTTTCACTCTGAACACAGCCCATAATTGTTGCCACACCGGTTGGAGAAAAACGCATCACACCAATACAGCAAGGAATTACTACAAGCTTGCACGAGAATGTGAGCAACTCCCGAAAGATTTCCAAGTTTTTGTGCAGCATTCCAGCTTGCAGGACTTCCTTCCTAGTGCCGCTTCCGTCGAGCCTGCTACACGGGTTCCCCTTTTGATTCACAGTGCAAGGCATCAACTCGAAACTCAGCATTTTGGCTACCCTGCCTGCAAGATCAGCTACAAGCTGGCATGCCCAGCGCCTTGGATCTTGCAAAAGAACGGAAGGACCACAAACTGCGGGTGGCTGAAATGGCAACAGACTTGACGATGGCAGCTGGGTTCAGTTTGCATCTGCACATGACTCGGGGTTGCAGTGAGAATGCAGTTCAACCTTCGCACGGACCACGAGGGTCTTGGTTCGCACAGAGCAGACCGTGACAAGGCTGCTGGTGACATCCAGTGAACACTTCAACTCAGTCCGGCACCACTGATGTGCTTTGCGACAGCTGCTCAACACTTTGCGGAAACCTGGCGAAACTGGCGGAGTGTTTATTCAATGCCGGGTACAGGATTCCTTTGATCTCGTACGCACGCTGTTATGATTTTATGTCTCAGTGAGCGCGACTAGAAGCAAAAAACGGTAACAAACACGCCGAGGGTGCAAGCAACATCTGGAATCACAACTGGCTGAGAATTCCTCGGTGAAAGACTCTGAGCTGGAATCTCCTGTCACGATGATTCAAGATAGCTGGTGTTCCGAGTTCGTCCACAAGCTGCTCTTCACTCAGCACTGGGCTGGAGTAGCCAAACTGCCCATGACCATGCACCAACCTGGTTTGCTGCTATCGTGATATGTGGCACACTGCCTGCCTCTTGATAATGCTGCATCTAGCTACAGCTGCGAATGACTTGAAGTCCACATGCTGCAACCGCACACAGTCAACGAAATCCACTTCTCCAATATGCAAGTGCCTCTTCGCAAGCATACAGCACCCCGTTGAGAGCGATCTCATCTGGTAAAACCTGGCAATCATTGCTTATAGCTATTGGCGACCAAGCTAGGCAACAAAAAACGCAGTTTCCCTGCTCGTCCCTCCAGTAGCTGCGCAAGGAGAGTTGCCTGACGTTGCGGCATATCCAGGTATAACCTGACAGCATCCACCCACCTTGGCCACATGACCAGCATGTGACAGACAGCATGCTTCCGGAAAGATACTGTGAACAAACTTGACGACACGACCTCGTTGTACGGTCAACACTGAAGCACACAGCGGACTCCAGTTCATCGAGGGTCCAACTGCCGCCGGCGTGCATTCGACCGCAACACGGCTGCATAAGCCTGCAGCCAGGAGAATGATTTGCGAGCTGTTCAGATGGCAAGAATTTTCAGTCACATGCAAGCACAAACAGTCGAAAGCACAATACACCTGACAATCCGAACACAACATGCCTGACTCCTACGGCAAGCATGCAGCATGTGTATTTTCATGCCCTGATGGCATGGTTATTTTGTCCCAAGCTGTGCTGCACTGTGCTTCCTGTGTATTGTCCAGCCATCCGGAGCGTTCCACCAAGTCAACCTTCGCAAGACATCATGCATCAGTACCACTTCGTGGACAACTGCCGCAAGTTCTTGGGACGTAACTGCAGCCATGCCATCGATGCTTGGCGGCCCAACAAGCACATGTCTCCGGAGGCAGACATTTCTGCACGATAGCAGTATCTCACAACCGGACTTGCAACTTGATGTCTGGCTACATGCGACTCTGCTCACATGCAAATTTCGTGCTTCGGAAATTAATGAGACGTGAATGCATTCATGTACGATGAAAACTGAAACGACATCTTGACAAAGTTCTTTGAACCAATACAAATCCGTGGTCTCACAATCCATAACCAGTGCGACATGTTGCACTCAATGCATCGAACTGTTTCACTTCACACTCATTGCGGCACACCAAAGCAAGCACATCCGCAAACGTTTACACTATGAAAAACGACCCATCAAATCAAGTTGTTGAAATGCTGTTAGCCGTTGCCGCATTCCATTTCCCGAATCCCACTCCGTACTCTCCAACCTCCCCCGCCTTTCTCTTGCTTTCGTTTGGAGGAAAGTGAAGTTTTTACCAGGACCAGGCAAAGAAAAAACAACACGCACGCAAATCAGCGTGCGCTTTGTTTTGGTGTGATCGAGCAACAGTGCAAATTGCTTCTGCAGCAAGTTAAGCCAGTGAGCTGCGTGGATGCTTCCAACCGCTAGAGTGGCAGTGATGTAGCTGACGAGCAACCATCCGAGTTCAGCTGATCAGCAATTCTCTGACCCACAAGAGGTCCCAAGGATGAGGGTTGTGGCGTGCCACTTCTTCATGTAGGCCAAGCACTCGCTTCCAAAATCCCGGATAGCGCGGACCACGCGCTGCCAGCAAATAAAAAACTCGTTTTTCCGTTTTCACTTTCCAATCTGACTCAAACCTGTGTCTTGTCGCCGAACCAGTGCTTCAGTTGGAACAAACGGACGTTGAGGGTCGGAAAGCTTGTTCGAGTTCTCAAGAAACAACAAGCGGTAATGGTTGAAATTGAACTCTTCCAGGTACTCGTGTTTCGACTTTCTGGCTCGGCGTATCAAGATGTAGGGGCTACATCGCGAACACGAAGAGCATTTGTAGCTGCGCAGCTCCGCCATCAAAGACAAGAATCTTTAGAGCAACACTGGCTGCATCATGACCCTTGCTTCCGGAAGTCTGATCAGTTTTTTTTTTCCGAAGGGCAACTTACTTGCAGACGAGTACTAGTTGCAGGTGATAGGGCGAGCGACAAAGCCACCAAGCTCGTTGCACCGTCACAAAGACAAGGAAGAAAGGCGGGCTGAGCGAGCTAGAGTTGATTTGCATTTTCTGGCTCGATCCAGTATTACGGAACGGGATCTGTGTTTTTTTGGCGGAGTAAGCCTCAATGAGCAATTGTCGTCCAGTAGAACTGCCAGAAGCTGCAAGAAATGAAACAGAAATGACACAAACCTGTACAAAGTGAAACAACAAGCACAGACTTAGCCGGTAAAGTCAATCAGCGTGAATTAAGTGGTTTGCGATTCTAACGCATCAGAGTTGGGCTGGCAGTTCCGAGAGACAGGCTCTTTGCATCAGATGCGTCGTGAGCAGACTAGTCAAGGCTAAACTGTGGAGGACCGACCTGGCGAAGCCAGAATTGCTTGTGTTTTGCGGGCCTTTGAATGGGGTCGCCCGACAGCCCCATAACTGTGCAGCTTTGAGATCGTACAAAGACAGGGAATTTGTCCAGAGGTGACTCTAGCATTTCTGAACAAAGCAGATCAAAGCCATGCAGAGTTATGGTTTCGAGAAGGTCGGCCGGAACAGATCATACAAGAGCGGCGGAATTTTCTGGAGATGTTTCTACCAGATCTGAACAGGACTTCTTGAGCTGTGTAGAGTTATGGTATCGAGGTCGCTGACAGTTCGGAATTTGTGCACGGTACTTAACTCCAAAACCCCCTCATGCACGATATGGGCTTAGCAGAGACCCATTTGCAACATTTCTTGCCTCTGCGCTTCTGGTTGCATTTGCTGTTCCAAGACCGGCTGTTGCGTTCCCTCGCAAAGAAACAATCGGAACTGCACTTTTCGCTGTCGCACCGGAGGTTGCACCTCTTCTTCAAGTTCTTTTTTCTCGTTGATTCAGTTCCATCGTGCAATGGAAGTCCTGGAGTTGCGTGTCTCTTTTGCGCAGAAGGTGCATTCTGCAAACCTCGGATTTCAAGAGGTCTTCCGCATCCCCGCGCAACACAGACCCGTGCGAGCCCCGCACCACAGGCCCGTGGCAGTTTCTAAAGTCTGGCAACATGGAGTTCAGTCTGCCTGGTTTTTGATTCAGGTTATTAACCGCACTTGTTTTGTCTCGTTTCGTTTTGCTTCGAATGCTTTTGGCTCCAGAAAGAAGATCAAGTGCCACACGTTCTGTTTCACATGGTAGCGGACTCCGGAAGAGCTGTGAAGCGCCACGGTTACCCGTGCAAGGTAGGAGTTGAGAGTTCTCCCAGAACGTACCTGTGCATGCCTCTCGCCACGCAGCCATCTGCCGTAGCACAGGTAGGGAGACGGCCCCATTTTTGGGGTCACAAGTTTGATTCCTGCACCCACAGCAGCTGAATCTCGTCAGCTGCGCATGTCATTGATTGTAATGACTTTGGGGAGCGCCTGGTGGAGGACCGTTTGGAAGGTCGGAACTTGTCCAAAGCAGCTGTGTGCTCGCCCTTAATAGTGCTGCAGCCAGCGGAATGCAAAACTGTGGAGGGCCGACCTGGCGAAGCCAGAATTGCTTGTGTTTTGCGGGCCTTTAAATGGGGTCGCCCGACAGCCCCATAACTGTGCAGCTTTGAGATCGTACAAAGACAGGGAATTTGTCCAGAGGTGACTCTAGCATTTCTGAACAGAGCAGATCAAAGCCATGCAGAGTTATGGTTTCGAGAAGGTCGGCCGGAACAGATCATACAAGAGCGGCGGAATTTTCTGGAAGGTATCTCTACAAGATCTGAACAGGACTTCTTGAGCTGTGCAGAGTTATGGTATCGAGAGGTGTGGCTGACGGTTCGGAATTTGTGCACGGTGCTTAACTCCAAAACCCCCTCATGCACGATATGGGCTCACCCGGCTCTTGCCAGATCTTTTTTGCTCTTTTAGCAGAGACCCATTTGCAACATTTCTTGCCTCTGCTTGCTTCTGGTTGCATTTGCTGTTCCGAGACCGGCTGTTGCGTTCCCTCGCAAAGAAACAATCCGAACTGCACTTTTCGCTGTCGCACCGGAGGTTGCACCTCTCCTTCAAGTTCTTTTTTCTCGTTGATTCAGTTCCATCGTGCAATGGAAGTCCTGGAGTTGCGTGTCTCTTTTGCGCAGAAGGTGCATTCTGCAAACCTCGGATTTCAGAGGTCTTCCGCATCCCCGCGCAACACAGACCCGTGCGAGCCCCGCACCACAGGCCCGTGGCAGTTTCTAAAGTCTGGCAACATGCAGACGAGAGTTCTGCGCTCCAGAGACTGTTCGAGAAAGTGCCATTTGATCTTGTGTTTTCAGTCTGCCTGGTTTTTGATTCAGGTTAGTAACCGCACTTGTTTTGTCTCGTTTCGTTTTGCTTCGAATGCTTTTGGCTCCAGAAAGAAGATCAAGTGCCACACGTTCTGTTTCACATGGTAGCGGACTCCGGAAGAGCTGTGAAGCGCCACGGTCTTACCCGTGCAAGGTAGGAGTTGAGAGTTCTCCCAGAACGTACCTGTGCATGCCTCTCGCCACACAGCCATCTGCCGTAGCACAGGTAGGGAGACGGCCCCATTTTTGGGGTCACAAGTTTGATTCCTGCACCCACAGCGGCTGAATCTCGTCAGCTGCGCATGTCATTGATTGTAATGACTTTGGGGAGCGCCTGGTGGAGGACCGTTTGGAAGGTCGGAACTTGTCCAAAGCAGCTGTGTGCTCGCCCTTAATAGTGCTGCAGCCAGCGGAATGCAACTGTGGAGGGCCGACCTGGCGAAGCCAGAATTGCTTGTGTTTTGCGGGCCTTTAAATGGGGTCGCCCGACAGCCCCATAACTGTGCAGCTTTGAGATCGTACAAAGACAGGGAATTTGTCCAGAGGTGACTCTAGCATTTCTGAACAGAGCAGATCAAAGCCATGCAGAGTTATGGTTTCGAGAAGGTCGGCCGGAACAGATCATACAAGAGCGGCGGAATTTTCTGGAAGGTATTTCTACCAGATCTGAACAGGACTTCTTGAGCTGTGCAGAGTTATGGTATCGAGAGGTGTGGCTGACGGTTCGGAATTTGTGCACGGTGCTTAACTCCAAAACCCCCTCATGCACGATATGGGCTCACCTGGCTCTTGCCAGATCTTTTTTGCTCTTTTAGCAGAGACCCATTTGCAACATTTCTTGCCTCTGCTTGCTTCTGGTTGCATTTGCTGTTGCGAGACCGGCTGTTGCGTTCCCTCGCAAAGAAACAATCCGAACTGCACTTTTCGCTGTCGCACCGGAGGTTGCACCTCTCCTTCAAGTTCTTTTTTCTCGTTGATTCAGTTCCATCGTGCAATGGAAGTCCTGGAGTTGCGTGTCTCTTTTGCGCAGAAGGTGCATTCTGCAAACCTCGGATTTCAGAGGTCTTCCGCATCCCCGCGCAACACAGACCCGTGCGAGCCCCGCACCACAGGCCCGTGGCAGTTTCTAAAGTCTGGCAACATGCAGACGAGAGTTCTGCGCTCCAGAGACTGTTCGAGAAAGTGCCATTTGATCTTGTGTTTTCAGTCTGCCTGGTTTTTGATTCAGGTTATTAACCGCACTTGTTTTGTCTCGTTTCGTTTTGCTTCGAATGCTTTTGGCTCCAGAAAGAAGATCAAGTGCCACACGTTCTGTTTCACATGGTAGCGGACTCCGGAAGAGCTGTGAAGCGCCACGGTCTTACCCGTGCAAGGTAGGAGTTGAGAGTTCTCCCAGAACGTACCTGTGCATGCCTCTCGCCACACAGCCATCTGCCGTAGCACAGGTAGGGAGACGGCCCCATTTTTGGGGTCACAAGTTTGATTCCTGCACCCACAGCGGCTGAATCTCGTCAGCTGCGCATGTCATTGATTGTAATGACTTTGGGGAGCGCCTGGTGGAGGACCGTTTGGAAGGTCGGAACTTGTCCAAAGCAGCTGTGTGCTCGCCCTTAATAGTGCTGCAGCCAGCGGAATGCAACTGTTCTCTCATGTCTGTCACTTCCACAGGCAAACTGTCTGTTGGAAATTCTGGTTCTTGGAGAATGATTTTTCCACACTGGACGAGCCTGTGGGCGGGTCGCCTTGATGTAGCAGTCTGGAACGCACGGACGTGGGCTTGGGCCCCAGAATGAGGAATTCGCGACCCCAAAATAGGGGCCGCCAAGCGGCCCCGATTTTGGGGTCCTCTAGTTGCCAGTCAAAATATGTGAAAGGAGGTTGGCTGCATTTCGCGGCTCCTTTTCTGGGGCCGCGAGACGGCCCCATTTTTGGGGTCACAAGTTTGATTCCTGCACCCACAGCGGCTGAATCTCGTCAGCTGCGCATGTCATTGATTGTAATGACTTTGGGGAGCGTCTGGTGGAGGACCGTTTGGAAGGTCGGAACTTGTCCAAAGCAGCTGTGTGCTCGCCCTTAATAGTGCTGCAGCCAGCGGAATGCAACTGTGGAGGGCCGACCTGGCGAAGCCAGAATTGCTTGTGTTTTGCGGGCCTTTAAATGGGGTCGCCCGACAGCCCCATAACTGTGCAGCTTTGAGATCGTACAAAGACAGGGAATTTGTCCAGAGGTGACTCTAGCATTTCTGAACAGAGCAGATCAAAGCCATGCAGAGTTATGGTTTCGAGAAGGTCGGCCGGAACAGATCATACAAGAGCGGCGGAATTTTCTGGAAGGTATCTCTACCAGATCTGAACAGGACTTCTTGAGCTGTGCAGAGTTATGGTATCGAGAGGTGTGGCTGACGGTTCGGAATTTGTGCACGGTGCTTAACTCCAAAACCCCCTCATGCACGATATGGGCTCACCTGGCTCTTGCCAGATCTTTTTTGCTCTTTTAGCAGAGACCCATTTGCAACATTTCTTGCCTCTGCTTGCTTCTGGTTGCATTTGCTGTTCCTAGACCGGCTGTTGCGTTCCCTCGCAAAGAAACAATCCGAACTGCACTTTTCGCTGTCGCACCGGAGGTTGCACCTCTCCTTCAAGTTCTTTTTTCTCGTTGATTCAGTTCCATCGTGCAATGGAAGTCCTGGAGTTGCGTGTCTCTTTTGCGCAGAAGGTGCATTCTGCAAACCTCGGATTTCAGAGGTCTTCCGCATCCCCGCGCAACACAGACCCGTGCGAGCCCCGCACCACAGGCCCGTGGCAGTTTCTAAAGTCTGGCAACATGCAGACGAGAGTTCTGCGCTCCAGAGACTGTTCGAGAAAGTGCCATTTGATCTTGTGTTTTCAGTCTGCCTGGTTTTTGATTCAGGTTAGTAACCGCACTTGTTTTGTCTCGTTTCGTTTTGCTTCGAATGCTTTTGGCTCCAGAAAGAAGATCAAGTGCCACACGTTCTGTTTCACATGGTAGCGGACTCCGGAAGAGCTGTGAAGCGCCACGGTCTTACCCGTGCAAGGTAGGAGTTGAGAGTTCTCCCAGAACGTACCTGTGCATGCCTCTCGCCACACAGCCATCTGCCGTAGCACAGGTAGGGAGACGGCCCCATTTTTGGGGTCACAAGTTTGATTCCTGCACCCACAGCGGCTGAATCTCGTCAGCTGCGCATGTCATTGATTGTAATGACTTTGGGGAGCGCCTGGTGGAGGACCGTTTGGAAGGTCGGAACTTGTCCAAAGCAGCTGTGTGCTCGCCCTTAATAGTGCTGCAGCCAGCGGAATGCAACTGTGGAGGGCCGACCTGGCGAAGCCAGAATTGCTTGTGTTTTGCGGGCCTTTAAATGGGGTCGCCCGACAGCCCCATAACTGTGCAGCTTTGAGATCGTACAAAGACAGGGAATTTGTCCAGAGGTGACTCTAGCATTTCTGAACAGAGCAGATCAAAGCCATGCAGAGTTATGGTTTCGAGAAGGTCGGCCGGAACAGATCATACAAGAGCGGCGGAATTTTCTGGAAGGTATCTCTACCAGATCTGAACAGGACTTCTTGAGCTGTGCAGAGTTATGGTATCGAGAGGTGTGGCTGACGGTTCGGAATTTGTGCACGGTGCTTAACTCCAAAACCCCCTCATGCACGATATGGGCTCACCTGGCTCTTGCCAGATCTTTTTTGCTCTTTTAGCAGAGACCCATTTGCAACATTTCTTGCCTCTGCTTGCTTCTGGTTGCATTTGCTGTTGCTAGACCGGCTGTTGCGTTCCCTCGCAAAGAAACAATCCGAAC
Source organism: Symbiodinium sp. CCMP2592 (assembly GCA_905221615.1). Taxonomy (NCBI): domain Eukaryota; class Dinophyceae; order Suessiales; family Symbiodiniaceae; genus Symbiodinium; species Symbiodinium sp. CCMP2592. The sequence goes on from CAJNDT010000397.1 coordinate 182,529, forward strand.
TGCACTTTTCGCTGTCGCACCGGAGGTTGCACCTCTCCTTCAAGTTCTTTTTTCTCGTTGATTCAGTTCCATCGTGCAATGGAAGTCCTGGAGTTGCGTGTCTCTTTTGCGCAGAAGGTGCATTCTGCAAACCTCGGATTTCAGAGGTCTTCCGCATCCCCGCGCAACACAGACCCGTGCGAGCCCCGCACCACAGGCCCGTGGCAGTTTCTAAAGTCTGGCAACATGCAGACGAGAGTTCTGCGCTCCAGAGACTGTTCGAGAAAGTGCCATTTGATCTTGTGTTTTCAGTCTGCCTGGTTTTTGATTCAGGTTAGTAACCGCACTTGTTTTGTCTCGTTTCGTTTTGCTTCGAATGCTTTTGGCTCCAGAAAGAAGATCAAGTGCCACACGTTCTGTTTCACATGGTAGCGGACTCCGGAAGAGCTGTGAAGCGCCACGGCCTTACCCGTGCAAGGTAGGAGTTGAGAGTTCTCCCAGAACGTACCTGTGCATGCCTCTCGCCACACAGCCATCTGCCGTAGCACAGGTAGGGAGGAGCCATGGCAGCCCTCTCGGAAGACGCTCTGGTGCGTATCGCCACCTATATGTCAGTGTACACATTACCGGTGTTTTTTTCCGCAAAACAGGGCCCTACTAGGCCGAAAAACTTTGACCTTTTTGGACCAGATCCTGTTTGTCCCATCAGTCCGCCTGCAGCTCAAAGGTGGAAGTGTTCTAGCTGCTGTGTCTGGAACGCCTGTTCGGCCAGTGCCGCGGACGTCCACTTTGGGTGCGGACCAACTGCAGCACGCGCGGCTCCAAATCTGGGGTCGAACAAGCACTTTTGGCTTCGCTTGAGTGGCCCCCCTCTGAAGTACTTCCGCACAGCTGTACCCATAATCATGACGAACCCAGGACATTTGAGTACCGCGACGACAATGCTGAGCAGAAGATCCTGCCTCTCCCTGAAGACTCTTGTTGCCGTGCCGGGGTCCGGGAAGCAGATGTCAGGTTTGTCAGGTTTGTCAGGTTGCGTTTTTGTAGACAAACTGCACCAAAAGACTGCGAGGAGCCGACTGACAAAGCTGACAAAACTGACAACCCATATTCCCGGCAGAGAAAAAAAGTCGCTTGCCCCCATTCCGGGCAAGTCCTGAGCTCAACTCGACTCGCCGGGGCAAGGCTGGGGACTGTCAGTTTTGTCAGTTTTGTCAGGTCGCATGTTTGGCCAGTTTTGCTGCAACAAAAGCCCAAATCCGCCCAAGCTCCGTCTGACAGACCTGACAAACCTGACAACCCCGTCGTCCTGCTCCTCCCTGAAGACTCTTGTTGCCGTGTCGGGGTCCGGGAAGCAGATGTCAGGTTTGTCAGGTATGTCAGGTTGCATGTTTGAAAAAATACCCCGAGGAGCCGACTGACAAAGCTGACAGAACTGACAACCCATATTCCCGGCAGAGAAAAAAAGTCGCTTGCCCCCATTCCGGGCAAGTCCTGAGCTCAACTCGACTCGCCGGGGCAAGGCTGGGGACTGTCAGTTTTGTCAGTTTTGTCAGGTCGCATGTTTGGCCAGTTTTGCTGCAACAAAAGCCCAAATCCGCCCAAGCTCCGTCTGACAGACCTGACAAACCTGACAACCCCGTCGTCCTGCCCCTCCCTGACGACTCGTATTGCCGTGCCGGGGCCCGGGAAGCAGACTACTTGCGAGTGACTGCCTAGAGATGGGACTCTCCCGGCAGAACGATGCCTGGAGCGAGGCGCAGGTCGCCCGGAACGTGAAGGAAGCCGTGCTGCGACAACTGGGGCAGCCGGGACCAAACGATCCCATTTATATAATTTAGGGGGAAATATACTTCCTTCACCCAACCAACGAGTGGGCCTACAGCTCCTCGAGTATGCAGGTCATCGACAATCGACAATCGGGTCGACACGCAGATCCGCCTGCGACAACCGCTGGGGGCTCTACGAGAGGTCAGCAACCAGCTCCTCGCCGGGGGACCACATCCTGGCTGGCGCCTTCGCGACAGATAGCGGAGCTTTTGAAGCATTTGTCCCGGGAACTGGCGCCGCCGCAGAGATCCGGACCTTCTGCGTCTGGCGCAACGCCCCCATGTTCTACGTCGACTGCAGGGGGCGTTTGCTGGATTGCTTCCAGCCAGCAGAGAAGGAGGAGAAGGCCATGCAATTAACGTGCCTTTTCCACAAGAGCGCCCTGGCCGTGGCCGGCTGCGACGAGTCCGAGCAGCGCCGGCTCAGGCACGACAATCCAGTGCCGGAGTTCAGGGAGTGGCAGGTTTGGGAGGGAGAGATCAAGTCAGGATATTTGATCTCACCTGCCCTGCAACCACCGCAAGGGCGTGCTGGACCGCCTGCCCTTCGTCGGCAGGGGCTGGTACGCCAAGCTCGTGTGCGCCTACATGCTCGAGGTGGGCCTCGCCCCGTGGCAGCACTTCAAGTGGAGCCTGGACGCCACAGCGCAACCAGCAGTGTCTCGAACACGTCCTGCAGCGCATGGAGCACAATCCCGAAGGCGAGGAGCACCACGCGAAGTTGGCTATCAACAGCCTCGTGGGTCTGTTCGCTCGGAATGCGGCCGGGGGCACACACTGGGACCACGTCTTTGTGACGGAGCTGCTCTCGAACAGCAGCTATCGCCCAGTGCACGACTACATCCTGGGGGCCGAGTACGTCGCGGTGGCGGGGATCCGCCAGCTGGCGGAGGTGCCCAGGGCGGTACCTGAAAGAATCAAGACAGAGGACGGCGAGAGCCTGCTGCTGAGGGGCTTTCCGGGGACGGGCAAGACCCACCTGGCCAAGAGGATCGTCGAGGCTTTGAGGGAGCACGGGGACACGGTGCACAGACCCATGCGGCCGTGCAAAACGTGGGCTTGGGCCGACCACTGGGTGCGGCGGAACGGCCGCAACGCCACTGCAGTGCCACGTGGCTGGTCATCGAAGAACTGACTCAGTAAGACACTCCTTTCTCAGCCAACATGAACAAGAAGATTCGCTTCCTGTTGTTGGGGGACTTTCGACAGCTGCACGACCTGGTGCGGGTCGGGTGCGGGTCGACGAGCCGGAGCAGGTGCCGCTGCTCGAAGCGGTGCGGAAGCCCGGCGGCGCTTCCCGAGGCGAGAGCCCGACGTGAGCCTGGTCATCTCCCATGCCAAGCCATTGCAGATCAACGAGAGGGAGAACCGCCGGCTCGCGCCCGCCGACGAATGCGCCCTGGCGGGGCTGCGCCGGTGGCAAGGTGCAGAAGGGAAGCTGTGGAGGGGGAGAGCGGGCAATCCTTCGCGGGCCCGGAGCTGCTGAAGCACACCAGGCTTTGCAGCGCGATCACGTATGCTTCGGTTCAGTTTGGCTCTACGATGTGGGGAGTCCGCATTTCACGCTCAAGCATCTGTACATGGGCTGTTCCCGACCCACCAATTCTGAGCTTTTGAGCGTCCTGTGAGCTTTCGAGGTGAGGAGGTCCAAAAAAGGCCCGTTTTTGATGAAACAATGGGTTGAATGTGAGTGTTGGTAGCAAGGTCGGAATTCCGATTTTGCCTTTTCAATGAAAAAGCTGCAAAAAAATTGTCCCCCACACGCCCCGACAGGGGGCGACAGATGCTGCAAAAAACGGGCAGCATTCCGTTCCCCGACAGCCCCCCTCGGAGGGGGACTGAGAGGGTATCCCGCGCGCCTGGCGGGGGCGGTGAGGCTTCGGGGGCGCCCCATTCATCGGTGGCTGGCGGTTACTGATGACCCGCCAATTGAGTCTTGAACAGTAGGCACCACCTCCACTCGCTGGACCGCCCGCCGCTGTTATAAGCCCGAAGCTCACCCGCAAGCTGGATCATAGCCCCGGACCCGCGGCTCGACGTGCCCACTGGGGTAGAGCAGGGTAAGATAGACGGCGGTGACGGCGATGACGGACCTGCCGGGTATCTAGGCGAAACAAAAAACTCCAGGCTCCGGGAAAAGGGTTGTCCGGTTTGTCAGGTTTGTCAGTCGGCGGAAAAGACCGACGAAAGCGTTAATTTTTGCTCTCTCTGGGGAGGGTGTTCCAGCTCTCCACTCTGTAGTAGCTACGAGGCTGGTTTCGAGACATAGGCTAGAATTCGATACTTCGAGGGCATGTCGATTTTGAGGGCTGGAGGCCGTACGGCTCGTCATCTTAGGGGCTTTAAAGTGCTTGCAAACTGCGCGCGCGCGGCTTCGGAAACGGTTTGAGAGTGCGCGGAGGGTTCGCGAGCTGTTTGGGAGCGCGCCGTCGTGCTCCGGAGCTGTTTGGCGGCGCGAACAGAGCTGCTCGAAAGTGAGTCGTGGTGCTCCGGAGCTGTTTGGAGGCGAGCCGTCGTGCTCTGGAGCTGAGGCCCGGGATCGAAACCTGTCAGGGATCGAAGCCTGCCAGGGATCGAGACCTGCTGGGATCTGGTAAGCTGCTCAGAAGCTCGTTCGGTGTGCTGCTCGTGAGTACTGGCAAGTGCTCGTGAGCTGCTGGCGAGAAGCGAGTAGCTCGTGAGGTGCTGGCGAGAGCTTTTAAGGTGCTGGCGAGTGCTCTTAAGCTGCTGGCGAGTGCTCGTAAGCTGCTGGCAAGCAGCGCGCCCCCTAAAGCCCTTCTAAATCCCGTTTCGAGCCCCTAAGATCGCTCGACCACGGGCCGTAGGCCTGCAAATCGACAGTGCCTGTGTCTCGAACTTAGGCCTGTAGCTTTCACAGACTGGAGCGCTGGAACACCCTCCCCAGAGAGAGACACCAGCAAGAGCTGTCTGCCCTACCGGCGCAGATACATTCCATTCTAACGAGCGGGGAATTCCTAACATGTCGAATGTTTGTCCGGAGCGAAACACTGCGACCAACCGGCGGTCAGTTTTTTTTTCGCGCGCTGCGCAGCACTGGCTAGAACCCGCATATAAGCGTAGGTGATGAGAGAATTAATCACTTGATGCCTACGAGCTTCCAATTTGAGCGCAAAGGCTCCAAAGCTGGTTTTTTTCGCCTGAATTGATGTGAGAAGAGAGACAGGTGGGTCCAGGCATCTTCTTCTACGCGACTCCTGGACTCTCTTCGGATCGATGTGTCTGACAGACTTGCCGTGGCTAAAGAGGTGGGTGCAGAAAATCGCTGTACCGGCAGGAGTGACGATAGTCTCTCTTACGCCTCTCTCTGGGGAGGGTATTCTAGCTCTCCACTCTGTAGTAGCTACGAGGCGCTTGCAAACTGGGCGCGCGCCGCTTCGGAAGCAGTCGGAGGGCGAGCCGTCGTGCTGGGAAGCTGTTTGGGGGCGCGTAGAGGGCCGGCGAGCTGCTTGGAAGTGCGCCGTCGTGCTCCGAGCTGCAGGGAGCGACACGCGCTTACGCGCGCGAGTATTGCCGGGGATCGAGGCCAGAGATCGAAGCTTGCTAAGGGTCGAAGCCTGGAATCGAAGCCGGGAGCTGCTCGAAAGTGGCTCGTGAGCTGCTGGAAAGTGGCTCGTGAGCTGCTGGGAAGTAGCGCGTGAGCTGCTGGGAAGTAGCGCGTGAGCTGCTGGGAAGGGAAGTAGCTCGCAGGCTGCTCCAAAGTCGCTCGTGAGCTGCTCGGAAGCAGCTCGTGAGCTGCTCGCAAGTACCGCGCCCTAAAGCTCTTCTAAATCCCGTTTTGCAAGCACTTTACAGCCCCTAAGATCGCTCAAGCTGCGGGCCGTAGGCCCGCGAATCGACAGTGCTTCGAGGTACCGAATTCTGACCCATGTCTCGAACTTAGGCCTGTAGCTAACACAGAGTGAAGCGCTGGAACACCCTCCCCAGAGAGAGATGATGGGTTCTAACCCAGGTTTGAACCCAGGTTCCAGTCCAGATTGAACCAGATTAGAACCAGGTTGAACCTGGCCTTCAACACGGATTCAAACCTGGTTCGAACGTGGGTCCCCAGGTTCAAACCCCGGGTTTGAACAACTTTGTCTTCAAAATAATTGTTCAAACCTGGGTTTCGAAACCCAGGAACCCAGGTTCAACCCAGGTTTCGAACCTGCTCTTGAAGAAAGCACTAGTTTGGAACCCAGTTTGACTCAGTTTGACCTCCCCCCTCTGGGACCAGCGCAAGAATCAACCAAGATTCCTTGTGGGAAAACCGGCAGCGGAGCCCGCGTTAGCGGATCACGGCTCCATGGGGAAAAAGGCAGTCGTCCCCAGGCCATTCCACCTCCAAGGGCTGCATGTCAAGAAATGCAGACTGGACTGTCCAAGGACCCGCCAAAGGCGAAGCGGGACGCCGACGCCTGCACCACTAAAAACGGAGCGTGGTTCACGATGACACTGGCTACTACCCAGTCCCAGAACCCTTTCCTTGGGTCAGGGTCGAACCGGGCGCCAATGCTAGGCATATCCAACAGAAGTCAGAGTTGTCCAGCAAAGCAGTCGAGTCCAAGAACGGCGAGCGAAGCTGCGTAATAGGAGCTCAGCTGCTCCAAAGAAAGTAGAGCCGGCGCCAGCCCGGGCCAGCGAACTCCAGAGCTGCATCGCCGCGACGGTCTGCCTTATTGCCCCAGTGCGAAAGAATCAGTGACCTCGTAACGAAAGAAAAGTACATTGACAAGCACACTGACACTATCCAGAGATTCTTGTCACAGCTTTGCAAAATGCAAAGACGATCTTCAACCAACTCATTCACTTCTCATTCGAAATCGAAAGGAGACATAACAATCTCAAGAGCGTCCTGGAGACCCTCTTGATGATCAGGTTCAGAGGATGACCAAGAAGAAGAAGACGGACCACCGTCACTGCCCATCAACACTGGGGTAACAGGCATGCTGACGCCTTATCTCCATCTGGAGATGAATCAGAACACTCTTGGCCATCATCAGATGGACAGAGACAGCGAAAACCAAGGCGAAGGCGAAGGCCAAGCACTCAGTGCCACAAGCATGTCCGTCAAGAAGCTCCCAGGCAACCAGCTCAGTATTTGCTCCAGCAGCGAAGAAGACCACTCTGACCCGGAAGAGCCACATCCGAACGTTGTCAGCAGATCCTATGATCCAAACATGGATTACCGATAAAGGTAACTGCTAAGAGAAGGAACACACATGCTATGCTCCCAGAGCCCAGTGAGCCACTGCACAATTCGATGCAGTTGTAGTCGCAGACCTGATCATGTACAGAAGATCTCTCTGACAAGACTCTTGCTTACAAGTTCCAAGAGGAGTGTGTTGCAACTGTTCTTAAGGCTATGGAAGATCTAAGATATCATCCTTTACATGAGTCCATACTCCGCTAGTCTTTAATTGTATACGTGTGAACACTCAGCCATGCTTTCATTGAAAGAAAATTAGTGTTTGTTTGTTTCCCTAAACCTCTAAAGGGGTGGTACTTCCACAGCAATGGCTGGGCTGCATGCTCACATGTATAAATGTCCGCTGCTCGCTGGCTCAAGTGGTTTACCGACTTGACACAAAGCTTCTCTCTGCGTAGCAGAACAAAACAACTGCTGTCCGTGTGCTGGGCGTTGCCTTAGATCCCACGGGACACAAACTGGTCATACACTCCCACAGGAGTAATCCTAAAGGGGTGTATCGGCTCACTCAAGACTGGCTCATTGAATCTAGACAAAAGTCTGAGACCGAGTGATTGCATTCTGGAGCTGATTGAGATTTCTACTTGATTGTTGTTTGCTGATTATTCGCACACTCCAAGGGATTCTCTAAACGCTATTGGAATTTTTCATGGTAGCGGAGCCCTGCGGCGAAACCCAGGGCACCGATTGGCTTCAGAGGAATTTGTAGAGATGAACATTGAGCTCGGTACCGCGGAAAGGAAAATGCAATTGGAACCTCCAGCATCATTTGCAGGAGACGAGGACAGCTGGGAAGATTGGAACTGGCAGTTGAGATTCTACGTGAAAATTCACTGTCCATTGGCTGTGACCATCCTGGACACTGCGTTGGCATTGGATATTGAGGTAGACGATTCATTCATCAGTTCATTCTCGAGTCAAGATTTTCCAGAAGAAAGATTGCTTGAATTTTCCACTGAGTTGCATTATCTGCTTGTGAAGATCACGAAAGGATTTGCTGGAAGCATTGTCCGTACCGGAAAGCAAGAGAACGGATTGGAAGCATGGAGATTGTTGCATGAGAGATTTTGGACTTCTAGCAGAAATTATGGAATGGAAACATTGAGCCGAATTTTCCTTTTTGAGTTTAGGAAGGATTTCTTCGAAGAAGATTTAATCGCTTTCATTGTCTTGAAGAAGAGATATGAGGAGATTGGCGGAGATGCATTGAGTGAAGATGTTCTTGTCGCATTGCTTATAAGCAAGACTGACGAAGCATTGTCAGGCTTTCTTCGATTGCATCAGGATGCATTGGGAACATTCGATCAGGCCGTTGACTTAGTCAAGAGCTATTGCAGATTCTGTCGATCCACATCTGGCAGATTGATTCAGCCAGCGTCTCAGCATCAGTTGCTCCGGATGATTGTCAAAGAGAGCGAAATCAGAGATTCAGAGAGGAAGAGAAGCATTGGAAGATTGCAAGAAGAAGAGAGATTTCGAGGCCTTACTACGCGGACATTGGAATACATATCCCACCTTGAAGATTCGGAGTTGATTGGCACAAAAGGAAAGGAAGGAGAAAAGGAGAAGGAAGTCAAGGAGAGTGTTTGCAATGAGGAAGCACAGGATTTGGAAGAAGGAAAGACTGGAGAGTCATTGAATGAAGAAGGAAGGAAAAGGAATGAGGAAAAGGAGAGCATCCAGTTGGGAGTTGAAGAGGATTGCAATAGGATTGAAGGAGAAGGAAAGGAGGATCAACGAGATTGGTCTGTTGAAGATGATTCGACGGATTGCTCGAGCGAGGATGCCTGGTATTGCAGCGTGAAGCAGAGTGAGAGATATAGAGAAGAAGAAGAAAAGAGATTGGAGAAAGAAAAGAGTTGCTGGTTCGCAGATGCAGCATTGAACGTTGACATTCCACGCTGGACTGCGTTGTCACACGACCGGTTCTTGGATTGCGTTGGAAGTGAGAAGTACTTCGATTGCATGTGTGATCCGATTGATGACACGGGCATTAAGCATTGCGTTCGGACATGGCTTAGCTCTGAGTGCGAGTTGGACTCGGCATGCTGTGTTGAGTTCGATTGCATGAAGGATTCTGATTGTTGTGGTCATCACGACTGCATTCTCTCAGACATTGTCTTGAAAGAACCTTGCATTGCGTCTAGTTCTGAGATTGGTGATCAAGTTTCATCCACGTCGATCGTTAAGCGATTGATTGATAACCGCGCGTCTTTTGCCACGAATTTGGGAGAGATTGGATCTACTAGAACATTGCCATGGTATGAGCAATTGAGAATTAGTTTTGGCATTTCGATGTCTTTGCTTGTCACGACAGTCATTGTGACCTTCGTTGTCGTGTTTTGCAGACTCACGAGTGCTCCGATTGATCGTAGAGCACTGGTGCATGGATATTCTCGTTACGAGGATTGGTTTCACGGATTCGTTTCGGATGTTGGATTCTTTGAGGCCGATTGTCGATTGAATGGTTCTTGCGCCTTCGATTGTTTTCCGTTTGGAGTTAGAAGAGATCAGTTGCGTTATTGCGATTTGAGTACTGGATTTTTTGATTCATTGTCTCAGGATTCAGCGATTGCGATTCAGCAGGATTTTGGCCTTTTGCGATATTCATCGCATGAGCATTGTTCTTCCTTCAACCACGAGCATTGGGACATGCACATTGATCCTTTAGAGAACATCCAGAGTATTCATTGTCAGAGCGCACATTATGTGTTCCACACTGAAGCGACTTCTCTCGCCTTGATTGGGACCCTGCGATTTCACATTGAGCACAACCTTCGTGTGTTTCCGAATTGTACTAGCACGAGCGTTTGTCAGTTGGATCACGCTGTTGTCGTTGACAGATTTGCTGGTGATGAGATTGAGCTCTTTGGGATTGAGAGTGGTTGTGCCATTGATCTTTGGAGCTTGATTGAACACCTTCTGTTAGCTAGCACACTGCGGCTGGATTATTGTCATCACATCATCATGGATTCAGCATGTTCGTGCGAGTCATTGGTCAGCTGTCAACCATTGCTCATTTCTCTATCATTACGATTGTCACGTCATTCTGAGTATCATGATGGATTCCTCCATTGCTGCATCCATCATCATTTCTCATTCTCCGGTTTTTGTCAGCTCTATGTTTCATTGGCTGTGTATCTCAAGGATTGCATCATTTCAATTCATTGCACGCCATTGTATCTCACGTTACCATCTTTTAGGCCGATGCCCGAGCCTGAGCCGGACAACGGCCGGCGAAAATTGGTACCAGGAGCTGCCATTGAGCATGCGCGTCGCAATTGCCTTTCACGACTCATTGTAATAGATCTTGTCCCAATAGAGCGCATTGCGCATATCGGTCGCGATGGCTGGTGTCGCAAGAAGGACTGCAAGTCCGCGCACATGCCGGATGAGCACACATTGAGCATGGGCATTGCAACTTGTTTTCCACGATTCATTGCAATAGAGTCTGCCATAATAGATTGCGTTTGCATGTTTTACTTGTGGGCTGCAAAAAAGGGCGGTGTCTCAAGAAACATTGCAAATTCGCCCACGGCGACAATGTTGCATTGATGACGGTTATTGCGATCTGGTGTTACGACTTCTAACGACGAATTGCATTGTCTCTTACGTTTCCATGGACATTGTTCAAGAACTACTGAGAGACGGCACTCAAGAAGCGCTACCACAGATTGATTGCATGCGTCGCCATCTCGAGCCGAGGGACCGAGATTGTAAAGATTGTCTTGACATTCGCGTTCATGATTTTCTTTCGCGTTTCATGGAGCATTGTGCTCATGTCATTGATCAATTGCGGCTGTTCGATGTCGACTGCTTACACATGTGTTCACTGCAGATTGCTGTGTTGACACTCAGGAGCATTGACATGATTCAGAGCAAGCTTTGCATTGAAGATCGAAGACATTGCGTTATGAGATTACACGGACTCATTTCCTTGATGATTCCATTTGCCGATCGTTATTGCTACGTTTGGCATTTCGGGAATTGCTACTCTGATTCCGATCATCCTCACCTTGCACCTGTCATTAAGTCGCAGCGAATTCCGATTGATCGCGACTGCGTTTTCATTCACCCTCTTCGGCGATTCTACTTTCTGATTGATGAAGAACATTGCTGCGCATTAGGATTGCATGAGCGGCACGCACATTCGCCACCTCCGAAAGATTGCGAACTTCGGACCGTGCGTAAGTTTGTGCATTGCGATGACATTCATTGTCGTTTGTGCCGACTACTGGACACGAGATTGCTTGAGAGAGAGTGCGATTGTCGAGAGACATACGGATGTGCAGTTACACGTCACAGTGATCCTGATTTGGAAGATCTCAGGATTGATCACGCAATTGCTCCTAAGGTCTTGAGTTCGATTTTCACTCGCCATGCGGATTGCTTTGATGAGATTCAAGCGGATCTATTGTTGCTCTGTACATTCGCTAAGGAACTGAGAGATTGTGGTGATGTGCCTGGAATCTTATTGAGACTAAGGTCATTCTTCTCATTGAGATTGCTGTATGCGGTTTCACTGCGGTACGGCACTGCCACGATTGCACAGGATCTTGTCTGTCATCATTTCTCGATTGTCTTCCCTCTGTCATTGGCCTAAGGCCGTTGGTTGAACGATTCAACCATTGGCATTCTTTCAAACTTTTACCGAAACCGGAACCACCTTTTCCACGTAGTGTTTTGCTTGTGCAAAGCTTACCAAAGACAGTGTGCGAATCAAGGCTCAAGTGTGTGCGCAAAAGTCCGTTTGTTTTGTTATGGTAGCGGAGCCTACCGATCCATTCCTTTGAGTCTGGACGAAAGGCTTTCGCAGCGGACGGGACCCAGATCCGCGACCTGTTTGTGTAGGTGTGTGTGTGTGTGTGACAACCCTGTATCCAAGGGCCTTCTCCTCACGCTCTGCAGCCATTTCCTACTTACGATTTACATATAACCGAACTTGAGTGCAGAGTACACAGCAGGGGCACACGGCATCCACAACCCACCGTGTGCAACGAAGCTACGGTTGTGGATGGGAAGGGGGACTTGGCCAGTCCCCTGTACCTGCAACGCTTGTGACATCCTGGTCTTCGCTGTATATGGTTCATCGTCGTACTGGATACATGCTACATTCTTTTGGCGTGGATGGCCTGGGGCTAAGCCAAGAACCCCATCCGAACACTTGTGGTTGCGCAACAGTGCTTGTGAGTCAGCGCTTGAGCTTGCATCTGCAGTTCACAGTTCTGGTCTTGTCCTTGCTCCTCAGTGTCTGCAGCAGGTTCAGGCCGTGTTGGGGTTTAGTCAGGTCGCAGGTCTAGGTGGCATACTTTGAGCCGTTCAGCTTCGACCTTACTGCACATGAAGATACGTGTTCAAAGTTGCTGGTGCATGGTCGCCCAAGACCTGGGCATCAGGTGGTCCTTCGCATACAGAAACCTCTCTTAGCATTCAGTGTGTAGTCCTCCGGGACGGTGGTGTATGCCTCGGTGCTGCACTCAGATCCTCCAAGTTCGGAGGCGCCAAATTCAGTGTCAGCGCTTAGATCAGTTCAATGAGGAGAGCAGTGAAGCCACACGGCCTAACCGCCTCTCATGGCACCCACAAATTCGGCTCCATGCCTACCAAAACGCGATTGCAGCCAAAGCAGCTTCAAGCACTCACACCCAAGGACTCAGGCAGGAAGAGTTTTGACCGTAACGTTCTAGTGTTTTTTCCCTGTAGTAGTTGTTGTTGTAGGCTGTGCATTGCTTGTCTGCATTCGCCATGCCTCCTCGTCCCCGTCCATCCTGTGCACCTGGACTCTGGACGACTGCACCCTCTCGATCACGATCTCGGCGACGCCCGAGGTCTGCGTCCTCATCGTCTTCCTCTTCCTCTTCGTCGTCAACGCCGGCGGCACCTACGACCCGGACTGCGGCACCTCAACGTTCTACTTTGACTGGCCGAATCGCTGCCCCTTTACAGCCTCCACGACCTATTGATATGGCAGCTCCAAGCACTCTTCCTGATCTTTCTCCTCTTCCTCCGAGCCCGTTTTGGCCTGGTCTACTTCCCACTGGCTCAACCCCGTCTTCCTCCAACAACGACCAGTCAGTGCCTGCTGATGCCTATGTCCCTACCTCACCGCCGGACCCGTCTACTACCCCTACGGCATCCTTGACGTCGCCACCTACAGCATCTTCGACCTCAGCAGCTCCCTTCAGCTCCGCTTGCACGTTGGCAACCTTACGCCAGTGTTTGGCCACGGCAGGCCAACTTGATACCTACCTGCAATCCGATTACTTCACACGGCTGGGCTCCCTCAAGGCGGTGCACTGGGATCGAGTGTATACTGCATTGCTGCAATACAGGTCCTACTTCAAAGCGCTCCCTCATCGTCGACAATGTCAACGGGAGTTACTCTTGGAGGGACGCCAAGTTGATGTGCCTTTCACTCTAGCCGATCCGATACTCACAGTGATGCATCTGTTGGTACATGCTGGATACCATCCTCACAGTGTTCAGTTCAAGTTTACACACGTCGAGGCTCCCCAACATCAACCAGACCAAGCCGGCAGACCGATGCTGATGGTTTCGCTTCCCTTCCCGGCAGCGGCACAGCGTGTTAGCGGGGCACCTGCCGTCGCGTATTTCGGTCACAACACGGACCTTCAGGCGGCTTTTGGCATCCTTAAAGAAGGCTGCATCCGCCCCAGCAATTTCGACCCCCTTGACGCTTCTTGGCTGCCGAGTCCTGCCTTTTACTCTCGCGCTTCTGTCCACAGTCTCAGCGGAGCCTTACGGGCTGCAGCCAAGTTCGGAGGATGGGGTTCTCCCCGTCCGATTTGTGTATATGGCCGAATCCCCATTTGCTATCTCGACATAGCCAATGCCGCGCCTACCGACACACCGTCTTCAGTGCTCCCCAACACTCCCGCGGCCTATCACCTGAAGAGCGACAGTGGGGGCACCGTCCCCGAAAACGCGGCGAACTACTTCGTCTCCATCCTACACGGCAACGACAACCGTTGGGGCGTGCGCTCCACGCTTGCACAACCAGAAGGCATTGCCGTGTTCATGTGAGAGGACCCACAAAATGTGTGCGTGACTTGCGGTGTGGCATTGCTGGTCTCTTTGCTGATACAGCCTTATTCCTCTTCATCCCGCAGCCGTTTTGCTGAAACCTTCCCAGCACATCATGGCCTCCTCCGCCTTCACTTCCGAATATTTGCAGTTGTTCTTGGTGTTTTTCGAGTCGTTGTCCGACCACCAACTGCTCCAAGTACGTGACGTATTGCTACGAGCCCATCAGAATCGACCGACTTTGACTCCTGTGACACCGGTGACTACGACATCTACTCCACCGCCTCCGGATGGTCCTCCACCTGCCACAGCGCCGCTCACCTCCAGTGACCCAGCCCCTTACTCTGGTCAAGCCGCCTACGACTCTCCTGGACCTCAAGTACTTCCAGACGGCAGTGTGGCCCCTCCGGCCCCCATGGGACCACCACCGATTCCTCCTCATGTGGATCCCTCCCAGCGCCAGACCCTACCACGACTTCGGAGACGAGATCGCGGCCGCCCTCGAGATGAAGAACGTTCTCGCGCTGAAGACCGCGATCGTGATCGTCATCGCCGTCGACGTCGTTCGGTATCCCCACTTCCTCCTGACCCGCTACCTGCTGGACCTTCTTCTCCTCCGATGCCATCAACCCCGGGACATTCTGATGCCATCCCGATCGGCCACACAGTTCCACCTCCGGCTGTCTCCAAGCACACTGGACGACCTCTTGCACCTAAGGTTGTGACGCGGCTCCAAGCTACTTCTATCTTTTCCGGAAATCATTTATTTTCCGACCAAAAACCGAATCACCCTATTTTGAGAAAGCAAATAAAAAGCAAAAGAAAAGCGTCCAAAAAGGAGACCAAAGTGTAACGGAGCTTCAAAAAGCGATCGGAAAGGACTTCCCAAAGCGACAAAAAAGGGTCAGAAAAGCAAGCACATCGAAAAAAAGGGATCCGAAAAGCGATAAAAAAGGGTAACAGACTCTTTAAAAAGCAAACCAAAAGCAACCAAAAAGCAAATAAAAAGCAAATAAAAAGCAACGAAAAAGGCAACCAAAAAGCAACCAAAAAGCAGCCAAAAAGCAACCAAAAAGCAACACAAACACATCAACATGTATCGCAGTAATAAAGTAAAAGCAATGGGGTCCGGGAAGACAAGCAAGATCACAAGCAAGGGTAATTAGGTCATAATCAAGCCATAATTAGGCAAGGACAGCAAGAAACGTTAAAATCGTTGAAAATTCGCTTGAACGAAGAGAAGGGTCAGGAGAAGCAAAAAGCAGTGGTTGGGAGAAAGCCAACGCCACAGATATGACAGATAGGACCATTTCCAAAATTGGACCGATATTGCCAAATCAGAATCAGACAGGAAAGCAGGTTCAGGGCCAGGTCGTTCGAGTGTTTTTGTTGGAGAGAGTGTGTGGACAATGACAATTTTGTATGGATGCCCGGATGCCACACCGCACCAAGTTGGATTCCTTTGGCCAAAGATTTGTGGAATACGTGTCGATGTTCGCCTTCTTGACCATGTCGCCCACTTCTTGAATGGTGTGAGGAGGTTTGATCTGAAATAATCGAAGCCGTGTTTGAAGCCTTTTTCTACTACTCACACAGTGTAGTGTAGTGTAGTCAGTGTGGTCCACAATTCTCATTCAGAAAGCCAATGTGATGACAGAGTATGAGAGTGTATTATGATGTGCAGATGTGAGTACGATTGCTAGAAGCGTGTACTTATACCGGGCAGCTTGGGAAGCTGCTTGATGTATGTCGGTAGTCCCAATTCGTTTTGTTTGTGGCCTGCTCCTCAATTCCATTCCAGTTTGCGTGGCGGAATTTAGTTTAACTGTTGCATTTTCTATATGCGGCTGCCGTCGTATGCTCCGAGACGAAAGCTTGCATCTAAGCCGTGCTGTAGACACACTATCGTACTTCTAGCAGATTCTAATAGATTCTAGCAGACACCACCCAAAGCATTTCGGAGACAGCATAAGCGTGGGCTTGGTGCAGCAACTTCTCACTTGTCTGTTTTTTCTTTCAGATTGCAAGGGCAAAGGCTGGGGCCAGGGTCCAGGGTAGAAGTTCTAGGGTTGTTGGGCTGTAGACTGTAGACTCTGTAGACCTTCCGGCGCTGTACACTGTACAACCTGCTATCTGTGCTATCTGCTTCTTCGTGTCAAGCATGCATTTGGCAGCTTGGATAGTTTTAGTCGTCGTGCTGTAGCAGGTCGTAGCACTCTGTAGCAGCCATGAAGGGATGGAAGGCCATCACGGCGGCGAGTCTCGAGGCATCGGATCGAGAGATGGAGGCAATCATGAATGAGGCAGACTTGTTGCGCGAAGCTTCAGACTCTGACAGCGAGCCCAGCCCGATCCCCTGCAGTTCTCAAACCTCCGACGAAGCTTGGTCGTGTGCTATCTGCTATCCTCCAGACAGGTCTGTAGAGTAGAGTATTGTAGAGTTAGAGTGTCGCAGCAGGTATTGTGTGCTGGGTCAGGGCGGCTTGCGGTGCACAGTGTTGGGCAGTGCATGTCCCTTTCAGTCCACTGAGCCAGCAGTATCCACCATAGTGTCATTTGACAATGCGCCCGAGTTGTGTGACAAGGAGTGGTTCGTGTTTGACATCAAGATGCACACTCGAGATGTGGTTCCACGTGGAATTTGTCGCAGCTCTCCGATAAGCTTGGTTTCTTGCTGCACGGGCGCTTTTTCGGAGGCAGTGTGCCTTGAGGCCCACACGTAACATGTCATCCGATTTCTTGCGAATTTGCTAAACTATTGCGGGCAGTTCAGCTGAGAGTCGCCAGTCTGCACAGCGAAGTTACACATTCACCAGTGGTTCATGAAGCTGCCATACACGTATCTTTCGACTGTTGTGCCGTGGATGTGTTGGGCTTGAAACATTTGGTCTTTGCGCCAGGTGCTGGGCATTCCGTTCACAGCGGTCGGAGCTTCAGAGATGAATGAGACGGCTCGCAGCATCATCATGGCCAATCACCCGCCGACTCACCTGCACGAAACACTTCGTGATCAAATAGAGCATGAAACATGTCGGCTTCATGGGCAGTGTCAGCAGAAGTGCGGCATGCGGGAGAGTGACTTGTGTGTCTGTGGATCTCCGTGTCCCCCGTTTTCTACTTTCCGCAGTAAGAGATTCCTGGAAGATTCAGTGCGGGACCATGTGCTGACAGATACGACAATGATAGATGCAAGGGACATGCTCCTGCACGGGCAGCACAAAGCCTTCATCCTTGAACAAGTCCCGGGCTTTGACAAACATGAGACAGCTTCGGATCCATCAAAGCCCACTCCGTTGCGCAGGCGGGCACACAACTGCTTGGTTCAGATGCTTAGTGGCTTACGGTAAAAGCCAGAAAGTTGGAATATGATTATCCTAACCCTTCGATGGTAAATTATAGGGTATCCTACCATGATACCATATTCCAACTTTCTGGAGTTCCCTGTAGTTGGCTGAGTCCGAACTTACTGCCTGTAGTATCTTTGCGAACCTCAATTCAGTAAGCTTTGCGGCATGAGTGCATTCAGCAGACACTAGAAGCTAGACTTGCAATGCACATTGCAGGCAGTGTAGTTAGCAGTTAGCATGTCCGGAGTCAGAGATTGCGGCCTCTCATAGTTGTTAGTTTGACAGAGTGCTCAGAGTGATGCGACATTTCCCCGTTCGACACGAACAGTTCACCTTCGCCCAGTTTTCTTGTTGCTGTGTTGCATTGTGGTTCGTTCATTGTTTTCTTCGTTGCAGGTCAAGGGCTTTCATGTGTTTCAAGCGGCTCTTGGGCTTTTCTTCGTTGCAGGGGTCAAGGGCTTTCATGTGTTTCAAGCGGCTCTTGGGCTGGTCGCCCGGGTGTGCGAGGTGTGCTCGCAGTTGTTACTCTTATTATTTATGCATTGCATGTATTAGAGCTTGAGCAATTGAAGTTCCACGAACACAGAAGTATCCAAGTGGAGTCAATGTCCGAGTTGAAGCAATAGGACCGCAAATTAACATGAAGCAGCACTCGCAAACCAATCCATAATCAACCTCGGCCAGGTTTCTGGATATGATCCACACCGAGCTGAAGGTGGCCAAGAAGCCAGGCTACCATGCCGTGGTCCTGAGGGCTTCCCATCAAGATTGGGTCCAGCTGATGCGTGACAGGACCGATTCAGCACACTGCAAGGGAAGAGAGAGCATCAGAGAGTGAGTGAGCGAGTGCACGTATGTGTGTGAGTCAGTGGTGGCAGTGGCAGCGTGGTTCGGACCTGTTGTTGCTCCAGGCTTTGTGAACAGCTTCGTAACAAGGTTTATCCCAGTCCAACGGCTCATGAAACTTGTTTCTTCTGCAACCTTGCAGCTTGTCGGTCACGTTGTGTTGCGGTTCAAAAGCTTGTGAGAGAACTGTGTGTGTTCTTGTGCGACAAGCAACTGAACAATGAAAGCATCCATGGATGTGTTATTGAGGTTGTGGCTTGGGCAGTCCGTCGGATCTTAATGTTGACCGTTATGATTGGTTGATTAACTCATTCGAACCCTCGCAATCATGAGAATCAGTACGACTACGACTACGATGGATTATGGCACTACGGCACCATGGTAAGGTCTTGTTATATTTGCTCAACTTCTGCGCAAGCTTCTGCGCAGCCATGTTTGTAACATGTTCTGCAGTGCCATATGCCTCCTTCGGGAGGGCAGCCACGTGTGGGGCGGCCACCTGGCCGTGCTGGGTTCAGGGAAGCTTTGAGAGGCTTGGAAGATGAGGTTGATGCTGAGCCGGCTCAGCCTTTGGACGATGACGAGCGACATCAAGCTGCGGTGGAGAGAGCAGCGCAGGCAAGGGCAGCCCGAGCTGGATACACAGAAGCAGCGCCTTGTCAGGATGAGTCTGACGGTTTCGCTTTGGCAAGTTTTGGATTGCTAAAGCTCGGAACAGACTTGCAGCAGCAACTCGCGCAAGCTGCGTGGAAGCTCAGAGGGGCCAAGACAGCCACCGTGGCAAGGTTCAAAAGGATGTTCAGTGAACTGCTGCTGCATTTTCGGCCTACGGGCAGCCTGACCTCACAGGCTGCAATGATGCAGCAGGACAGACAAGCACTGCACGTCGTGATGCAGCAGGCAGCATGTTATTTGGTAGTTTTCTCAGCTTTTTTGATTGGGGCCTTGCTGGCTACCCTGTCAAAGCTGTGTGCTGGTGTGAATCCCAAGACCCACAGGGTGGTGATGCTCCTTGTCCGAAGGGCTTATGATGAAACTCCTTCGGATATCAGCGTCGCTTGGATGACACATTCTGAATTGGGTGCATTTAACAAGAAGCGAAGCAAGCAGGAGGGGACTGCGAAAGTCCTCCAGACCCGATGCGATGTTTTGATTCTGATGAATCATGTCTCGAGCGCGACCTACTACAGCATGAGGATTCCCATGCCTTGCTGGCTCATGGCGCTGGAGAAAACAAATGCTCAGACGACTGCCAAGGCCCAGAGGTCAATTCTGGACATGATTCCTGGCCTCCAGTCCTTCGGCCAAAAGGCCAAATATAATCTGCAACTCGTGACAACCGATCGCTGTGCTTCCAACTTGAAAGCCGAGAGACTCCTCGACACTGGGGGAATCAACGGCTGCACAACACATCATTTTTGTGTTGTGCATATGACCCACACCTGTCAATCCAAGACCGTCCAGATGCTGGACGGTCAAGTCACCGGGATGGTTGCTACAGCTTTGACTTGTATGGACGCGGGAAGCATCCGATCGCTTCGATCATCGATGGAGAAGGTTCTGAAAGACAAGGTGCATTTGTGCTTCGGGTCTCGGCCGGAGGATCCGTTTGCAAACGAGTACAGATCTGCTGTCTTGGAAACCTTCCTACCCTTGCAGGACGATGATGGAGATGAGCATGTTCTTGGCAGGATGCAAGAGCATTACTTGCAAAGAAAGCGAAGTCGAGCCATCATCAACTTCTTCCTGCACGGGGACCTGCAAGACCAAGATGAGATATGGTTCTGGAGTGAAACATGGGGACTGGAGCAAGAGCATGTTGTGCAACTCATGGCAAAATGGCTCATCCCAGTTTTGCTTCCAAAGCGGCCTCCAATCTTTTCGCGCACCCGATGGGACGGGTTCCATGACTCTCTCCTGTGGTTCGGACTGGCACAGGCTTGCCATGGCTTGCTTCGCCCTACGCTGCAAGACTTTCTGAATGTCACTCCGACGGTGCTGCCGCGTGCGGCAGAGGATGACCGTCAGGAGGTCGATGCAGATGAGGCAGACATGGAGGCTGTCACCGGGAACATCGACTGGAAGGAGCTCAAGGTGAAGATGCGGCAGAAAGTGCAGGTGTGGCTTCAACAACCGTTGTTCCCACCTGTGCTTCTTATGCTTCAGGCCTTGCGGCCAATGTCTCGATTTTACCACCGCCTGATTTATTCGGGCGGTGCGGAATGGGAAGACATTGAGAGGACGAAAGAGTCCCAAGGCTGCCGTCGATCGTATGCGGTGCTTGAGGCGGCGCGGGAATCAGATCTCAATGCTTACCGGCGGAGTGTGAGTGACACCTTCCACGAGCAGATCGTGCTTCTCCCGCGATGGTGTCACTTCCGCCACTACCAGGTGCTTCTGTTTCGCATGCTCAGCCGCAATGTGTGCAGCACGGAGTTTCTGATCGGCACAACCTACAGGTCATACCCAATCAAGCTCTTCAAGAGTTTAGACAAGGTGCACGAGGCGACGGATCCGGAGTGCATGCACTGCCGTCTCACAAAGCTGATCCTCTCGGAGGGTTGTGACCTGGACAGTCCTGAGTCGCAAGCTGTTCTGACGGCCATCGCTTCAATGTTTCAGTTGCACATTGCTTCGATAGAAGCCCGCCATGCATCAACACGGAGAATCACAACCATCAAATCGGTGCAAACACACCGCCCGACACTGACGGCCGTGGGGGCCGATTGGGTGTGCCGACATTTGGAGGATATATGTTCAGTCTTGTTTGGTGAGATGTTTAAGTCCTCTGTGAAAGTTTTCAATCTTTTTGAGATGTTGAAGTCCTCTCTGAAAGTGCAAGTTTCAGCCAAGTCTTTGGGCTAGGCCTATGACATACGGTTGATGATATAAATCCTGCATGACCCGGAATAAGGAATATACCATAATTCCCATAGTTTAGGGTCTGTAAGGTAATGCAGGATTTATATCATCAACCGTAGGGCTATGCTATGATTTGATTTGACTGAGGATCGAACAGTGCTGACCGAGCCCAGTTCTGCCGTGACATGCCTGTGTCCGGAACAGCCCAAGCAGACACCGTGCCGCCCGAGCCGAAGCAGCCGGAGCGAAAGAATCCTTGGAATGCATTCCTCAGCGAGAAGTGCCGCCGCAGAATCTCTGACCTCGGCAGCACTTCGTACGCTGCTCTCGTTGAGGAGTACCGTAGCTTGACACCCGCAGAGCATCAGAGGTAGCAAGAGATGGCAGACGTGGCTTTCTGTGCGAGAGCCCGAGGTCTGCCGGGTTATGCTCATCATGGTGCTATTCCTGCAGCAGCGGCATCATCTTCTGGCTCTGGCAAGGAAGTGGCCGTGGAAGCTCTTGTGGCTGTGCCTGCCGCTGGCCACCAGGAGTTGGCAGTCCCTGACCAGGCTTACAAGTTGATGGCTGCAGACTTGTCAGACAAACTGCAGGTGGTTCAGCAGGAGTATCACAGGCGATCTGCGTCTGTGAAAGACTGGTGTGACATTTTTCGCGACAGCCGGGTTCAGCATCGGCAAGATCAAGAGCATCTTTTTCGAGAATGTGGTGTGGTGGAGCATGTGCCTGCGCTTAATGGCCTCGTGTCGGCGGAAATGCGCGTACCAGCGGACAAGATCGGCGAAGTGCCCGGGTTAGATGGTTCAATCATGAGGGACCTAGTCACTACTGGTTCAGAAGTTCTTCCGGTTTCTTGTTTAATCGACTAGGTAACTGTAACTAGGCCCCTAAGCCCTAAGCCTCAGCTTTGGAGCTTTGCAAGGAAGGAATAATGAACAGTAAATTGTACCTCTTAATGGCCCGTAGATAATCAAGGGTTTCAGCTTTAACCGGAAAACTTTGAAAACCAAAAAGAGTCAGCCCGCTACTGATGTAGGACCACAAACCTTGTCACCATGCCTTGTTTGAAGTGTTTCCTGCCGCATGTCTGGTGGCCCTGTGCAGGATCTGCTCTCAGTTGGTGAAAAGAGCACCTTGCGGGCCTCTCTTTTGGACAAGTGGCAGAGCATGTGTGACTTGATTTTGAACACAGATGAGACACCATTTCCAGATGCTTCAGATGCTCTTCCAACTCGTTGTGCACAGCTCGGCATGTGTGTCTGTGCTTCACGTGGCTTGCAAGCTTACCTCTTTCATTGCAGGCTGATTTTCTGTTTGAAGGCATTCTTCACACCCAAGAGATCCCGCAAGATTCGGGATGCTGCTGGCAACATGGTGATCAAGGAGCTGTCGCAAGCCGAGCAGCATCAGCAGACAAAACTGAAATCCAACCGAAAGCTTCTGGATGATGGTTTCGTTGTTGTTTGCTTGCGGCCATCCAGCCGAACTGCCGCAGCAGAAGAGGTTCTGCCTCACAAGTACATGCACTCCTCCTGGAAAGCTTTGGCCCTGACTGCAATGAATGTCAGTGCGGAGGGTGAAGCAGATTCTCCAACTTCCCTCTGGCTCCATCTCGGCCACATCAATTATACGACGTGGGCTCTCGGTGTGTTGCGTCTGGACGAAGCTGGTGCTGATGAGGCTCGGCCTGAGTACACGAAGCTTCAAGTGCCCACACCTCAAGAATGTTGCCATTCCGTCAGAATGTTTGAGCAAAGCGGCATCAATTTCAGTGGCCCGTGGCAGTTCACTGTCAGCATGATCTTGAGCAACAATGATGAGCTGGAAAGGGCCAGCATGCGACCCGACACAGTGCTTGTGAAACAGCATGCAGAAGTGCCCAACATGGAATTCTGGCAGGGCTGGCCGGCAGAACAGGCCCGCCATGAAAAGAACTCCAAAAGTCGACCTGTGCCTTCATCTGGCAAGCGGAAGAAGGAGACATCTTCAGCCACAGCTGGGTTCCGGAAAAGAACCAAGTCTGCGCCGGGCTCATCCACGGATGCCGTGGAGCCTCTGCCTGCACACGAACCGGAGGACGATGTGGCTGGAGATCCAGTGGAAGAAGATCTTCTGCATGATGAGGAAGTCCGCAGTGAGGCCTCCAGCACTCCATGGTCTGAGTATGTGGCCGATGCTTTGGAGAGGGAGGAGCCTGGGTATGATGGAAGCTTGAAAGCGGAAGGCTCCGCTGCAGCCGCTGCAGCAGCGCCAGACATTGCTGCAGGTTCTGTCGATGATGCTGATATGGGTCCTGCTCGTGCAGACACAGCCCACCCACGTGCCGAACCACGCCCGACAACTGTGGTGGGCTTCAAGAGTTTAGGAGACCTTCGCTTCAATGCCAAAGACTGTCACATCATGGCGGTCTGCCGTCATCCTGATCATATTGACTGCAGAATCACCCGCACCACCAACCCAGCTTCAGCTCCACGACAAATTGCGACGAACCCCTCGCAAGGGAGGCCCATCGGGTTTTTGTGTGCCTGGCTCAATGCCGCAGGACAGTGCAGCTCTTCACAAGAGCACAAGCAGATGGCAGTGCCTCGACATCTCAGTCTTCTGTCTAGGCAGGAAGCGAGAGCTGAGTTCATGCGAGAACCACATGCTGCGGATGTTGCGAGTCACGAACGCACACGGAATCACGATGAGCCTGACGAGCCTCCAGTGATTCGGTGAAAAATTGTGACATGCGCTTCTTGAAGCTTCGCTGTTCGTCAGTTCGTCTGCAGCGCAGATAAGTCGCACAGTCATGGATCCTAGGTTTGGACTTTGGATTTTGGTTTGTCTTCAGGGTCTTTGATTCCTTCCCGAACCCCCAGGTAAGTGTGCACGGTTCATTTCCCTGTGCTCTTGTGCAACAGTGAAGCTACTTCGACTGTACCTGAATTTACCTGAATGCAGGATTTTCGTCGTCTTCCTGCGCAAGGACGTGTATGGTGTCGCAGATGCTGGTTTCCTTGCCAAGACTTACAAGGCCAGTTCTGTTTTGCAGCATCGGAGTTCGTGCTGGTGTCAGGTCTCGAGCCTCATGTTGTAATATTGTGTGCACCTGCCACTGCTGCATCGGCTTGTGTTCTGCAGAACAGGTGTAGGACAGTCTAGGCCCAAGTCCAAGCCCAGCCTTCTTCGAGGTGATGAGGTCTGAATGCGAAATGAGCAGGGTGGGGTATAGGTACAATACAGCGGTTAGGTTATGTCCCCGGACAATTGCCTGCTTGGTTAGGCTTAGGCTTAGGCCTAGGCGCTAGGCTGATTTTGTTGGCTCGTTTTTGGATTGCTTTGCAGGACCTCATCACGAAGCAGCAGGAGGCGACCCCGAAGAAGCTCAGCGATCTTTTGCCAGAGAGGAGGCTGGAGGACGTGCCGCGAGGGGTGACCCCGATGGACTGCCAGGTTCTTCTGCTGCAATTCTGTCAGTCAGCAGTGTGGAGCTCCGAGTGGTTAGCAGTTCAGTGCATGGACACGACATTTGGGCAACAAGACCTGGTCACATTATTACACTTGTTGATTGATAGATTTCGGAGTTTGGAGTTTTACTCAGAATGGTTGTATGCTTCGTGATGTTCGATGCTGCAAAGGGCAGGGGTCAAGGGGCATGGAGGGGTGTGGGCGGTGTGGATGCTTTTTCAGGGCCGCAGTGGAAGGCTAGTCGGCTAGTTGCACGAGTTGTTTGATCCGGGAGAATGTTTATGCACGATGAGGGCTTCAGTGGGGTCCTGATGGGGGGAAGGCGGGGGCAGGGAGACAGAACCTGGCTTTCTGGTGTGGTCGCTTTTCTTTTGGATTGTTACTGGCCCTTGCTTTTCAGGGCTCATTTTTTGGAGTCGAGAAATCGCTTTTCGTTTGCTTTTTTGCCACATTGTTGCCGTCCCGTTTTCTCAATTTGGCTGGAAATCGTTCGCTTTTCCAGTGCATTTTATTCCCTTTTTCGGAGCCCTGGCTCCGGACCACCCTGGCAAGCAAAAATTGCATTTTCCCTAGCAAAAAGAGAAAAAAAAGGAACGAAAAAGGGACGAAAAAGGGAAAAAAAAGGGACCAAAAAGGGACCAAAAAGGGACCAAAAAGGAACCAAAAAGGACCAGAAAAGGACAGGGACAGGCACCAAAATGGAGCCAGAAGCCCAAAACAAAGCGATGAGAAAGCAACCCAAAAAACAGCGGAAAAACGACACCACGGGCCTCCAGCCAATCCGCACCCAGGGCAGGCCCTCCCAGACCAAGCCAGTTCACCAGCCCCATAGTCACGTTCCTTCCACCAGCCCCCCAAGTCCCAGGCTTCCGGGTCAATGTGTGCGCGAGTTTGGTGCTCATCTTTGCAAACCTGGCATGATGATGGTGGCATGGGGTTCGATGCTCACGAAACACAGAGTTTCAAAGCCTAGGTCCTAGGTTTGTGTTTCATCATGATTACAAACTTCAACCGGACTGCCAGCCTCACATACAACTGCAGGTCGAACTCCTCTAACAAGGATGAAACCTTTATTTCCAAAAGCAAATTTCGTTTGAAACGAAATTAGTAAAAACTCGCCCTTTTTAGGCTTGTTGTGGATTTATTTTGAAAAGTAGTCGGACACTCTTTTTGAGTATGTGGACTACTTTTCAATGACAGAAAGACATTTTCCTGCTAAAAGCTTATATTTTTCGATGCTCAGGACCCTACTTCGGCCTCGAAAAGGTGGAAGGCCGAATCGAAAGTGCTTCGCAAGACCCTCGGGGTTTCGGAGAACTATAAGCCATGGACTTCAAGGAGGTCGTTCCTTGGAGTTGGTTTACCAGCTTCGGAGAGGATGTTGGACGTACTGGATTGCTATGTGGCTTCAGAACTTAAAGAAAACTGTGGCCGGCCTGATGAATGTGCCAGGGTGGATATGCGTTCACTGATGGAGGGCAAATTCATCGATGTCAGCCAGGGGGTGAAGCGTGGTGCCCACAGCAACAAACCTGGGTTTGTTCGCACCTTCACAACAAGCACGGTTTTGTATGATTTCAGCCGTGATGTTGTCTTGAGTGGCTACGAGATGCTGCTACTTCATGGTTTCCCACGAGACTTTGTGATTCCGGCCGACATCCCAGAGCCGGAGGTGCGCAAGGTAGCTGGGGATGGTATGTCAATCCCTTCACTTGCTGCTGTCATTTGGTGCTTGTACTTGACACGGCAGTTCCCTGAGTGATGGTGTTCTTGAAAGCCGTAGTGCCCAGCACTGTTTCATATGATGATTTTTGTTCTGTGGGCCTTCTTTGGCCATTCGTAGAAATGCATGTGTCTCGGCAGGATGTGTGAGACAAAGTTTTTTGTGGGACTCATTGATTGTCGGAGTGGCGAGGGTTCTGTGCTGTACAGTATGGCATGGTATAGTTTGGTATAGTATAGTATGCAGCACGTGTAGTGGCAGTGCAGTGTAGTGACGTGTTAGCATGAAGTTTGAATGTGTAATCTTGTGCCAAAGCTAAGAGGATGTGTCCGAAGGAGCTTCAGAAATCTGTTCCGACTTTCTTCTCCCAGTCCTGGAATGGACATATGGAGATTTCTGCAGATGGGAGGCTTCGTTCTCCATCGAGTCACAGAAACAATGACTCAGCGTATGATTCGATGGTGTGCAGAGTTTCGCTGCTTCTGTTTCTGGTAACTACTCCTGGTGAGTTTCTCCGAAGTGCTGGGAAATGGCTAGTAGCTCGTAAAGGAATTATTCAATGCAATAAACTACATATATATATATATAAGACATAAAACATAGGGTAGATAGTATGATACTGTGCGTGTCTTGCGAGGCTCTGCAAGTTTCACATCAGGAAGAAGTTGTGGCCGGAAGCAGTCCTAGAGCTGTGTTCAGGGGAGATGTCATTGAGAAAATATCCTGCTCCTGGCAAAAATACGAGACCTACACCCAGACATGTGTACAGTCAGATAATGAGAAGTTTCTGAGCTTTTTAAAATTAGCACTCCACACACTCCTATCCTGTCCCAATCTCTTATTTGTAATGCCTCATGTACCCTGGAGGTTTGGTCCTCGGTTTCATCCTGTTGATTTACTAGAGACCAGGGCTGCAAGGGCTAGATTACGTGTGGAACCCAGCCGGATTGTCTGGTCACTCGAGTTGGAAGTCCAGCCACCAGACTCGCCGCGCCTTGCTTGGAGTCTGACCGTACAGTTACAGTATCCTAGGTCCCCGGGTCCCTGCTGCTTCTGTACAGCTAGGGCACAGCTAGCTAGTTGTCTTTGTGGCAGATGGATTCGATGGACACATCGAGAGGAGAAGCCGGTGCTGAAAGAGCATTGTGCTTGTGTGGCAGCTGATTCTTTTTTGATTCATGCAGCGTGGGCCATCCCTTTGCAGCCGCAGTTTCTCATGTCTTGTTCCATCCTTGTGATGCTGCAGGCTTTCAGCCGTGTGGGCAGTGAGTCCATAGCTAGTGCTAGTGATCCTTTGTCAAGCCCGGCAGAGTCCAGATCTTGACAATGCGGGCCAGCGGCAGCGGCACTGGTGCTTCCAGACGTGGGAAGGAGTGCTGCGGCTGTGTGTTCGCAGTGTCGCAGAAGTGTCAAGGTAGGTAGCTGGTAGCTGCAGACACGTCTCTCGTTGGGTTGCTGCATTCTGTATCCGCTTGGGAGCCGGTGACTTTTGTGCTTATGCTTGTAGAAACAACGACCTTTGCGTGTCGTCCACTTGGCAGCAGGACAAGACGCCGAAGCGAGGTCCCCCGGGTGATGATGATGCTGACGAGTTCGATCGCAACAGTGAGCGAGGAAGCCGAGCTTCCAAGAAGAGCAGGCAGAGTCAGCAAGTGCCCACTCGAGGCCGTACTTTTGTGAGGAGGTGCCACATGTGCGGCAAGTCCTCCGACGACACCCAACCGCTTCGGAAATGATTGTTGAGTTTTCTTTGAAGTTGCAGCGTGTCGAATCCTGGGTTGTACCACATGTTCATATGCAACGATGGCCAATGTAACCATGTAATTCTTCCATGCTAACGAGTCACGGGCTGCGAAAATGTTGTCTCATACTTCTTACTGTTATCATGCAACAAAGTCAGTGGTGCCACAGAGTGTTATGTCCAAGGAGACGACGTTCATGAGCCAAGATTCCACAGGAATGCCTGTGGATGATGGATGTTACAACTGTGGCGGCACGTGGAGCGACACTAACCCGGGGAAGCCGTGGTCTGCTGGGAAGGAGAAGTGGAGAGCTTAGCCAGTCATCCTTGTTTTCAGCCTATGTGTGTGTGTGTTCCGTAGTGCAATGTGGCGGTCATGTGGGGCCAATGCGGGGGAACAAAACAGTGAGGTTCGACAAGGAGCCGAAGTGGCGGCCCAAGTTCCTCAAGTCGGCGAGGATCCGGTCGGGGGAGATCGACCCACCTCAGTGGGACACCGCCAGCAATGTCGTAGACTGGGAAACCGTGGAGATGGAGATTCACCAGGAATTGGGCCTCCTGTCGGAGGCAGAGTTCGAGGCTCTGACAAAGTTCGCCGGATCAGCTGTGAAGGCTGAGTTGCAGGAGGTGCCGAGCCCGCTCGGCCACGACAAGAACTTTTTCATCATCACCTTAGATGGGCTTCCCTGCACCGTTACCAACGGAATGAGGAAGCTTTGTTGCAAGTACAGGTTCGGCCTGACAAGGGAGGACATGCTTTTGCAAGCAGCGAAACAGCTTGTAGAAGGGCAAGGGAAAGCGGTTTTCAGCTACCACAGCGAGGAGCAGCTGAAGCAGAGACCGAAGGGACTGCAGACCGAGCAGCAGTTCAAGGAGCTCAAGTCCTTGGAGGGGCTGAAAGAGAAAGCCCAAAAGGCTGTGGCCAAGAGCGGTGCGCAGCCAGTCAAGGCCACTGGTGATAGCAGTTCCGAGGCTGGTGACGACGAGGACGGTGACGGTCCCAAGGCAAAGAAGTTGAAAGTTCAGCAGTCGGGGCGACTGCAGAAGCTTGCCAAGCCCAAGAGGAAGGGGGGCAAGAAAGCACCCGCCGGCGCGGAGATTGCCGTGGTTGACAACCCAGAGGGGGTCCCCAAACCTTTGGAGTCTGTGGTTGCGGCCCGTGGCAACACGCCGAAATGCTTTACCAACTTGCACATTGATCGAATTCTCATGGGCGAGAAGTTGATGAGGAGTGTGGATGCAGTTGGGAACCGAGAAGTGCTGCAGCTGTGTAGTCAGAGTAGTCGGGGCTTGTGAAGGCTAGTGCTAGTGAAGTGATACAAAGGCCGTGGACCGTCTATTGTTGTGTGCAATCGAGTTTTTTCATTGGTCACGTGATTCAGTGTTGCCAGTTCAACCATGAAAGTCATCATTGTAAGTTGTGAGCAGGTTTGTTGCCATTTCAACAAACCGAGTTGTCTTTAGTATTCTAGCAGATTCTAGCAACAGTCATCTGTCTTCGAGGCTTTTCAAGACTCATACACAAAGTTTCAGAAGCTCCATTGCAAGGTTCCAGGACAATGCAGCTGCTTCATAATTCGGTGTCATTAACCGTGCAACAATATAATGAGAGACCACAGTCATTCTCTGCCTAGCAAGGCGAGAAAGATTATGGATGACATGAAGGCCCAGCGCCAGTTCCAATGGAAAACTTTGCACAAACACATCGAACTTTGCGAGATGGCAAACGGATTGGTTCACAACTCCAGCCAGATCACTGCTCGAGAGTGCCGCTTGACCATGGAAAAGTTGTTGTCGAATAACATCGAGCTGCCGTTCAACATCCGTGTCCTGGGAACAGAGAAAATCCTTGCGGGCACTTGGAGCGAGCTTTACCACAGCCCCCAGAGCACCTCTGCCCAGGACAGTGAACTCAATGGTATTCTGCTGGGCACAAAACATTACCGAGCCCTTTAATCCTGTAAGTTACCTATGCCTATGGTCCCAGATAGTCCAACAAAACACTGGAGCATTGTAGTTTTTCCAGGTTTTCGAAGATGTTTGCCCAGTCTGGTCTCAGTGTCTAACATGTCATTGAAGCTCGCAACAGGACATCACTCAGATCGTGGACCAGATGATGAGTGTTCTGATCAGCTGGCGACATTGCATGCCTGAGGACGCAGCTGATGAGGCAGAGAAGAAGGGGAAAGAGGTGGACATCTTCAGCTTCGACGACTTGGCGGCAGAGGTGATGGCGGACAAGGAGGACACGAAGGACGATGAGGAGGAAACCAAGACGCTGCAGGTCTTGGAAGAGGCTGGGATGCTTTTGAGCTTTAAAGTCTTGGTGTCTTGATGCCGAAAAGTTTGGCGCAGAAACTTGAACTGAAATAAACCCGTAGCCGTAACCCTAACTCCAAATATAAAAGCCCGTAATCTTGTACCCGAAGGCCATTGACCGTGATGCTTGTAACGGTAAGCCTTAACCCCCAAAGCCTTTAAACCGAAACCCCGATCATCCGAGTCCTTTTGCCCGTAAACCCAGGCACTTAACTGGCCCTACAACCTAAAAGCACCCAAAAACCTTAGCCCAAACCGCCTAAGCCTACGCCATGGATTCTTGAGACTAGAGTGACTAGAGATGTCGCAAGGTGCCTTGGGTACAGACACAGACCCCAATTTAGTTGTCGCAGTCTTCCGTACTCCAAGCCTTTTCAAGAGTTTGAGCAACCCGGTGTGACAGCGTGTTATTGTCGATAGTGATAGTGAAGGTTGGGTTTGAGTTTCGATGGAATGCATGTGTGTTTTGGTCGGTTGGTGTCAGTGAGTGTTCGTTCAGAAAAAGAGGAGAAAGAGAGAGAGAGAGAGAGAGAGAGAGAGAGAGAGAGAGAGAGAGAGAGATAGAGATAGAGAGCGAGAGAGAGCGAGAGAGAGCGAGAGAGAGCGAGAGAGAGAGAGCGAGAGCGAGAGCGAGAGCGAGAGCGAGAGGGAAAGGGAGAGGGAGAGGGAAAGGGAGAGGGCAAGGGAGAGGGAAAGAGAGAGGGAAAGGGAGAGGGAAAGGGAGAGGGAAGTTGGAGAGGGGAGAGGGGAGATGGGAGAGAGGAGAGGGAGAGGGAGTGTGTGTGTGTGTGTTTCTGTTTGCGACGTGTCAGTGTTTGTATGCCTGTGTGCTAGGTTTGCTGCGGGTGAGTGGGGCCGGGCTGAGTTCACTTGCGCTTGTCAGGAGCTGGAGGCATCGATTCTACATGCCATGGGCTGCGGCGAGTTTTTCGCGATGATCGAGGAGCCCAAGCTCCATGAACGCCTCAAAGGTGTGACCGTGAGGTTTGTGACCAGGTATACGGAAGACTCAGCGGAGTCCTTGGAGATGAGCACGCCCATTGCGAATGCAATGAGCACCGTGTTCCAGGCCATGGCGTGCTTGCTGGTTCTCTTGGAGCCAACACCGGGCTTCTTGGGGACATCGGCCAGCGCAGTGGCTAAGATTGTGGCCTACGAAAGCAGCAACCCTGAGGATTTCTTGAGTGCCCTGCGGTTGCACCTCGCAGACCAGGGTATTTGGCAATCGAGGGTGGATGAGGTCTTGAAGCTCGGAGGCAGTGCTTTGAAGTTCGGGCAGGAGTTGAAGGAGCATGTGGATAAGATGAAGTCGATCTCGGGACAGGACGGCTTCAGCGAGCACTTCGTCCAGGCGGTCAACGTAGTTGATACTTTGAGGAATGGGCTTCGCAAGCATGCCGTTGATGAGCTGCTGTCCCTCATCCGAGAGACGACGCAGAAGTACATCGACAAGCTCTGCAGCTCCCCGAGTGTGTCCGAGAGCGACGGAGGCATCATCCAGGTGCTCATGCAGGCCATTGACAAGTTTCCCCAGAAGGACATGTTGCAGCTGAAGCAGAAGTTTCTGAAGTGGCAGCAAAGCGTCCAAGTGGAGCTGCTCAAGCAGGAGGCATCTGCTCTTGGCAACAAGATCCTCAACCAAGCCGGAAACGATGATGAGGAGATCCCGCTGGACGATCTCGCCAAGCTTCTTGACAAGTTCAAGGCCGAGAAGGAGCTGAAGGACGATGCCAAACAGCTGCTTCAGCAGTTTGTTTGGGCCATCATGACGAAGGTCCACAACCAGGACCCGCAGTGACATGTTCAAAAGGGTTCACAATGAAACTTTTCATAGTTCGACTTATCCCTTGGTTCTGGTACTACACCCGCCCTCACACACACATGGTAACTTGTAGCAAACAGATTTCGAGTATGGCAGGTTGGTAGATACCAATGTGTGTGTGTGCGTAGATTCATTCGGGTATTTGAGCAGTTGTAGCTGGCTGCATTGTAGCTTCCGCCCGCATACACAGACTCAGCAACTGCTATGGTTTTATTCTACATCGC
This sequence comes from Symbiodinium sp. CCMP2592, assembly GCA_905221615.1. NCBI lineage: Eukaryota > Dinophyceae > Suessiales > Symbiodiniaceae > Symbiodinium > Symbiodinium sp. CCMP2592. Next base: position 214,921 of record CAJNDT010000397.1, read on the forward strand.
GTCTGTTGAATTTGTTCTTACTGTTTTCATTGCAGGCCTCCAACCTGAAGCGGCTTGCGTACCAGATCTTCAGCCTCCTTGACGGCTTTGGGAAGCTTGCCTTCGCTGACCCGGTGGCGGAGAGCTTGAAGCTTCAGATGCAGTACATGCAGGATGGATTGTATGTGCTGAAGCAGATGGAGAAGTTCCGCAAGCTCGGCAGCGACCCTGCCGGGCGCCTCAAGAACGATGTCAGGTGGGGAGCTCTTCTCACGTACGTGAAGCAGCTGGAGGGTTTGCGGACTGTCAGGGACAAGGCCAGCAGCCGTGTGGACGTTTTGGCATCCTCTGCTCCTACTGAGCATGCCAAACTCAAGGAGCTATGTTTCTCTGACTTGGATCGACCCTTCCAGGTGCCTGAGGACATGAAGGACGCCTTTGTTTTCGCAATGAAGGCCATGCAGAAGGATGCAGAGGAGCTCATCGACAAGATGGGCGACAGCACCCAGAACCTCCACCTCCCGAAGTCCAGATGGACGAAAGATCTCAAGCCCGATGCAACGGCCGAAACGGTGAAAATGTGCATCGCCAGCAGCCTCGACTTTGATGTTTCCCAGCTGGAGCCCACCCTGCAAGCTCTCAAGGAGGCTTCTGTTTCAAAAGTAAAGACATAGGTCATAGGTGTCACCAGCCGTCACTAGCCGCAGTAGCCGCTAGGTTTCTTTCTGATTGTCTGTAGTATCCTTTTTGATTGCCTGAGTCGGGATTGGTATGTACACCATGATTGCATATAGGTATTCTTGGAGGTAACTCGAAGGTTGTTTATAAGAAGCTTGAGGGGAGCCGCTGTTTTGCAGGTGAATGCCAAAATTGCCATCTGGAAGAAGAAGGTGACCTTCCTCAAGACTGTGGCGGAGCTTGAGGATGAATCCAAAGCATTCTTCGACACATGCGAGAAGGTGAATCAGAGCCTTGTCAGTGGCCATATTTTCAGATCCGAGGGCATTCTCGCAAATGCTTTGATGGAGTCGAACAAGGGGGAAGCGCAAAAACTCGTTCGTGTTGAGCTTTCCTATCTGGCCGGAGATCATTGGCAGCTGGGCATCAATGAGACGCATGTCCATGCAGCTGTGCTGGCAGCTGCAAAGCAGCTGCTGGACAAGAAATGAGATGGAGATTTGCAGGGCCCAGCTTTTAAGTCTTCCAGACATTTTCAGATGTGGTGCTTAGGAACTGATAGGCAAGTTGTTGTAGCGAGATGATAGGTAGCAGCACGTCTTGATTGTTTCGAAGTCGCCGCCAGTTTTTCCAGTCCGTATCTTGGCATACTGTGTGTACTACCATCCTGCCGTGTTCCCGAGACCAGACCACGTCGGGCATTCCTGCTTTTGGAACCATCGCTATTTTACTTTGCAAGCCCCAGGCTTCCAGCAAAGGCTCCATGCCGTGCCAGTTGTTGTGGCTGTTGCTAAACCCCGGAACCCAAAGTACGTACTCGGAGTATACCTGTATATCTTAGGGCTTAGGTCCTAGGCCATCCGGGTTGGTCTTCAGAAGACCAGGCACAGCTCTTATCATTTTTCCTTTCGCTTCACGTGCAAACCTACCCAAAGCTTTGCAGCCTTGCCGCTTGGGGTGAAAAAACCGGAGAACACAGTCCAAGTTCAGTTGGGCTGCTTACTTACGGCCGAGGATGTGTAGGTTCGGGTTTAGCGCTGAGGGAATTGGAGCCGTTTGCACATTTTCATATATGCATATACTGGAATGCAAGAGTGACCTACTTTCATATGTTTTCTGGATTGCGAATCTTAATTGAGAAACCTTGTAAGCCGGAAGTTTTGGTGAACGCATTTCGGCGTGTGTGACATATGCCGACATATGGACTTGCTTGCATTCACGTGAGATCGTAAGATGTTGGTGTGCCGGAGGATATGCTGGCCTCCATTGGCAGGTTTGGAAAGTGCTTCACCGCATAATCTTTCCAGTTCGGCAATGCCTGCAAACATATCGGTAGTAACTCACACCAAAGAACCACCAATCCTGAATCACCTGGTGGGTGATTGTACGTGTCCAGGTCATAAGCAAAAACAGTTCCACAACCATGACAGATCCACCAAACATCAACAACAGTCCTTGGAAACCGCTGAAAGCATACATGGATGACACCAGCAGACAAGATGACAGAACACACATTGGAGTGCAACACATGACATAACACCGTAGCTATTTTGGCCTCTACCGTAGCCGTTTTTGCTCGATGAGCGTCCGTGCCAACCAAAGGCAGTTTCTATACTGCCACGAGACGTGGACAAGTCATGTCGTAGAATCCCTTGAAATGTTAATGTCCGTTGATATGTACTGTGCCCGTTTTGCTCACGTGGCACGCTGCGGGGTGTAACGTGGTCACCGCAGCTGCTGTTTGTTGAGCTTTCCCTGGGTGCATTCACGTTTCTGGTGGTCTATGACATTCGTTTGTGGTTGATTTGATTTGCCGTGCGTGGTTAGTGCTACTAGTTAGTGTGCCGCTAGTTAGTTGTGCTCGTTTTCTATGTGTTTGAAGTTTATGTGTTCTGCCGTCTGTGTATGTATATTGTGACAAATACCCTGCTTGGATTGCTTCGCTGGACTTCGTGGTGTCTTTTCCTGGGTGGATTGCTAAATCTGTGCTGTTTTGTTCATTGCTTGTGCATGTCCTTCATTTGACTGCTTTTCATATTGGCTGGATTTCCAATTAGAGATGGTTGCTTTGTCTGGGTTTACACCAATCTTGCTGGTTCTCGTAGTCCCTACTTTTCGCTCTACCAAACAAGGCACCATGCTTTTACGCTACCCCTTTTTCTGCTGCTCTTTGTTTCGGTTTTTGTTTGCTTTTTTGTTGCTTTTTTTTTGCTTTTTGGTTGCTTTGTTGTTGCTTTCTGTGTCGCTTTTCTTTCGCTTTTTTTTTGCTTTTTGTTTGCATTTGATTTTGCTTTCTTTTTGCTTTCTGGTTGCTTTCTGTTTGGATTATTTTCTGCACCATCGCTTTTTCGGTTGGATTGGTTTTCGCTTTTTTATCGGAATTAAATGATTTCCAGGAAAAGATAGAAGTAGCTTGCAAGCCGCGTCACAAACCTAAGGTCGATGCTGATGGCACTTTGACTTATGTACCGGTCAAAGCGCGACCGCAACTTCCTCCTCCACGGACCACACCGGCGACAACCGGCCGATCCCGCAGTCGGCGTCGCCGCCGCGACCGTGCTGACCGAGACCGTGATGATCGTGAGGATCCTGACCGCTCTCGAGGTGCGCGTGATGTTCCCCATCGCGATCGAGACCGTGATCGACACCGACGGGATCTGAGCGGAGACCAGCAGCGCCCACCCCTGACCCTCTACTCCGTCGCTCGGGCCTGAACAAAACATGTGCCCTCGCCGACTCTGCTCCTCCTTTCTTGGATGTCCCGCAGCCATTTTCTACATCACTCCACAGTCCTGCCCTTCCCTGGTACCATACATGCCTTTCCGACGCTCTGCTCCTCTTTCGTCCTCTGCCTCCTCTTCCTGCTCGACCTTGTCGTCATCCACTTCGGCAACTGTCTTGGAGTACTTGGACGTATTGACTGATCCTTTCATTCTCTTCCGGGTGTTCTTACCACTCTTGGAACTTCGTCTACGTACAGCTCTCGTCCCTCCGGACTCGATGATGGACACTGCTTCTGCCCGTACACCCGCCCCGGACTCCACTTTACGGTGCCTCTTTCCCATTGCTGAACTACATGGCCAGGCCCTTGCGTTCCGGACGGAACGCGACTATCACCTTCACTATGCCCTCGCCGAGATCACATTTCATCCCGGTGTCGTTGCTTCTTTGATGGTGACCTGCTCGCGAACATACTACGCCGTACGAGCCCTTCTTCGTGATCGTGGACTTCAATATGCCTTCTACGTGGAACGCACACCCGATCTTCCACGGTCACATTCTTCTCGACCGTGCCTGTCCATCTTCCATCCGTTTTGTCCACAACAAGTCCGCGGTATGGCGTTACACCGTGGAATTCAGCATTGGGTCTTCATTCCCTCCAGCTACCAGGAGTTGCCTCTGATCCGGCTCGGACGTTTCTCATGATGTGCGCTCAGGACCTGGACAAAGAGGACTATTTGCTACTGCAGCAGTTCTTAAGCGAGCTCACTTCCCGCAGCCGTTTTTACTTTGGCTCCTTTCGCCTGCTTCCTCACGCCTCCTCCCATTCTTCCTCCTCCTTATGCCTCCACACCGCTCTCGCACTCCACCTTCCCGACGACATCGTCTACATGGACGTGATGAACCTTCTCGAAACGATCCTTATTCGTCCCAGCGGAACATTACGACGCAACCTCCCAGGTCGGGGTCCTTCCGGGACAATCGCGCACACAGCCGTACGTCTCCTCCTCGGTCCCGACGACATCGCAGCCGAACCCCGGTGTCCAACACGCCGGAACATCACCGCCACCGCCGCCGTGGCACTTCGATCAGGCAACATCGACATCGAGATCCTGATGCTGATTCTCCCCCACGACGTCGGCTACACTATTCTTCACCACGGCCATCGTCTCGACGACATCCTCCTCCTTCCGACTCTGACCGACGGGCACCACATTCTGACAGCCGGGTGCACTCCACTCCTCCACCTCATGATGATCCATCCCACTATTCGTCCTCCGGTGCACCTCCTGCTCGACGTGAACCTCGCCGTGATCGCCGCGATCATCCTTCCGCTCGAGATCACCGCCTACTTCAGGAACGCTACGAAGACATCCATCCGCTCGGCGCCAACTGGGAAACCACCGACCTCTTCCTTGACGCGAACCCAGACCGCGGTTTCCCTTTACCGCGCAATGTCGTAGACACTGCCTTTACCCGGCGTCTCGGCATCGCCGAAATGCCTATTCATCTCGTACCTGTTGTGTCGCTCACCCCGAATGCGGGGCAAGCATGGATCGTCCGCCTGCTGGCTGCTGGCCGCCCTCTTGTGATCGAAATTTTCAGGACGCGACAGGAAGCGCTTTTGGCGTCATTCATTATTCGGACACTCCGCAAGTCCTCGGACCAATACGACATCTCTGATGTCCTTAAACAACTACACGACAACCACACCGTTGCTACCGAAGGCCCACGCGACCTTACCATATGGGCGTATCGCGCTCAGCTCTTGCAACACGTGGCGGACAAGGTTGCTGCGACGATTAATGATCTACTACCCCACGGGGAAGGTGCAGCCGGAGGACGACCTGGACTTCTTGAACAAATTCAACGATTGCAGCAGGAGAACGACCAGCTCAGGTTGCTTGCCGCTGGCACGGGCGCCGAGACCTTACCTCATCCACTTGCAGAACCGAACCCTCCACCAGACGCTGCCACCAGACTCCGGGACTCCTTCTCCAAGTTCGAACGACTTGATCGCCGCGCTGTCCTCGCTTCCAACTCCCCCAAATCCGCCTCTACCACCGATGTGAAGAAATGGCTCGACGGTCTCATCAAGCTCCATCGCGAATCCTACACACCGAAGCTCACCGAGTTACAGGGCATCTTGAAAGAGGCCGCTTCGGGCGTCCTGCCACCCCTGGACAAAACCCTTGTGGATTGGGGATTGACCGTCAGTTTGGCTTCCAAGTTGTCTGAAGTCAACCAACAAAAGCTATTAGCGATGACGGCGGTCCTCTCCGCCTTCCAGCCAGCCGCTGTTCCTGCCACTGCTCCCAGCACATGAGCGTGATCGTCCTCACTATCTTTCAGATGGCACATCGCACCAACTGTTACCATCGCGGGGGTGGCTGCAGTCGAACGGAAACAGTTTGCAGCGTTGCAATGCCTGCCTGGACGTTGATTCACATGTTCGCACCTTCCGCAGCCGTTTCCTTAAGGTTTTTGACATTAACACCATGCCGCTCCAGCTTTCCACACTTCCTTGCGGATTTGTGCATCAGCTCTTGGACTACCACCAGAACTTGTTCGCGTACGCCGTGGCCGCGACTCACCCCCCTATTGATGGCAGTCCAGGCAATTCTATTCGGCAGACCACACGACATCCCGATGACATCATGATCCGTGATCGTCTGGCAGAGCTCATTGACCGTCACACTAACCTCTTCTACGGGTTCTTTCGCGTTGGGGACAACTATTATCATGGCCTATTTGTTCTCACCTTCGACATCGGCGTCATCTCGGCACTTTCGGCCACCAACCGCCATCTTAATGATGCACTCGCCATCTACCTCCTCGCTCGCTCCATGACCACAGTTGCCCTCCTACCCGCGGATCGTTCTGAACCTCCTGATCTTCTTCGTCGGCGTCTTCCACTTGGCTCGGAGTTCTCCAGCATTGTGCGGTTCTCCTCATTGACGTACCGCTTGGGCATTCCCTCCTATTTAACTGAGTTCGATTGCACGGAGGTCCCCCGCAGTCGTCTATTCCGATTACGACTCCATGCCTTTGGCACCGCCCTGCAGAGCAGACACCTTCAGGACACCTCCTGGAGCGGATGATCGTGTGACACAAAGAGTCCTCACTTGCTCTTCCTTTTCATCACTGACTTCACACACTCTGAGTTGTTACCCGATGTCCTCTACCCGCAGCCGTTTCAGCTACTTGGTTTACCCTTCATCCACTTGCTCGTCACACCATGGCGAACTTGGCACCGGAGGCACTGGTGGACCTTCCTACTACCTCTGAATACCGCGAATGGGTGGCAGCCGCTCGAGAATCTCGCAGGGATCGCACTACACCGACCCCCTCGACCACCTATGTCTCACTATCCTCTGGAGACAACCGTACGATTTCCACCTTCACCGACGTCCCGGTCAATTTTTGGCTTTCTCCTTTCATCTTGATGCGAGGCTGGTTGGTTCCGTTCTCCTCGACCTCACCGCGACCGCACATCCACCAGATTATGCACGAGGTGATGACGGAGGCCTGTAACATGTATTATGAGGTTGTCCAGATCGCGGATAATTCTTACCATGGGTTGTTCGAGAT
>CAJNDT010000398.1:0-67087 GCA_905221615.1 Symbiodinium sp. CCMP2592
TCGCGGCAACGAGAATCTACCAACGACACACTGCCGTGCTCACTTGAGCCAAAAATGTTATGAATACGAATTACAGAAGAGCATGCATAAAAGCATACAGCACAACAGCCAGCCCGCAGACTATGTACAGTTACATTCGCCCCTCAGCCGAGAGCACGATAGAGCCGTAGGATTCCGCGGGCGGCCGGAGGCCGTAAAACTGACCTACAGACCCCGCCCTCCTACAAACCCTTCGCACTCAGCACAAGACCTTCGTTTTTCACGGCCTGTGCTGCACGAGGCTCTGGTTTCCTACTGTACACAGCCTGCGCCGCACTGCGGCCACAGGGCTTGTGAAACGAGCAGCTGAAGCTGCGGCGTTACTCCACGCGCTTCGGGAGCACTACCGTGCCTCCCTAGCCGCTCCCGTCAAAGACCTGTAGAGCGGATACGCCACCCTGTCGTCTCATCGGAAAGCAGCTAGGTGCTGCGACCAAAACTGAAGTTGCCACAGGTGGCTAGAAGGGCGAAGCGCAGTCCGCGACTTCTAGTCCACGGTCACTGCGGCTCCACGTTGGGTTGCGCGGCGGGCTGCTGGACATTTGAGGGTTTTGCCCGCCCGCGGTGGTTCCGCTGAGGCGCTTCGAACTCCTCGAGCTTCAGCGCCTTGGACCACTCGGTGCCAAACGAATCTAGCCACTTTTGGCTAAATTCAGAGGTCAGCACACTGGCGACCGCGATACCGACCTCCGCGTTGGCCCGTGAACTAGCACTAAAGTTTAGGCTTCCTATCACGGCGCTAACTGTGGAGTCCGGCCTCGTCACGAGCACCGTCTTGGCGTGGTGGATGCCCGCGAGGCCTGCGCCGATGCTCACGTCCGTGCGGTTCTCTGCGGCGTAAGCCGCCTTGACCGAGGTGCCCTTGCCGACACGGACCTGGACGCCAGCCGCCCCTAGCTCCTTGAGGGACTGCAGCTGGAGCTTGGTCCGGCTCGTCTGCTAGTTGTCGGCAAGCACGTGGGCTCGGGCGCCTCGCTCCAGCGAGGACACGAGGGCTCCAACCAAAGGCTTGCTATCGAAGCTGTAGGCTCGCACGTAAACGTGGTCCCCATGCCCATCGTCCGATAGCATCGTTTGTACCACAGCGTGATACTCCGGAAGGGTCAGAAACTTGACCCCGGCTCGCTCGAAGCCGTCAGGGATCGGGAAGTCTCTGACACGCCGTGCCTGGCTCGACATGGGAGCTGTCGGAGCCGGAGACGCCGCAGAGGTACCCTGGCGGGACGCCTCCGCTGCAGGCGTCTTCGGAACAGTCTCTGTCGGAGGCGCCGACACTGTGGCCACCTCGTGGCGGCCTCTGAGCTTGGTAAAGCCGTCAAGGCAACCCTCGGACGGGTTCCCGACATTCCGAGCTCTTTCAGAGAGCGATCTCGCCTTCGACACCATGCCGGCAAGGCACCCCTGTTCCAGGGCCGGCGCGCCGAGGATCGCACGGGCGCGTCTAGTCGCGGCCGGGGCGACGGACAGCGTTGGGGCAGCGCTCGCGCCTGTCATTGCCACGAGTTGCCCCGCAGCTTCAACAGCGCGTTCTATGTGACCACAACGTCCCTCGTTGAGGAATGCCTTGCAGTCGCAGCCTGCGCCGTCCGCGCCCGACCCTACCTTCACAAGAACCCTGTGTGCTCCGGCCTTAGTCTTTGATGCAACCTCAAAGACAGCCTCCCGGCCTTCGAGCGACACCAGAACAGCATTCCCAAAGGGGTTACCGTTCATGGCGTGCATTAGCCGGTTAGTGGCGACACGTCCGCCCCACCACAGCACTACGGCCGCGAACGTCCACAGTAGGACGACGGCCGTCAAGCCAACCACGCGGACACCCCGAACGAGGATACCAGAGGATTCCTCGATGAGGTCCTCCGCCGCAGTGGCAACTGCAGTGAGGCTCACGTGTTCCACCTCTCTGGCACCGCGCTCAACAGTGAAGAGGGTAGGCGCCAGCGCAGCGGCCACCAAACCCGTCTTCCATCCAATGTTGCCCGTTGTGGCGTGGGCTGCGCGATTGCGCGCTCTCCCGGAGAGAGCCCAGCTGGAGACCGCAGCGCCTATCGAGCGCACGGCCCCAAGGAACCCACCACGGTTCGAGGGCCCGGAAGAGACAGCGGGGCGAGAAGAAACGGCATGGGCCTCGGGCGCCACTCTGTGGCCACCCGGGCCACGCAGTGGGAGCGTGAGGGCGGGCTGCCCAGCACGCTCGCCGAGTCGGGAGGAGTATGCCAGTCCGGCAGCACCTCCGGCCCACCATCCTCGGTTGCCGTAGCGGTTCGAGCTTCCCCTTCCCCCACCTTTGCCACCACCCTTGCTGCCAGAGCTGCGGCCCCCACTGGGTGCACCGCGCCCGGAGGAAGGTTGGCTCCACCAGGCTCGGGCAGAGTCTTGAGAGAGCTCTGCCTGCCTGCGCTTTTCAGCGCGGAGCCTCTTCCGTCCGGAGCGGAGGAACTTTCTCGCATGCTCCGCAAGGGGATCGGCGTTGAGGGAACGCTCGATCCGTTCCATCTTCGTGCCCTCGCTCTCTTCCGACGAAGAAGCAGCTTCATCGTCGCCTTCCTGGGGCGGCATGCCGTGGGTTATGAACGACGCGCCCGACTTAGGGCCACGGCACTTAAAGCACAGTTTGCGCCATAACATGTTCCTCTCTTGGCATGTGTCCCGCCCACAGGTCCAGTAGGCGTTGGACATTGCGGCGGCGATCGCGTCCGAACGCTTCGCATAAAGGTACTCCTTTATGCGTTCCTTATGTTCATCGAGCCAGACCTCGATGAACCACGCCGGCGCCGTTCGCAGGTCCACCGGCGTGCTCCATTACAGGCTGTCCTCGAAGATCCCCACACAGGGGGCACCTCCGAGCTCCTCGGAATCATGGTGCCGGCAGGTATTGCGTTCTGGTGGGTTCGCACGCCCACAAGTAAAGCAATCCCACCAGCCCCAAGGCCAGACCTTGCCTGTGAGGAGCGGAACGCGCTCGGGTGTCGGTCCAAGCTCGTTTTCATCGTAATCGGGCCAGATTGCAAACACTGGCCTGTTCGACAAAATCGCAGCCTGGTAGACGAACGCGCGCCTCCGGCGCCGCGCCAACGCGAGGGGCTGCTCGAGCGTATGCTCACCACCGCCTCGGAAGAATTCCCTGATCTGTTCATCATGTTGGAGATCAAGGGGGACCGTGAGCCTGGGATCCACGTCGCGGGCGCCGGGCCTTCCAGGCCCCGGCGGTGGAGTCGCATCCCAGTCCACGTCGCGCCAATCGGCCCCGGGAACCTCGTTCGAGAGTCCGTAAACCCCCGAAACTCGGTGTTTGGGAGCCGGCGACTCCATGGTATCCTGCCATGTTGTGAATCGCTTCTTGGGCGGCGGCGGTCCCTCCGGCTCCGCGGGTCGCCGCTTGTCTGTGCTCGACGGAGCAGCGGCCCCGCTGGCACCTTCTTCGGCACCTGCCTCGCCACTAGACGGGGGAGCCGCGCCTGTCCCGGCCGCGGCTCCTGCAGGGCCGGCTGGTGCCGAGGGCGCTTCTTCCTTCTTGGTGGTGGCCCGCTTGGCCGCGGGGCCTTGACGCTCAGAGCCGCTCTCCTCAACGGCGCGCTTGAGGGAGGAGAGGTACTTAGCCTCTGCTGTCTCCTTTTCCTCCTTGGTCACTGCAGGAAGGCGGGTGTCGCGCCGTGCCTCAGGAGCCGCAGCCGCGGCCTCCTGGGCCGAAGCAGCAAGCTCCTCCTTGGCGCGTGCCGCCGCTCTTTCCCGTGCCAAGCCTGCCTTCATAGACTCCCCGAGGCTAGGGATCCGGACCTCCGGACTCCCTGCCTCAGCTGGGGGAGTCACGTTGGCCGCAGGCGCTGCAGAGGAGGAAGACGCCTCCTGAGAGGCATCCGGAGGAGCAGGAGCCATCTCCTTATCCTCGGAATGCGTCGCCGAAGATGGCGGAGCTTTCTTCTTAGGGCTGGAAGCCTGAGGCTCCGCACCCCATCGTGGATCAGGCGGGGTTCCAGTCCTCTGGACACCCCCCTTCTCTCGAGGGAGCAGATCCGTGTCCAGCATAGGGGGATCTATCTCCAGTTGGGTGTCAGTCTGCTTTGCGATAGGGTTCAAGACACCCGCGGCGAGCTTTTCTTCTCTGAGCCCATCGTGGGCGTTCCAGATAAGGTCTGAAAAGGTTTCCCTCATCGCTTGGACGTGCTCCCTCGGGGTATATTCCCGGGGAGCGTCCACGTCCGGATCTTGGGGCTCCAAAAGCTCGTCGGGGAACGCCGGAGGAGGCGGTTCAACATCTTCGGGAACCTCTCCGGATCTCCCCTGCTCTTCGCGAATCGCCTCCAACGCTTCGCCCAGCGGGGTCTCGTCCCTAACAAGTGACGGTAGGGACTCGGAGCTGCGGCGTTGGGCATCATGAAGTCCGTCTCCTCGTACACTGGCCCGAGAATGGTACTCGGGTAGCGCACGGGAGGCTTCGCCCGCTGCACCGGCCTCCGGTCAAGGCGATACGTGCGCCAGAGACCATCGGAAGTGACACAAGGCGCCCCATCCGGGAGCCGCCTGAAATCACGCAGCTCCGCCCCGATGCGATCACAGAAGCGGTCCTGGTTGGAGATATGCGTAAACCGGCCCAGGTCAGCCTCAAAGACCCAGACACGGTCTCTGTGGTCTCTGCGAGCTTCTCCGTGGCGGAAGCGTCTCAGAGCCACAGCGGCTTCTCCAAAGAACGCATCGTCGCACGGGGCCGCCACCATGTTCGCCGGAAGGCCCCTTCCGTGGACCGCCGCTCGGTGGTACGCGGCTTCGTACTCGTGCTCGAATTCGGCACGGCACCCGCGGATACCACACTTGTGGCCGGACCCACGGAAAGGAACCCTTCTAGGGTCTCCGTTCCCAATCTCCTCGGGTGTAGGGCAACCAGCCACGCCCCCGCCATGGATCGCACTCCGGTCGGGGGTGTCCCCGAGATCGACGAATTCCCCAGGCACTGCAGCCTCCTCGGGAATCGGATCCACACTGAAAGGCACAAAGGTGTGCCGCGCAGGAGACTTCGGAGCTGGCCGTTCTTGGCTTGCCGACCGACGCTCCACGGATGCCATGAAATCGTCGATCCCGCGGAGGATGGCCTCAGTCTTGGCCCGTTCCTCCTCGGTCTCCTCTGGGACGGCCGTACCTCCTTCTCTGGAGCCCTCTGGGCCTCCCGTGGAGGCCGAGCTCGCAGAAGGGGCTTCAGCACTAGGAACGGCCCCCTTCGGAGCGGCCTTGAGCGGAGGCCCACCAAGCTTAGGCCGGATAGGGCCTTGGTAATGCCCGGGCCCCAGCCCTCCATGAGGCAAGGGCCTTTCCGACCGGTTCCTCGCAGCAGGTGGCGGAGGAGGAGATCGCGCGATGGGCGGCTCAGCCGGCCCACCCAGCAACCATCCAGGCCTGGTGCTCAAGAACTCCTCGGCCCTCTCGGTTTCCATGATCAGGAACGGCGGTGGATGCCTGACCCCTTTCGGCGTCGGGCCAGGCTTCACCGTGACCATTCCTTCCGGAACGGCTGGCCTCTTCGGCGGCGGCTTCGGGTTCGCCTTCTTGCTGCAGTTCTTCGGGTGGAACAAATCCGCTGGAGTAAGCGTACGGTCCGCCTCCATCGGCTGATCCCCAGGCGCTGCACCGGCACCCTCAGGGTCACCGGGCGCGGCCTGAGGATCCTCAGTCAGCTCATCCCGGGCCCTGGGCGGCGTCTTGTAGCGGATCGTGTCCGCAGGCGGTGCTTCGGGAGGCACCTTTTGAGGGGGGCGGTGTGATCTTCCCCGCTCCTGTTCCCCTGCCGAAGGCGCTCCCTCTGGGGCCACCTTGGGGGTAGGCTTTAGGTTGCCTTCCCGCCCTGGCGGCGGCCTATCATCGACCGTCCTGGACCGATGCAGCGCAGAGGGCATCCCACGGGGACCACCCTCCTTAGGTGGTCCAGGCGGGGGTCCCGCCGGCATTGCCGAGCTCTTGGCCCGCACCTCAACTTCCAGCTCGGAAGACGAGTCCTCGTCCCCGATATAGTAATTGACCGGGCCGGCTCCGCCAGGCGGCGCCGACTGCTCTCTGCGGACTCCGCTCCCGGGCTCCGCATCATCGACCCACCGCAGGGTGTTACCCTGACGCTCTGCCAGCGAGAGGTCGAAGACTTCACAGCCGGGTTGCACCGTGAGGATTCGGAGGATGCATTCTGGAGGGACACGCCCTGTCAGAACACATCCGTCTGTCCCTCTCCAGACGGGCACCCCGGAAGCCCTTAGGAGCTCGAGGTTCGAGACCACAAGACAGGTCGAGGTCTTTCTAAAGCCCGACGTACTGTCCCGCTGTCTTGGGTACCCGGGCCCGATCACCCAATGGACAGTCAGGCGCGGGCCGTTTCCGCCTCCCGGGAGGAGGCCGTCGCGGCCGATCCGCCGCGCATGAAACACCTCTGTGCCATGACAGAGGGTGGAGCCTCCGTACTCTACCGAGAGCTCCCTCATGCCGGCCTCATCGATGCCGTCTCCATACACGGTGCCCGCGGTCAATCCTGACCCACGGCCGTGTCCCTGGAGAGCCCGGATCCGGCCATCGACCAGCTCCAGCCGCTGCTTCTCCCGACCGCCAGCCGCGTTTTCCAGATCACTCGCCGCACCTGCCTCGATCGCGGACGAAGTGATCTGGAGCTTCTCGGCTAAGGCGGATACGCGAATCCAGCCCCCTTCGCCGAGATGGCCCTGCAGGCCGAATTTGCCGTGGCGGAGGGCTTGCGTAAGCGCCCTCTGGCAAACCGCGGGGTTCTCTAGCCACACCCACGGCTGCCATCGTGAGTTGCTATCACGACCGCCTTTCCCTTCGTTCCCCCGTCTGCGGCCACCTCCCATGGCGCCCCTCGCGGCTCCCTGGCCCACGAGGGGCCCGGCACACGGAGGAAAAAGTGGGAGTGGCTCCGCGACCAGCCGGTCCACGGAGGACCCACCGGCAGCGAAGGAAAGAGGGGTACACGCGACCTCCCGGCCCACGTGTGCCAAAGCACACCGCGAGGCGCAAGAAGCCGATGGCAAGGGCCCTCGCGGCCCGTCGCAAGCTACTGGGCTACTCGTCTTGAGCCCACGCTGCGCGGCCATGTCCTGAAAGGCAGGGGGTTCAAGGGGGCTGCACAGAGAGAGGTGGTAGGGCTCACACTCAGCACGACCTACACCCTGGACTACCTCACTACACCCTTGCTGCAGCACGCACGCAACGAGTAGTAGCATAGAAAGGAGGTAGCGACCCACGGGCGTAAAGGCCTGCGTCCGAGCTGCCCCCCACGTTCCCCCCCGAACCCCCCCGACGCGGCACACTAAGGCCCCGAACCCTAACCTAGACCCCGCGGTCAAGACACAAGCGGTCAAGACGAACACAAGCGAGTTAGGGTATAGGGCTCTTGTGGGGTGGTTAGTGTCCGTTATGGATTCATCGTGTTTTGCTTTTGCTTTAGGCGCGACCTTCCGGTCCGCGTCAGGCGGACTGGAGCTCGAGCCGTCGCGGCCTCGAGCGCCTAAGGCTTCAAGGGCGGAAGCGGCGGTCTGAGGCGCGGAGCGGCTGCCCTTCCGGCACGCCGTCCTTATCTCCTACTCTGCCTCCGCATCCGTGAGGAAACGGCCGTCAACGACCCTACCTGTACGAACCGTCAGGTCGTCGACATAGGCCACCCATTCCTTAGTGAACCTAAGCCTTCGATTGCGACCCGGCGCATACGCACGGTCCACGACGTAGTTAAAATCGTCGGGACCATTGACAGGCCCGAAGGTAAGCCCAATAGGGAGGTACTTACCGCTACGCGCAACAATGGCAAGAACCTCCCTGGCACGCTTCGTGTTGCGGATCTGATTGAACCCGGAAACCGCATCAACGAAGCTATACCATACTGATCCTACCGCTGCAGCGAGCACATCCGTGCTCCGCCGGCAGTAGTAAGTGGATCTCTTCACCCTGGCGTTTACCCTGCGGTAATCTACCACCAAGCGGCGTTTCCTCGCCCGCTTGTGGGAAGGCATCTCCTTCGTAGGGAAATGGGCCGAACCCCAGGCCGAAGGGCCTCGCACAAGCTGCCCTCTCTGGACCTCCTCCTCAAGCCGGTCATCAACCCACTGCGCCGCTTCCCCGCGGAGCGCATGGGGCTGAGAGCTGACCGGAGGCCCCGTAGTGACGCAGTCGTGCGCAAACTTCCGGACCGTGGTACGCGCCGTACCTTCGACCCAGAATGCAGCGGCCTTCCGGCCCACCGTCTCCTTAATGGCTGCGAGATCAGCCTCGGTGAGCCCCGGACGGTTCTCCGTAGGGCCCAACCTGAGGCCTTCCATGACCTGCGCCTTATACTCTGGCGTACGGCGGGGATCGGCAGCCACAGCCTGGCCTGCCAACGCATAGACCTCCAGGTCCGCGAAGACACCATCCCAATCCTTGGCGTCTGCCTTCGACCGCCAGTGAGCATCCATCTTCCTGGATAACTCCAGAACTTCAGCCTCCATCTTCGCTCTCTCTTGAGGGGAGAGGTCCTCGCCAGACTTAACGTCCGGCAACGGTACCTCCGGAGCGGAAGGCTTTGCAGGCTCAGCCGGCGGCTGGCCGCTCACTGAGCAAATGCTGTCGTAGCAAGGGGGCTGGTCGCCCCTCAGACCAGCATCCGCCAGGCAACGGCACAAGGCCGGAGCGATCACCCTCGAAGAGGTCCGGGCCTTCGCGTGCTGATGGGCTACCCTGCCCAAAGCGTCAGGCTTTGCACAGCGAACGCAAACCGAATCCATCTTGAAGTTGGAAAGACATATCAGCGCTCCTTCCGAATGCTTAGAACCCCTAGGAACTGATCCCAAGAGCTGACATCGATCAGCTCGGCCGAAAGCCCAAGGGAACTTCGGTTCCGAAAGCGTCCCAAACACGGGAGCCCACCCCGGGGCCTCCCAAGGCTCCCAAAGTCCTTCCTGATCTGAGATAGTAACAAGCATCTGGCGCCCCTTCTCGGCCACCATTGCTCCCCACCTACTGACCAGGGAGAGGAACTCCTTGGGGATACCCTTACCGGATAGGCCCACAACGAGGCACTTGGGGTCGCGCGTATCGACCAGAAGGCTCAGGGCTTGCCGGTCCTCCTCTGAGGAGAAGTCCCAGCGGATCCCGTAGGAGCTGGCTCCTTGAACCGCAGCAGGAGGGCTACGCAGGCCTCCTGCCTTACTGACCTGAGTAAGCGAGTGCTCCGACACCGCTACTTCGCCAAGGTCCACGTCCATACCCTCTAGGTGATCTCTGATCCACCCCTGGACCGCGGCACAGGAGCTACCTCTACCGACGATCAAGGAGGGCGCGGGAGCCTCAGCAAGGAGCTCCTTCAACGCAGCAGGGACGTCAATCTGGGAAGCTGCCACACCCACTCGGTCCGGCACGGACTCTTGCAAGGAGTAACCGGCCTTATCGAGCTTCCGGGCAGAAGACGCAGCGAGAACCCCATCCCTACGAAGATCCACCTTGGAGATAATCTCCTTCACGGTGATGGACTCTATGGCCTGTCTCGTCCCTTCGCGGGTCAGAGAACCGCCTTCGTCCAAAAACGCAAGGTGCCACCGGACTCTGAGTCCTGAGGCGTCGGGGATGTACCGGTGGACGCCCACCTGTGCCCTGTCTTCGTCCACTTGCGTGACCTTGCCTAGGCGACAGGTTTTAGGGCCCACTCGGGCGCCATGGTACGCAACATGGTCACCAATACGCAACACGAAGTTGCGGCCCCGGCGCTTGACAGTAAACTCGACCTGCTTAGCTTCACCGGCCGCTTGCTGACCCACTGAAGGCGGCTGATGCTCTGGCTCGTCGAAAAACTCTATGGGGTCCCTCTTCTCGGGCACCTCCGCATCTTCCGGCACGAGCACTACATCCTCCGCGTGGGCTTCACATTGCCGGCCTGGGCCTGGCGCCTCACCAGGGCCACCAGGAACAAGTTCGAGTTGCAGCCTATGGCCTTTAACCGCCACTATCCTCCAAGGGCCGGTCAGACCTGGCTTCCAAGGGACACGCCCCGCCCCCTCTGGCCGGGGCTTGGGGGAATTCCAGACAACTCTGTCCCCCACGCGGAGCTCAACTGTGCGACGCGACCGGTTAGCAAGTCGGGCACGCGCCTCACTGCTCGCGTCCCAATGGCGCCGCACAGCGGCCGCCAAGTCGGAAAACTGCTTGAACTGGGAACGGGCCCAGTCCGTGATGGGCTCGAATTGGAGGGCCTCGCGGAGAACGTCCTTCTCCAACGGCAAGGCGAGGCTCCAGGACCGTTCCAGGTCCCTGGGGGTGTACCCATGCGCCCCCGCGGTATTATCCAACACATACTCGGCGACCATGAGCCATTCGCTCCAGTTCTCCATGGAGCCGCCGATATGCCGGATGAGGTTACCCAGAACCTTCTGGACCTCTTGGTGGACCCTCTCGTTGGACCCCATCTCACAAGGCCTGCGAGCCATACTGAACTGCTGAGTTGTCCCAAGCATGGAGCACAACTCCAGCATCATGGCATTCTTGAACTCAGTGCCTCGATCAGATCGGATGAGGCGGGGCAGGGTGCGTGCTCTCAGCACGCACCGCAGAAATGCCCTACGCACATCCGTATGCGTAAGTGTCTTCATGGGTTCCAGAAGCACTGCGTGGCTAAGGCAATCAAAGTACGTAATACTGTATCGGAAGCCATCGCGGTCCTCCCGATTAGGACACTCGCAGTCGACGGAAACTTCCTGCCAACACGCTTCCGCGAGACATTTGACAGGTTTCGCTTCGACCTTCGTGGCTCGGGCCCTGCCCTTAACACACGCCAGGCATTTGGACACCCACAACTTAACGTCTGGTTCCATTCCTTGCCACCAGACGGCCCTTTCAAGGAGACGGAACGTGACCTCCGCCGAACGGTGCGCCCCCAGGAGGCCACAATGCACAGTCATGTAGCATGACTTCCGCCACGTGACGCCATTGGGCCCGGCGATACCGTTCGGTACGACCGGGACGACCACCGTCTGGCCAGTCTTGATGGTCACTTCCCTCTCCAAGACTCCGTCCGAGCCAAGCTTGAAAGGGGCTTCCGGCTTCTTGACCGAAGCCGTAAGGGACGGATCTCTCCGTTGAGCCTCGTGCCAATCCGTGCGAAGAGCTGGCGTGACGCCGAACTCGCAGAGCCCGGCGCCATCCCTGGCCGCCAAGGCCAGCTTTTCTCTCTGACTCTCCGGGCTGTCCTTGTCCGACAGCACAGGGAAAGAACCGAGGCTGAGGGGACCAGAACCCCCGGACGCGGACACCTTAACCCGGCAAGTCCGCACGGAATGTGACTTGACACAAAAAGGCCGGTGGGAGGAGTACAACTCCACAACCACCCGTGGGGCCTTGGTAGCGGACCCCACAAAAGCCAGGGTCCTGCTAAGCTCCCCTTCCTTGACCTCGATCTTCTTCGAGAGCTGGACGGCCATCCAATGACCTTCCTCTCCTGAACACTGGAAGGCGGCGATGACAGGCGAAGCCCTGAGCGACTTCCGATGCCCAAGGGACTGGATGCCGTCCCCATCATTCCAACCTTCCACGCGGTCCACCTCTCCCTTGAGACCAAGGAGACACGCAAAGGATTCCCGGAGGCGAACTTCGCCCTCCTGGAGATTCCATATGCGTTCGCACTCAGAATTAACCACATGCCTGTGGCTGTGCCAGTTGGGCTCGACAGCCCAGTTGAGCGAGCTCGGCCCGCTCAGGCAGGACGGGAAGGCCTGGTGCCCTTGCAGGACTTCACCAGAGGCGTTCACGACCCAGGAACTCCACAAAGAAGGGCCGTCCTTCCCGCACCCCTCGACTGGAAGCTCCAGGTCGCCCCCAGTCCAGACCCTCGCCTTAATCCTGCCGTACACCGTGGGCAGGAGCCCTTCCACGGGCTTTTGGAGGAAACCTTTGGCCCATGCTCGGATGAGGTCCGTATCAATGTCCACCGAACGATCAGCAAGGCTGGCGGACAAGAGGGCGTTCACCTCGAGTGACACGCTCGGGTCGGCAGACTCCGGGCCCTCAGCGGCCTCCTTTTCGGCTTGGGCCTCATCAACCTCCAGAGCTGTTTCCTCCGCCTCCTGCCGGATGCACGAAGGACACCTTGAAAATAGGTATGTCCTCTTTCCGCAGGCGCAGACTCCTTCGTGATCCCAAAGCTCCCGAGAGGGCGCGTCAACGAGACCACGCAAGGAAACATCCGCGACTTTGGAGATCCCTTCTAGCTTCAGGGACGAAAGGACCTCAGCGGAAGCGGCAATCTTGCCCACTATCCCATATCCTGGTATAGGTGGCTCGGGAAACTCACGCCCCATCTCTGGGCACGCCTCAGCCACCTCAGCATGAGTAGAGTGCGCCTTCCAGACCTTAGGCTTAAGGCTCCAGATACCCTTGATCCCTGCCCAAGCGAGGTCCGCGACGCGGGCTTCCTTGCGCTGCAGGTTGCGAGCCTGGAGGGTGACTTCAACCACCAGCGGCCACCGCAAGGCAGCGGTGACAACTCCTCCTTGGCCAAGTCCTACCAGAAAGGTAGGGGAAAACGCAGCGGCTTCCCGAAGTACCTTCGCACAGGACGTAAGCAGGTCGACGCGGAGCTTCTTGACCTTCTTGTGCCCGGTAAGCTTACCGGTCATACCGTCGAAGTGGGACGCCACTCCGTCATCGTCCTCAAAAGGGCCCCAGCAGCCTCTCACCGCAATGGAGTGCCCCGGGATTCCCGAGACGAAGACTTCACGGAGCTCCGTGAGCGCCCTTTCCTGCTCCGTCCAAGGGGCATAATCGAAAACAATCATAACGCGGACAGGGGGACCGCCCGCGACCCCGACCGGCACCGCAGCCGCGGTCGCCGGGGCAACCTGCGTCGCGTGATCGGGAACCGCGTCTGCCCCTACTGCCCAGGGAACAGGACCGTCACCTTCGGTCCCTTCTCCAAGGTACTGGTCCAGGTCGAACCCCTTCAGCTGGCCAGTCATCCCGACCAAGTCCTTGGTCCGGGCGGCCAAGAGCTCGTCCCGACCCTTCGGGTTCCTGGAAAAGGAGTCCCCCAGCGTCGCACTGCGACCACGGAGACTCCTGATCTCAGACCCATCCATCAAGATCTCCGCAACCCATCGAACCAGTTTCTGGTCGGAGCCGATATCAGAGGACTGCGCTCTCGTAAGATTGGCATGGTCCGTCCAACACAGGGTTCGGATAGTTCCGAAGACCTTTCGGGGTGCTCGCTTGACTTCGAGCTGTGCGAAGGCTTCTTGAATCAGCGGGGGCCAATTTTGCTGCGCAGGGGTCAGACTCTTGGAGTGAGTCATAAGAACCTTAATCCTTGAGAGGTCCCTGCTCATTTGCACCACCGAGCCCCCTACCGCAATCCCGCTGGCGTCCGCTCTCTGCTCAAGCGGGCAAGAGCCATCAGCAGCCGACGCCTCATCGAAGGCCGCCAGGCTGATATGGTGGCTCATCATCTTCTTGATGGCCTTGAAAGCCTTGCAGCCGGCAGTGGTGCCTGTCCCCAGGCCACCTTCCGGAAACTCCGCTCCCGGTTTCTGCCATTGGCCCAAAACCTTAGCCGCATGGCCATATTCCGCTGGCAGATAGCCCCGAAGCCAGTTCGCACACCCAAGGAATTGCTGGATGTGGAGCTTTTCCTTAAGCGGCGGGAAATCCACGACCGTTTGGCATCGCTCCTCGTCGGGCGCACTCCCGTGCCGCCCGATCCGGTGCCCGAGGAGCTTACCCTCTGACACACAGATCTCAGCCTTGGCGACACCAAAGGAGAACCCAAAGAGGATGCTCTTGTCGAGGAAAGCTTCCAAAGAGACGAGGTGATCGAGAAGGTGCGGGCAAGCACCCTTGTGCCTCGCACCCATATCCTCCCGCAGCTTGTCGTAGTAGTAGTCGGAGGGAGGTTCCTCGATCATCTTCTCAATGTCGGCCGATTCCACTATGTGGTACACCGGCTCGTTCCTAGTGTCCACTCTGGAACCCCTAGTGACGTCTCGGCCGTGGCTTCCTCCAAGCCCCCTCGTAGCGGAACCCGCATCCCATCCTGCCCAACGCGGCCCCGTCTTCGTCCTGAAGACCGCGAGATCGGACGTGACGGGCACGGTCGACCAGTCGACAGACTCGGGCCAAAGCCTGAGGTCCCTAGTCTGCCACAACCGCCACGGCCCGCCAGAAGACTTCAAGAGGCAAGTCTCGTACGGAAGCCTTTCGACATCCGGCCGATTCTCCGGGTCACCTTCCTGGGGCCTGCCGCTCCAAAGGCCAGCCATTCCTCCCTTCGTCTGCCACCACTGGCCCTCAGTGGGGATGGAGGAGAGGAAGGACACGGCATCCGTATCCGTAACCACGGACTCCGTGGCCCAAGGCCCTCCTAGGACCGTGCTTACGGCGGCAAGGGCGAAAACCGCCCCAACCCTCAGGCCCTTACGCCAACCCCTGCTGTGCGAGCATGCGCCGCAGCCTTGCAGGCCACAGACGGCGGTCCTCTCGGTGGACCCGCACGCAAAGCATCCAGCGAAGGTCGAGTCTTCGGCAGTGCCTAATCCGCAGTTCCCACACGGGTCACCACTCGCGTCCGTAAAGAGGGTCTCAACCCCTCCGCATTCACACGCGGTGGTCTGCGCGAGCCCGGTCCGGACCTCGCCGACGACGGCACCCGGAGAGACAGTCGTGTCCTCTTCGTCTACCAGCAAGATCGAACCTTCCTCGGCTCCTGTGGGCCACAGCCCAGGCACTGCTTCGCAGTTGGCGGACTCTACCGGGAGGACAGCCTCCGTAAGGGAGCCATCCTGGCCTCCACTGCCTTCCCTCTTCACAGGTGCGATGACCCCATCTCCGGCCAAGAGCTCCAGCGGGTTCTCCCCGCTGTACCGGAGCAGGTCCCTGCCTCCGGTACCCGGCTCAAAGCACAGAGCACCGTCGAGACTAGAAAGCCTGGACTCGAAGGCGTAGGCGCGGTCCTTCCGCGACCTACTGTAGTCTTCGCACCTGGGGATCTTAATCCCAAGGGTTTCCAGGGAGTGGCAGTCAGGAAGGGGCTTGAAGCCCAAGCCCTGCCGTCCCGAGCAATCCAAGGCGCGGCCGCCAAGGATGAGCCCATGCCAATCCGAGGTTCCTTTCGCGGCTATTTTACAGCGCACGAATATCTCTGGACCCTCGCTGCAGTTGTCGGGGGAGAGCCCCTCCAGAAAGCGGACTCTCAGCACGACGGCCCCCTTCAGGGGCACCGGCTTCCCTGCAGCGATCCCATGGACGAACTCCGGATGCACCCAGCGTTCGAACTTCACGACAGGAAACCTCCGGTCCTCCGTGCCGATCCCCAAGGCAGCAGCCCGGTTGAGGATCCCACAGAGGAGTTCCTCCGTGATGTGGTTCGAGCCTGCACACCCGTCCAGCATGCATTCCACCATGCCGTCGATGACCTGCACGACTGTTCTGTACTGGTACCCCCCGACCTCGTTCTCGCAGAGGTGCCACCAGTCCTGAGGCAGCTCGTCCAACGAGCTGAACTTCGACGACGAGCTCTTGGCAAGCGGGAAAGCGGAGGAGTTCGCCGCAACAACCGTGCCAGCGCTCCCAATCTGGATGGAGAGCGTAGCGAAGGGATTCACCATCCCGGCGCCACTCGGGGCCGCCCAGTTCGAAGGCAACGCGGCTCCCCCAGTGGCGGGAAGCGAATGGACCATGTCACAGTCCGCTCCCTTACGGCACGACCCGTTCTTCTTGAAGAAAGGGCAGATAGTCCCTGGCGGCTTCGCGCCCGCCTTGGACTTCGCCTTGGGCTTGGCCTTGGCCTTGCCTTTGGGCTGCCCTCCGGGTCCACCCTTGCCCTTGCCCTTGCCCTTCCCCGGCGTTGTCGCCAGGGTGGACGCGTCCCGCTCCTTCTTGGCCGCGAGGGCCTTTTTGCGGAGCTCCTTGTCGTGCGAGTAAGGGCACGCGTCCCCTTTTGGGCAGTTCCCGTGGTCGCGGAAATGGAAACAGATAGGCTTACCTTTTCCATTTCCTTTCGGACCAGCGGCAAGCGTGGAAGAGGCGGCCGCCTTGGCCGCGGCCTTAGAAGCCTTGAGCTCCGTCCTCAGCTTCTCGACCTCCTTCCGCGCGGCGGACAGGGCTGGGTCTTCCGTCGAACCTGCGTACACGCTATTAGCCGTCACCCGATGCGCAGCCTCACGCTGCTCATATTCGAGGACGACCTTATGCGCTTCTTCCCAGGTCGAAGGGCCTCGAAGCCCTGCGGATGCGCCGTCGCTAGGCCACAACCGCTTATCACCGCGGATCTCCTTCTGGAGATGTGGAGGCATCTTGCGCAAGTAGCTTAGGAAGAGCTCCCTCGCTGTCTTGCCAAGACCCACACTCTCCAGCTCCGCGATGGAGGCCTCAAACAGGGGCTCGAACTGGTGCCCTGTGAGACGGCCCTTAGTGAGGGCGACGTGCTCCGCGTCCACCCTCATCTCCTTCTCTTCTCGGCTCTCGCCGAAGACAAGGTGCCGCTGCTTGATCCTTTCGTAAACGGCTTGGGGATTCTCAGTAACTTCCCCGGTCTTGGAGGCAGCCTTGTACACGTTAGTAAAGGTCTTAAGCCTCGAGCCGCGGCAGCGAGCACGAAGGGCGATGAGTTTCTCCCGGAAATTCATCCCCTTGCAGTTGTTGGCAAGGCCACAGACGTCCTCGAACTCTTCGTAGAACTGGACCACGTCCCGGATGTCGGAGCGATCGTCGGTGAGCGAGGGCCATTGGAGGTCCGTCTTCACGGTCGTGATCGACGTCTGACCTCCGCGAGACGCCAAGGCCTCCTTGAGCGCCTCGGTCTGGGCCGCCAAAGCTGCAGCGAGCTCTCCGGCTCCGCCGCTGGCGGAGTGAGGCTCGCCGGGCTTATCCTTCTTAAGCCCTTCGAGCTCTATCTCCAGAGCCGCAAGGCGGGACTTCAGGGGTGAGTCCCCCGGACCAGGTTGCGGATCCTCAGGGATCGCGAGCTGAAGGTCCACCGGGAGAGGCGCCGGTGCTCCGGACTTAGAGCCCGACTCCGCAACGGCGCCCGTCCGGGCCGCCAGGGCCGGGACAGAAGAAGGAGTGCTCCAAACCCTCTCGGGATCGCCGCTGCTCTTGCCTCCCAGGGCCAAGATCAGCTCGCCGAGGCACGAGATCTCCTTCTCGACCTCCTCTCGGTCTTCCGACCCAAGAGAAACCGCGGCAACGGTAAACCTGGTGCGCAGGGCCCGCACCATCCTGGCAGGGTGCCAGTCACCTCCCATTTTGCCGTATTCCTCGGCAAGGATGGTGGCCTTGGTAGTGAT
The DNA here is from genome assembly GCA_905221615.1 of Symbiodinium sp. CCMP2592. Taxonomy (NCBI): domain Eukaryota; class Dinophyceae; order Suessiales; family Symbiodiniaceae; genus Symbiodinium; species Symbiodinium sp. CCMP2592. The sequence continues at coordinate 17,319 of CAJNDT010000398.1, forward strand.
CTTCTCAAGATCCTCCACCGTGACCTCTGCCTGGTGCGCCTTCAAGGCCACAACCAGCCTTGAAACCCGCGTCAGGTAATCCGCGACCGGTTCCTGGTCGGGACGGTAGAGCTCCCGCAGGTCCGCCTGCAGGGTCTCCGCCGTGACGGGACCACCCGTCCCAGCAGACGAGGGAGGCCCGGAACGGGCCGGGCCGCCGGCCACCGGCGAGAGAGCAAGCGCACCAACACGGCGCGCCGTCTCGGCCACGTCCGCCGGCGCAGCGGCAGGACGCGGAGCCGGTACCCCGGCCTCCGGCAGAAGCTCTTCAGAGCTGGGGCCCGGATCGCCATCCTGAGCACCCGGGCCCGCTTCCGCAGCTGGAGCTTCCTCATCTTCCTCTTCATCTTCTTCCTCTTCCTCTTCGGCATCGAAGTTGTCGTAGAGGAATTCCATCGTCTCCTTCCACAGACGCTGTTCATCTGCTAGCGTCGTGGATCGTCCGTCCTTCTTCTTGGTGGGACGGGACCCCGTTTCCTTACGCCAACGGAGCCAGTACATAAAGGGCATCTTCTCCGGGTACTCCACTGACCCATCCTCGATGCACCTCAGCAACGTGGCTCCTTCCGGCTGACCTGCGACCTCAGCGCTCATGGTCGCCTAGCGAAGGAGAGAGCCCCGTGCCACACAGGACCACGGCCTCAAGGCGCACGACAAGCGCGCCTTCGAGGCCACGTTAAAAGATTGCGGCGCAGCAGCCGCCTGGGTGGCCGTTTCCCAGAACAGCCCCCAATTGTGGAGAACGGAAACCCAAAGGGGCAGCACGCACCCTCGTTTTCCGTCCAAGCAGAAAGTCCAACGACCGTGACAGGTCGAACGTCCGCCCAGGACGGGCTGCGCGCAATTGCGTCGCGGCAACGAGAAGCTACCAACGACACACTGCCGTGCTCACTTGAGCCAAAAATGTTATGAATACGAATTACAGAAGAGCATGCATAAAAGCCATACAGCACAACAGCCAGCCCGCAGACTATGTCCATTACAGCGGACGGACTTTCGTCGCGTTTCCTGGGAGGCGCCATGAAGCTTCGGCTCAGAGACCTACCACAACCTCAAGGGATCTCAAAAGAAGAAGTATGGAGCCCTCGCCTTGACGACGGCGCGCTCCCTGAACGGGGGGGGGGGGGGGGGCCTCTTTCAATTTGCTTACCGCTTAGCTTTGGTTAGTAGGGACTGGAGGAATGGTAGTAATAGGGGTTATAATTATACCCCAATCTTCCATTCCTTAGTAACCAAAGGGAGTTTGAGCATGGAGAGGGGGTGCATGACATCTACTTCTAAGTGAGGGCATCACTTATGGACTCAAGTTCCGGACCCAGTGCAGGATGGGAAACGGGGAGGGAGAACCGCAGTCAATCAAGTTGCGCAGGCTGGCGAAACCCAGCGGCCCACAACCGCCCCTCCCCTAAGCCCTTAAAGGGACCCTTAAAGGAACCCTTAAAGGAACCCTTAAAAGGAAGCCCTTCATTAAGGGATCTACTTTTTGGATCCCCTCCCCCTCCCACCAAGAAGAAGGCATGCGCTACCCGTGGGCCGCATGCTAGTGAAGGGATCGGCTTGGAAGAAACACTGCCGAAGCCATCGCACAACTTCGGATAGTGATGATGATGATGATAATAATAATAGTAATAGTAATCATAATAATACTAGTAATAATAATAATAATGAAGATTGATATGTTTATGGTTATGGTGATGACTGTTGGTACCAGTGGTGCTAAGATCAGTGGTCGTCCTCGTTCGCTTCTCCTCGTCGTTGTCGTCGCGGTGGAGTAGTACGTAGTAGTCGTCGCCATAGTAGCAGCAGTTGTTGTAGTTGCCGTTGCTGTTGTTGTTGCTGTGGTTGCTCGCATGGGTCCTACGAAGGAGCCGAACTCTCAAGGCACCCAGAATTTTCACTCTTTCCGAGGCCTGGACTCCACGGCCGTGGGCGACGAGGGCGGCTTCGCCCCCGCCGTGGCGGACCCGGAGGAGGCCAAAGAGCAGTAAGGCTTCGTCGTAGAACCCACAGGGTCCAAGTATCATTATGGTATATGCTTATAGGGTATTTTGGGGGTCTAAGTATATACCATATAGGACCCTTTGGGGAAGGGTTCTATCGGGGCTTGTATTGCGGGGGCGGGGGAGGGGGGTAACCAGGAGGGTACTGCAAGGGTACTCTGCGGCCTGTTAACAGGGGTATGGTAAGTTTCTGTAACGCGCGTATCGTCCTGTACAGGTGCCACACGGGCATTGGAAGGGTATGTGGAGGGCTCCCTAAGGGATACTGTAAGGGGTTCTTTAAGGAGGCTTCGACATTCCTTAAACTGTTAAACAAGAATTGCAGGGAAGGTGACCTTAAAGAAGCAAAGAGCCTTTGCCAGGGGCTGAAGCTGCTGCTGGAAGCCATCAGCCAGGCAAGCGTATGACGAGTGTTCTGAGTGTTGCTTGTCCTGTTGTTGTGACGATTACGGCTAGGCATGATAACCACGGTTGCGACTGCTGGTAGTACTATAGCTGCTGTTGGTCGCTATGTTTATTGTTATTGCCATTGCTGGGGGAGGATTTCAGTGTCAGTTCTGGCCCGGGGTTTGTGTTGCAAATAGGGGGTGACTATTTTCGGGCCTCAGTACTCTTTCAAGCATGCGTTTGTCGCACCTGCACTTCAAGAGTGAGATAGTTGCACCGGGCCCCGCAGCCTCTGGCTACAAGAATGCGCGGGCAACCAACGAACAGCAAGGCCTCGGCACGTGTGATGAGCTGCAGGAATGCGCGAGCAAGAAACGAAGACTTGTCGGCGGCACATGTGCCAGATTTGATGGTATTGGATATCGAGGAGAGATCGTGGATGTTGCGCGTGGCGGCAGGCTACAACCAGATCTCTGCAGCGAGAGTACTCCTCACTGCCGGAGCATCAGTTGATCTTGTGACATACCATTCGTGCAAGGGCGCTCGCAATGCGCTGCATGAGGCTTGCCTTTGGAGAGCAGGCGTGGACATGGTGAGAATGTTGCTGGGACATCGGGCTGACGTGAACATCAAGGTTCAGTACAAGGGACACAACAGAACAGCTCGCCAGATTGCCGAGGCCAAATGCTTCACCGAGCTTGCAAAGTGTTTTGAAGATGCTTTGGGCGATGCTTCAGCAAGCAATGCAGTCGCAATCCGTCCCTCATCGAGGCCATCTTTACCGCCGGCCCGTTCAGCTAGCCCGGTCTCGGTTCGTGCCCCGATGAGCTACAGGAATGCGCGGGCAAGAAACGAAGACTTGTCGGCGGCACATGTGCCAGATTTGATGGTATTGGATATCGAGGAGAGATCGTGGATGTTGCGGGTGGCGGCAGGCTACAACCAGATCTCTGCAGTGAGAGTACTCCTCACTGCCGGAGCATCAGTTGATCTTGTGACATACCATTCGTGCAAGGGCGCTCGCAATGCGCTGCATGAGGCTTGCCTTTGGAGAGCAGGCGTGGACATGGTGAGAATGTTGCTGGGACATCGGGCTGACGTGAACATTAAGGTTCAGTACAAGGGACACAACAGAACAGCTCGCCAGATTGCCGAGGCCAAATGCTTCACCGAGCTTGTAAAGTGTTTTGAAGATGCTTTGGGCGATGCTTCAGCAAGCAATGCAGTCGCAATCCGTGCCTCACCGCCTTGCCCCAGACCAGCTGGTATAGCCCGATGTGCAACTGCGGGTGCTCTGCTCTGCCGGGAAGATGAAGCAGAAGACGGGCGCCCAGATGCAGACGAGCATGAAGAGTCTCCATGTCATTCAGCTTCACGTTGGCACTGGTGGGATCCCTGCGACGACGGTTGGCATGACAACGGTTGGCATCGTCATCAGACCTGGAGACCAGAGGACGCGCGGGAGAACCCGTCTTGGGCTGGAGGCTGGGCGTCAAGTACTCGGGTGACTTCAGCAAGCAATGCAGTCGCAATCCGTGCCTCACCGCCTTGCCCCAGACCAGCTGGTATAGCCCGATGTGCAACTGAGGGTGCTCTGCTCTGCCGGGAAGATGAAGCAGAAGACGGGCGCCCAGATGCAGACGAGCATGAAGAGTCTCCATGTCATTCAGCTTCACGTTGGCACTGGTGGGATCCCTGCGACGACGGTTGGCATGACAACGGTTGGCATCGTCATCAGACCTGGAGACCAGAGGACGCGCGGGAGAACCCGTCTTGGGCTGGAGGCTGGGCGTCAAGTACTTGGGTGAGGACCCCTGACGATGAAGACGCATGGAAGTTCGATGAGCATCCTCGGTCAGGTGCGGACGAGCGGTATCGTTCCCGATCACCTCGTTGCGAGAGAGACATCTTTATGCAGGAAGGAGACACTTGCACGGTCATCGAGACTGTTCCAATCTCTAAAGTGGGCAATCTTCAGACTTGGTGCAGCAGGCATTTCAGAGACGGCAGGCCTTTGGAATCCACCATCCATGAGTTGAAGGAGGGACTTGTTGACCCGCTCAGGCACCGGAACTTTATCCTGAACGCTGTAAAAGCCACTGTCAAGCGTGATGGTGTGCAGCAGGAACTTTACTGGACTGAAGACCACCGGCGCCTATTTTGTATGAAGGCAGCCGGGTGCAAACAAATCCGGATACGGATTCCATTATTGGACAGGAGAGTTCAGGGAATTTTCCGAAAAGCTATTGATCGCATTGGTCACGACACCGATATCCATCTGGGCAGGCCTCGTCATCGATGATGTCGGAGCGCTCTGCTTTTTCCCCTCGTGTAGGCTTCTTGCGAAGCTCGGAAAAGCAAGGATCGTCCGACGAACCTGGCGCAAAAATCAGCCTTTCTCCCGTCTGAAGACATCTCCTTAAATCCTTAAACGCACAAACAAGAAAGCAAGCCCTTTTTTTCTGTTTGAAGACATCTCCTTAACTCCTTAATCGCACAAAACAAAACAGCAAGCCCCGGCTTCCCTGAGCCGCGAGGCGGGCCACGAGGGCAAGATCCTGTCCCTTGGAACGCACACAGCGTCGTGGCTTTGGGTCCCCGTGCACTTCAGAGGTCTTCGGGTTTAGGGCTTTAGGGTTTAGGGTTTATGCATACCTCCATTGCGGGGGCTTAGGGTTTAGGGTTCCCCCTGTCCGGAAAGTTTTTGAACTGTGCCAAAACACCCGTGAGCTCGAACCCCCTACGCCTGTTAGCCCTCCACGCTAATTCCAAGTAATGAGCACCGAGTCCACAGGGCCTGCAAAAGCCTTTTTTTGCTCGTCCCTGAAAGATCACCAAAAGGCCTTCAGGGTGATGTGAGCATTGATGCCCTCACCGAGTCCCCCTGATGACCGGGGCACCTCATTCGTGAGCCCTTTTTTGTTGCCCTTAAAGGACCCCCTGAAAGTCTTGAAGGAACCTGCATTATGATAAAGACCCATGTGCCAATTCCACATAATTACCTATAGAACGCTTACAGTAGCCCCTTGATGAAACACAAGCAACCCCTTCAAAGTCTTACAGGCGGCGGCCTATTCCTATTCTGAGTATATCGGCCCCTCTATTATGTGGTTGTCAAAATTATGGTCCCTTTTTGGGGTATCCTAAATATTAGGTGCCGTACTATATCAGGGGCCCAAAAAGGGACCATAATGTTGACAACTACCCATAGAATCCCCAGTAATGGTCTCCATAATCCATACCCCCAGCCCCTACTAAGCACAAGACAGCAGTTTAAGGCGGGCTTCCTGCAATATCCCCAAAGCCGGCATGACGGAATGACCCATATCAATTGGCAGGATCGGCTCGGACCCCGCATCCTCGGAATTCTGGAAGGGCGACGAGCAAAAGTACGCCACTTGGGCTCCAAAGTTTCCATGAACCGGGGACCCTCCTTGTACCCTCAAATAATCTCAAATAAGGGTATATGGTCCCAAAGAAGGGGCATTGAGGGTCTAATAGAGGGTAGATGGAGGGTCTAGGAATGTTATGACCCTAAACTCTAAACCCTAGTAATGGGTTGAGGGCTTTGGATTTAGGGTTTAGGCTTTATTGAGGGGCGTAGGATTTAGGAAGTCTGTTGAAGGTTCTTTGCAGGTTTAGGATCTAATGGCTGCTTGACGAAGTAATGGTCGCGGTCGGCTTCTAGCTTGCAATTTGAGTGTTAACACTTTGGGATGGTTGCCAAATGCTGGAGCTACCTTACTGCAACCTTTACTGCTCCCAGTGCTTCTAAGACTCTGCTGCTGCTGCTGCTGCTGCGACTACCGCTACTACCAGTACTGCCGTGACTACGACGACGACCGCGTACTATTCGTCCCTAGTTCTGTCGGTATCGCGATAAAGCCAACGGCCACGAGAGCACCCTTAGGACATGGACTTCAAGAGCACGAACCCGAAGCCGGAGAACAAGAAGAGCAGGGAGGAGATGGCTCCTTGCCCGCGGCTTTTTCGGTGTTGCTCCTTTCCTTGTCGTGCTTGTTGTCAGATATGAACCACTACTCGCATCTGTTATTTTTTCTGAGCATGATGCTGACCGTGATGGTGATGGATGAGGATGGTGATGATGGTAAGGAGTCACCATCGCTGTTCCTTGACACTTTGCTTACACTGTTGTGGCCTTTGCTTGAAGATGCTGCGGAGAATCTTGCGCGTGTTGTCTAGATGCCATGCTTTTGGGATGTTTTGCACGGAGATAGCAAGTTTCCCAGGAGCTGACACGGATACGAGTCTCATCTTCCTTGGAGGGTCTGCAAGTTCCGTGCCTGGGGTTGCCGAGTAGTCGCGGTGAGTCGCAGAATTTGGAGCCTTGAGCTGCGTCTCGGCCGGGAAGTGTGCAGCTTCAGGTGGCCACGTACAAGCGTTTCTGCGACACCTACCCCATTGCACTGCTGGAGGCTGCAGAGCGTGAGCGTTGAGGGCTTCAGGGAGTCTTCGGGCTCTCGGGTTTCGGTGTCTGCTGAAAGGCTTCATGGCTTTGGGGACGGAGCGAAGATCGCGGGTAGAAAGAACCGTGCTTTTGTGATGTCCTTTCGTGCCGGATTCAGGCTAACAAGACAGTTTGCTGATTCCCCCGGTGTCTCTTCTATCTGTATGATAAACCAAACCCCGGGCCCAAAACCCCCACTCCATGCAAGAAAAAGAAGCAAATGAATGAAGCACAGAAGAACCATTGAACTAGCATGAGGCAACAAAAAGCAGAAACCCATACACCCTGCGCACCCTAATATAGTACCCTAAATAGTAGGATCCTTATTATAAGGACCCCCAAAACAAGGTGCCCCTAATTTTCGGAAACTCCCATCAGGATCCTGATTATAAGGACGCCAAACTAAGGTGCCCCTAATTTTCGGAAACTCCCAGCAGGATCCTGCCAAACTAAGGTTCCCCTAGTTTTCGGAAACTCCCATCTGACTCCGAACACAAAATTGCCAGGACCCGTTCGCCGAGGAGGACTTCGAGGGCCACTCGCAGCTCACTGCGCTAGTCGGCGACAAGGCACCTCGTAGTGTTTTATGAAGCATTTTGAAAAATATTATAAGACACTACGAGCTCTTTTTACAGATGAAATCTGAATATTACTGGGTTGTCCTTTGGGATCTGTTTTTGATTTCCCCTACTCTTTTGTAGAGAACCATAATAGTATATAAATAATTCTCAGAGGGCTTAAAGGACAAGTCAGATTAGGAGAAAGGGTACCCTTATCTTTAAGGGTTACTCAGGAACCCAGTTTAGGATTCGGGCTGAAGGGATTCTCAGCTTAAGATGTAGGGAGTGTTGTAGAGCTTACATAGGGCCTGAGAGGATGGTTGGAGCGTCTTGCTCAGGAATTGAGAAGCTCGGTACTTGCGGTTAGGCTGCTGGATCTTCTCAAACGAACCGACAGCTTGTTTTTAATTGCGATACTGGAACCCAATAGTATCCGCTCGCTTGTCGCTTCAACCTGGGTTCCTGCTGCGATCGAGCAAGTCAGCGTCTCAAATGTCGCGCTCGCGCTAGTGACGATTCTGGTACTCAAGTGAAGAGGAAACCAGGGTAGCATGCTATAAGAATTTAACCCTGCAGTAGCTTGCCGCAGTCAGCAGTGTCTCGCGTCATTCTGGACCCTTCCAAAGCCGTGGCATTAGATCTCACCATCTCTCCCACCTCCCACCTTGCGCAGCACCACAAGCTCGCCCAAGTCTTTGCAGAAGAAACACAACGATAAGGTCCAGTACAACTTCTGTTGGGTCGAGGAAGTCAGCAAGTAAGAGGATACAGGTGATGCTGATCGCGTTCAAAAGATTCGCGCTTATAGCATCAACGCGTGCATAGCGGTAGTAGCACTCATAGTTCATGGATTGGAAGCAGCCTCCTCACTACTTGGGGCAGCACACGTTGTCGTGGCTTTAGCCGAAATCTTCCGCCCTACACAGAGTCTGACAGAAGAAGCTCCAAGGGATAGCAGCAAAAGCCGCAAGACTGTAATATAGGGGCCTTAATAAGTACCTATACTATTTTGGGGGGTTCCTTATTATGGTTATAGTATAACGGGCCTCAAAACCCTGTTCTAATTGTTACGACCTTTACATATTAAGGCTTTCTTGGGCTTGGGGTTGCAATCCTGGCCAGGTCGAGATTGTTGGTGATGACCTCTATTGCACCAATGTCAAGCGCGTGCAGATGGGCTGCTTGCCTCTGCCAAGAGCGAGATTTTTGAGGATTTGGGGACTGGTCATGTCGACGGCAGCATCAGGTCAGTTTTGAATCCTTCGCAAAAAAACACCGTGGATTCGGATTTTCAGGGGCCATGGCGTTCAGGGCACCCGGGTGCTGGGGCTTGGGGCTGCAGCTTTAATTCCCCGGTCAAAGCCGCAAATGGTGCCGCGATTTCTTCAGAGTCCCTGGATCTTCGGCGGGAGCGACGGTGTTAAGACTTCTCCGCTGGAAACTGCCAAGCCTCCCCCAAAAGCCCACGGCACGAAAGCAGAGCTCCGCAAGCTCCCTTCTGAGGCTTGGACAAGAAAGCTACCAACGCCATGCTCCTGAAGGCTTGAACGGGCCCAGAACGTACATCGGCAGCTCTTTCCGATTCCGTTTATGAGGTGCATCCGTCTTTGTGCCAGTTTCAGTAGAACCACCAGAAATTCAAAGTTGTTGTTTACATGTGTGGCGCAATGCAGTTGGATCACCAACCGAAGCCTGACTTCTCAAGTCTGGACGGTTAGTCCGTTTTTCCATTTTCAACATTCAGTTAGAATGAAGCAATTTCTGGCCATGTGGCTGATGAAGCCAGCATCTTGGTTGCACTGGAATTGTGAACAGGTGTTCAAGACACAGAGGATCACTCATCCGTTTATTGCAGTGCCGACCGGGCAAGGTGTAACCCCAGACCCTACTTGGAGGTTCATGGGTAGTTATAAGTCCCCTAAGATGAGTTATACGTATAGTTACCCTACTTATGAGCCCACTTTTACCTACCCATAAACCTTAAACCCTATACTCTTATAGAATCCCTATAGACCCCTTTAAAGGGACCCCAAAAACCTACTTCTCAACCCACGGTTTGATGCCTGCAGGTGCTTTGGATGCTCTTCATGGGCACCCTGACTTTGACCGGAGGAGCGAAGGTGAAGTCGCTTGATGCGGCCATCAGCTACTTGACGTCAAGCCTGAAGCCTGAAAACCACACCCTATAGAAGGCCCTAAGCCCTGAACCTTCAAGCTTTAAAGAAAGCCCTAGAATCCTATAGCTCGTCACTGTTGAGCCCGCCGTACGAGCCGACGCTATAGTCCGCCATACGCGCCGACGCAGTCTTCTGTTTTGTACATTATCGTCTACGCCACCTCTACATTACTATGCGTGTGTGTGTGTAAACCCTAAATACCCTGAAACCTTAAACCTTTGGCATGCAGCCCAGGCTCTGCGATCAAAGAGGCGCTGGCTCCCACAGGCCGTCCCTGAAGGGTCGCAGCTGGCAACCAACCCCCAAGCAAAGGAAAAGAGCAAACAGTTGGTTGGTTTCGGGTTGAGGGTTTGGGGCTTAGGGTTTGGGGTTCAGGGATTGTAACACGCATCCAGAGGCTTCAGACCATCACGTTGCAGAAGGGGCCAACGCAAAGCATGTAGTAGCAGACCCGTGTAGCCACGCCCCGGGCATTGAAGCCGCAGCTCAGGCGTTGTCGTGAATGCCAGTGTGCCCCATTCGATGTTGGGCCTCATCCCACACTAACCCAAATTAGCCCTTTTAGCCTAAACCTTACACCTTAAATCCTAAATCTTGAACCCTAAAACATTCCTTCCCTTCGCAGGCGAAGCTGCCAATGGGCCACTTTCAAGCCCTGCGGGACAGCGACTTAGTGAAGAGGACGCGTGTTGGGGAGAATTATTGAAACCGTCACGTGCGAGTGGGCCATTCAACTGAGGCCACCTTTGACATAGAAAGTACGTGCTTTTGCTTGAGGTTTGTGGAGAGGCGGGAAGGTGTGGGTCTTACGAAAATGGTTCATAGTTGTGTAAGAACATCTTCTGAGTCCTCTGTGCGGTTGGCTGACGGAAGGAGATTCAGTACATGCTCAGCCTGGCGCGTGAGGGGGGAGATGGGCTGAGCCGCATCGAGGTCCATCGAATCCGGAAGAAGGATCCACAAACGGGGGAGGAGTATGATGGCGTCTTCTACAACGAGTCCTATGACAAGGAGGGCACTAACATCTGTCATCAGCCTGGGGAGCGTGTCACGCCGACGGCAGCTGTGATCGAGAAGGCGAAGCGTCTTCTCGAAAACGATGCCGGGGTCTTGCTTGCGAAGGCTGTTGCAGCCTACATTCGCATTGCAGAGTACTTGGGAAAGGAACTTTACCACATGGAGGCAGAGGTCGGATCCGAAACCCCACCGGAGGAGCCGCGTGGCATAATGATCACCAGGATGACCATGGATTGGTTAGAGAAGTTGAATGAGATGCAGACAGATGCAGATCAGCTGCTGTGCCCGAACACGCCCGAATTTCTTCTTGTCTGCATCAAGCAAACCAATTGCCTCTTGGAGACTGCTGCAGAAGCCGACCCCCATGCAATCACTCCCGGCAGAATGGCTACCTACCTGGAGGTGGAGAAAGAGGTCACTGACCACTACGAAGAGTTTGCGATTCAGGCCAAGATTGGGTTGCCCCATATGCCAGGACTTTGTGAGCAGGAGACGGCAAGCATCGCCGTTGTTCCCGACACAGGCTCCTTGCTGCAATCGGAGAGCACTGCGGCGGCAGCGAGCAGCGAACGGCAGAGCCGCGCAGTGGCCGCCGTGTTCCATACACACCGGGCAGCAGCCCGGACGGTGCGTGCCCTCTCAGAGCATTCGAAGCTGCATTTGCTGGAGGAATCTTTCTTCACTCACACCTGGAAGAAGGCAGGCGTACAAAACACATCAAACCATGCTGTCATGGCAGAGTGATTGGAGATATGTAAAGTGAGCAGTCGAGAAGACGGTTGTTTCAGATTGTAGTTTCACTGCAGTTGCTCACAAGGTTCATAATCTCTGTATTCGGCTTCATGGTTGACGAATTAGGTTTTGCAACTTTGAGGTTTGCGCTTTTGGCTGAACCGTTATTGTTTACAGATCCGGGCCGATTCTAGTGGGGAGGGCTTTAGGCCCGAAGCCCTCAAATCTTTCGAGCTGACGGTTGATTTTTGTTCGATGATAGCGCTGGTTTTCTTGGGTTCATCTGAAAGCCATGCTTCTCTGACACAGTTTTGAAACAATTTATTCTTGCATTTCTTTACGATAATTATGCAACCCCATGCAAACCCGTGGCCATTGTACTACTCCTTTTGGTGTAATCTTGGGGGGGATCTCTTGGACTTCAACGGTCACCTCCGCTGCCTGCGTTCGGATTTGTATACCATGCCATAGTACCTATGAAGGATTATACATAAGATACAACACCATACCGTGCCGATCCGTGCCGCACTGGGCCGTGCGGTACGGCGCCACACCAAACCACACCGTACTGTACCAGTTCTGTTTGTCCTATACTATACCTGATCATAACATATAAAACTATACTACACACCATTACATGATATTACATTTTACAAGGTTAGAAATCATGTTACGTTGTTAAATGGTGCTGGGCTGCACTTTGCTACTCTCTAAAATGCTTTGCTGTGCTTTGCTACACTGCAGTATATTAGCTTGTCTTAGCTTGTGCTATACTACATACTATGTTATATGAGACGATAGTACACGATAAGATACTACACAATATTCTACTGCAGCATACTGTTTTATGCCATTTTATTCGATGTTATACTACATGCTGGACTTTCTTATGCTATCCTCTATCATGTCGTGGTATAACCTGTTATACTACAGCATAGTATATTGTATTTATTTGTACTCAAGCACAATGAAATACAATATCACATAAACGAAAAATATACTCTTTTGGCATATTGTAGTATACTCTACCATACTACACGATATTCTCCGGACGTTTACTTGTTTTTCGGTACGATACTGTACTAAATTACATTACGTCATGCTGTCTCATATTAGAGAGTTGTGTTATGTCGTGCTGTTCTACATGACGATACTATAGACTAATAAAGTTTACCATTTAATGCAACGCTATACTATATTCGACTATGATATGCTGATACTATACTTTACTAGACCATACTATATGATGCTTCACGACGCTGCGTTATATTACACTAGGTCATATCATGCCACAATCTACTTTAGTAAACTGTACTATGTTACATCACAATATAGTTCACTTTACCTTATTCTGGTCTGTTCTATTCCAAACGACGCTGCTCTGTTCCACTTTACTCTAATCTATTCTAAGCTCATCTATTCTACTGTACGGCTACTCTACTTTTTTTCTTTGTTATACTATACTACAAAATACTTCGCTACGCTACACTGTAGCATATTTATTATACCACACTATACCATTCCATACCGTTCTACACTACACCATGCTATGCTATATCATACTCTCTGCTTGAGTTTACTTTATTACTTTGCTTTACGTCATTTACTTAATTTGATTTTACATCACTGTACTTTACCTTCTTGTGCTTCACTTTATTTTAGTTCACTTTTCTTCCACTGAACCTGTACTTTTACATCTGTAGTTTACTTCACTACACTACTACACATTGCATACTATAACATATTACATTATACATACATACATTTGTATGTATGTGTATGTATATTGGTGTTGGTAAGGGGGCATTGGATGTTATGCACTTGGGACGATTAGGGGCTTTCACGGTTAAGGCTGTAGCTGCTGAAGCAGGCGTGCGAGCTCATCGGGTGCTGGACAACCTCTTTTGTCGATATCATGGATGCGTCCGCCGGACACATTGCCGAACTTGTGGATGTGAATGCTTCCTGGCATGCTGTGAAGACCCACCACGTAGGCTTCATGCAATTCAGGACGTCTGTATGGCAGGCCATGAATGCAAGCTCTGATTTCCATACAAATTTCAGAAAGTTCATCTACGGAACAGGCCGGCAAAAGGGGGCGAGGCGTGTGGATCACGTTTACAAGGAGGCCAGCGACGTGCTTTCCACCGCCCTTGTCTTGGAGAGCAGAGAGAACGCCGACTCCCAGTACGATTCCGAGGAGGACAGCAAGGCCGAGTCCGCAAGGAGAAGGAGCTCTCCTCGGAGACGGGGGAGGAGAAGGGAGTTTTTCAAAGTCTCAGGCATGGGCGCGGAAATCTACGGCGAGGGATGGTGGTGCTCCGGCTGTTTTTCTGGTAGTTCCGTTGTTCACCCTAGAGGGATGGAGCTGTGATACGAGTGTAAGACAGCCCACATGGACTTAGGTGCCTGAGCTGGCGGGCCAATGAATTTAGCAGCTTCCAGAGGAAGTTCCCTCACGAGTCTACGAAATGGGGTGCAGCCGTGGGCTACAGCATGGCTGTGGGCGATCCGCAGGAGTTTGAGGTCTGGGTCCAGGCCCGAGGGTACAAAAAAGCAAAACGTCTCCCGTAGTGCAAAAGACCCATATTCCGACATGCCCAAGGCTATGAAGGGGAACCACCCGGCCGTGTTTGAGCTCGCAGTCGGCTTGACGATCGGCTTCATTCCCAGCCTACCCACCGGGCAGGGTGTGCGGGCTGGCGTGACCGTTGGCGGGACCTTGACCCTGGCGACCGATGGCCCAAAGGTCGGCATCAAGCTTGGGCTTGGCGTGAGTGCAGTGGATGGCATTGCAAAGTCGACAGACTGTAGCCCCAAAAGAGGTGATATTGGTGGCTTCAAGTGCATGAAAGGTGTGTCGGCTTCGTTCACCATCTTCTGCAAGAGTTTCGACTTCTCCAGCGGTGACAGCGATGCCCAGCAAGAAGACCCATGCTCCACAGACGGCAAGTACTACAAAGAGATACAGAGGCGCCGGGTTCCCTGGGGCAACAAGTACGTCCGCCGGCGGGAGACCAACATGCCGGGCCAAGTTCGAACGAGTGAGAAAAACTCAGTTGCCTGTCGTGACCGCTGCAACCGGGTCTCGGGTTGCGTGCACTACACCTTTTACCAGGACGGTGGTTGCCATCTCCAAAGCAGCGACAGTGAGCTTCATGGGGGATGGTATGTCAGGTCTGGCCCAGGCCGGCCAGAAGACTGCTGTGCTGTACCGAAGGTCTGGTGGGCAATTGACCACAACAGACGCCGTCGGCGGCGTTGGCGTACCGACAAGGGCCAGCCGCACTGGTACACGCTTGATGGCCGAAGGCGAGGTAAGTCACATGGACAAACCTTGCAGCAGTGCCAGCAGCGCTGCGCGTCAGTGAGTTGGTGTCAGCACTTCACCTTTTGGAGAGATGGAGGTTGCCACATCACCGATTCCAATGCCAAGCGCTACATCAATCACGGCCAAAGCCCGCAGGCGTCAGGGCCACCCCGTTGCAGATGAAGATGAAGATCAGCCTACGGCGACGCGGCGCGGTTGCCAGAGCAAAATCGCCCTATGCGACCCATACTGGCTCGCACCTGCTTCTTGCATTGTGTAGGCCCGAGCATGCCACCTTTGCTTTCGGAAAGCCATTACTTGGAGGATAATGGCCCTTAGTAAGTAGGGTTATAAGTACCTTAATTAGGGTTATATGTAATTATAACTGTAGTTACCTTACTTATAGCCCCAGTTACTAAGTCCCATGATCCTTTAAGTAGGTAACTTGCAGCTTATTGCAGCAGGGGCCCGCCGCCCTCCAGCCCTGAAGAGTCGATCAGCTTCAGCCATAGGAACCCAGAGGCTCCAAAGGCGGCTTAGCAAGCAAAGTACCTTGAAATAGGGGAAGGATCCTAAGCTTGCTGTAGGGTGTATTCCTCTGGGTCCCTAGTTCAGAAGTCTTGGAGTCTCTGGCCTATACGGGGTAAACCACCGTAGAGCTACAAAGCCCTTCCGTGCAGAAACAGGAGTGGTAAGAGGATGACCTCTAGCGGCTCTAGTTTTTGGAGTGTGACAGAAGAAGCAGCAAGAGCAGCAGTAGCTCGAGCACTAGCACTAGCAGCAGCAGCAGTAGCAGCCTCACAAACACCCTCGAGGCCGCTTTCACTGCCCTTGCACACCAAGCAGCCCTACAGGTGAACCAAATCGGAAGCGTCTCGGAATCCATAGCGGCCTGGAAGCTCTGCCGCGACAACAAGCGCCTGGGACGTTCCGAGAGTGTTCCTTTCGTGCTTTGAGGGGGATGCTACAAGCAGGGCTGGGTAACTGATGTTGTATGCAGTTTAAGATTGACGGATTTGCAGTTAGAGGCGACGCAGGCTCATCGATGTATACCAGTGGAATGTGGAGGTCTTCAGTTTCGCGTCATTGGGTTTTCCCGCTTAGGAGTATGGGGTGTGGGGTATCATTTTGCAGGCTGGCCTCAGGAGAATCATGTAGAAGCCTAAACAGTTACCTACATTGTCTTTAATTATATCGTATGCCGGGAAAACTCTAGTCTGATGTTTAAGGCCCCTAAATGAATCAAGCCGGTCCGCGATTGTGGTTCGGTTTGGCTTGCTGTCCCCAGTGCCGTCATGGTTGGTGTGATTCCAGACGTTGGGCATCGGCATATCCCTGAATTTCGACTTTGCTTCGTAAAGCTGCTGTGTAAGGACGTTGGTCCTATGAGCTGATGAGCAAACCGACACCAAAAAGTAAGCTCTCCTATAAACCCTCCTCGAAGCCCTAGTCCCCAAAGAACCCTTAATACCTCAAATAAATCCCTTAAACCCTACACTCTTACACCCAAACCCTCGAAGCCCTAAACGCCCCCCCAAAACCCTTATAGTACCCTTTAAAGGGACCCTTATAGTACCCTTATGGTACCCTTATAGTACTATAAGAAACACCCGAAAGCGGGGCCGGGAATCCTGGAGGGTTTGAGCCTTTCCTCAGGTGGGGAGTCTTCGTGTCCCACCGCTCCGGAGAGACCGAGGATCCTGCGGTCTTACCGGCTTCAAACGGTGGGCTTAGGGAGGTTTAGGGTTTAGGGAGGTTTGGGGTTTAGGGCTTAGGGAGGTTTAGGGTTCAGGGAGGTTTAGGGTTTAGGGTATGGGTGGTTGACAAAATTATGGTCCCTTTTGGGTCCCTGTTATAATACGGCACCTATTATTTAGGGTACCCAGAAAGGGCCTTTAATTTTGACAACTACCCATATGGTAGAGGGTTCAGGGTTTGGGGCCTTGGGCTTGGGGTGTAGAGTAGGGGTCCCAGCAGCCTTGCGAGTGCCCAATCCTGTGATCTTCATTGTCTTCTTGGCCACTCCTGACCTTCTTGCAAGACGTGCCCTTAAACCTATCGGTCCATCTATGTTCCCGTTAGCCTGCAAACATAGATGTGGTGTGTGACATGCATGTGTGCGTGTGCATAGTAGACATACATACGTATACATACATACATACATACATGCATACATACATACATGAATGCGCATGGGTTCGCAGGACACCTTCATTGCTGCCGCATCCTCAGCTTCAACCGGGGAGGCAGTGAGCACGAGACGTGAACCCAAAGGCGGCAATTAGCCCGGAAACCTCGAAGCCCCAAAGGCCCTGACATAAAGTAGCTGCCTGTATTTTTGAAGCAGTTACCGCCAAAATTTCCGAGTTGAGCTTCGTAGCTGAACATGTAACCTTTAGCGTTTCAGGGTGTAGTATTACCCTAGCATAATTTGAAAGGTTAACCTTTTTTCGGCTAGGACACTCAGCCCCCAGGCCCTAAGTAAGAGCTTCAAAGGTGGCCCTCGAACTTACCTTTGGTGAGTAGGGAAGGGAAGAATGGTAGTAATACTGTTGATGCTATAAATCCTGCACTACCCATAATAAGGAATTGAATAGACCATAATTCCCATTGTTTAGGGTCCTTAAGGTAATGCAGGGTTTATATCATCAACCGTAGTAGTTACAATTGTACCCCAATCCTCCATTCCCTACTAACCAAAGGTAAAGATCGCTCTAAGGAACCCTAAACCCCTATAGATCTATTCAAAGGAGCCCTCTTCCCTACTAACCAAAGCTAAGCCTCGATAATCCTATTATACCCTAAACCTATAGATCCCTTTAAAGTGACCCTACTTATAACTACCCATGAACCTGCAAGTAATCCCCAAACCCTATACCCTTATATAGAATCCCTATGGATCCCTTTAAAGGGGCCCTTAAAGGAACCCTTGTAACTACCCATGAACCTCCAAGTAGGCCCTAGTGGCCCTGGAAAGCTCAGCTTAGGACCTGACCGTCGGCCTGGGCACTGGCCACTTGAAGACCGGCGCTCCCTGCAGGACTCGAGGGGGGGTCGCTGTAACTTACACGAATATAGGGCCTTAAAAAGTAGACTAATGGTTCCAGGGCCCATTATATATTGACTTAGAAAAAGAGGGCCTTAATAATTAGAATAAGGTTTCAGGGCCCATTGTATATTAAATTAGAAGAAGGAATCCCGGGGTGAAGGTTGAGGGCTTAGGTTGTCTTGAGGGTTCGTAAGTTTAGGGTTTGGGAGTTAGGGTTTTTGGACGGAGAACTTCGTTGAAGTTTGGTTTTAGGGTGCCCAGATTGGGAAAAACCTGCTGCAGTATCTGGGCTCTTGTTGAGTCACACAATGTAGGTTGCAATTGGGCTGTTCTTTGCATCACATGGGTGGTTGTCAAAATTAGGGTCCCTAATTGGGTACCCTAAATAATAGGTGCCGCACTATAATAGGGACCCAAAAAGGGACCATAATTTTTGACAACCACCCACCCACATGCTTTCCGTAAACGAGGCATCTTCGACTGCGAATTCTTGTGAAGAACCCCGGTGTGGACTCTCCACGCTTCCCTGAGTTTCCCACAAAATCCCAAACCCCGAGTGACAAAGATAGGGGCCTAGATCATTACCAGTACTGTTTTTTGGACGAGCTATTCCCTGGTGTGGACAAGGGCCTCCAAGCTGAGAGCCATGCGGAGACGGGGAGTTCCCAACACTCACCGATCCCTTTTCGATCCTTACGTCAACGATCCTACCAACCACTTTCTAAATTACTTGGATCCATCAGTTTCCGAGGGTTTAGCCTTTAGTGGCCCATAAGGGTTCCTTTAAGGGCTATATATATATATATATATATATATATATGGGTGCCAGAAAGGTTTAGGGGTATTTAGGATATAAGTACGAAAAGCCGTGCAGGAGCGAACGCCTGGCAAAGTACAACCAGCTGCTGCGCATTGAGGAGGACAAAGGGGGGCTAGGGTTCAGCGGTTTAGCTAACCACTGATAGTGGAGGAGCTAAGGAGCCAGGGGTGATGATAATCCCTATTTAGTAAGGAGCTAAAGAGGCATGGGAACCCCACAAAAAGGATCATGGGACTAAGTAAGTAGGGATATAAATAGCTTATAATTAGGATAACCCCACTTAGGGGACTTATAACCCCAGTTATAACCTACTTACTAAGTCCCATGATCCTCTAAGTAGGGTTTAGCGGTTTAGGGCTTAAGTTGCTTCAGCTAACACAACCAACTACGACGCTTTTGGAGCTGAGAAGGCGGCCGATGCAGTAGCAGCGCAAGCGAATCATTGCACTCCTTGCATTCAGCGGCCCAGTACCGAAGCCCTTGCAGCTTTTTAGTTTGAAACCAAAGCACGGCTAAGCAGTGAACCTGCCATCTGAAGGTGCTTGAAGCCATGAGCCCGGCGTCCCGAAACCTTGCAATTCCAGCAGCCGAAACCCTCCAACAAGCCAAACCTTGCCCATTCGAGCTTCAACAGCCAAAAACCTTGAACCCTGACCCCGAAGCTGCAGACGCCTTCACCCTGTCTTTTTGTCGCCAAAGCTATGGTGAAGGCACCGGCCGCTTGCCTTCACCATGTGTTTTGGGGGCCAAAACCCGTGGTGAAGGCAACCGCCGCTTGCCTTTACCGTGTGTTTTGTCGCCAGAGCCATGGTGAAGGCAATGGCCGCTTGCCTTCACTGTGTGTTCTTGGCACCAAAACCACGGCGAAGGCAACGGTCGCGTGCCTTCACCGTTGTGTTGGCATCAAAGCCAGGGTGAAGGCCACGGCAGCTCTCCTTCACCGTGTTATGGCAGGTGAAGGCAGTGGCCGGTGTCTTTCCCCGTGGATTTTTTGCAGAAAGACCTGTTTGAAGGTATCGGGCGCAGCTGCTACCTGTAGCCCTGAGGACCTGAATCCCGCAGCCTTTGAGAAGCCCACAGCAGCCCAAACTCCAAGAGCCTTTTCTTGAATTATCGCACAGCAACAGCAAAAAGCAATTCCAAGCATGATTTTCAACCAAAAACAACTGTAATATAGGGGCCTTAATGATTAGAATAGGGTTTTGGGCCCCATTATACTATACTTATAATAAGGAACCCCCCAAAATAGTATAGGTAGTTACTGAAGCCCCAAAAGTAACTCCCAGGAGTCGTCTCTCCCCTACTGCGGAAGCCACTTCCGGGCTCCCTGGGACATGCCAACCTCGGGAGGCTATGCCTGAGAAGTCCAAAGGAAGTCTCCTTAGGGAGGCCCCAGAGAAGAAAGGAGGGGTTTAGGGGATTTGAGGGTTGTTGCTATAATGCTTTCGATAAGGGGTCTATTATGGGGGTTATCAGAAGAGGGCTTTAGGGTTTTGGTGGGCTCAGAGTTGTGTGTGGGTTCTTGGGGGCTTGTGTAGGGTTGCATAGTTTGTGAGGGCTTGTACAGGTTTGAGGGTGGTTCTGCCGACAGGTTGCCCCGACCCAAATCCGAGCCAAGCCAGAACACAACACCTCCCGCACTCGACCCAACCGTTCTCCGAAAACCCAAATCCTCAGCAGCAGGGATCCTACATACTATTGTAGTGGAAACCATCATAAGAATAAAATATGATGTCGCATAGTTTATTATCCTGAAGTTCTGAGCTGCGGACCTCCCTGCAGTGCCAAGTGTTTGTAGAGCCTTTCGAGGGCTCGAACGTTCCAAAAGATGCACCTCTCGCCGCTGCGCAAAGCTGCTGTAAGCAATTATGGGCTTGCGCTTGAAGCCCGAATGATGAGCAATAGTATGGCCGATTGGCTTGGACACTTCGCACTTCCTGATGTTTAGGGCTTAGGGCTTTAGGCTCGGACTCTTAACCCTAGACCCTTTAAAGTATTTGGGAGTTGCCGAAAATTAGGGGTACCCGATTTTGGGGTCCTTATAATAACGATCCTACTAATTAGGATATTATGTTAGGGTCCCCTATTTTCGCAAATTTCCCATTTAGCTCAGAGGGCATTAAGAAGGACGAGGTAGGCCACGCCACGTGGATTTCGTGTTATTGTGTCTCGGGTGCAAGAGGATCACCGTCTTCCCGAGTCGTTCAGGCACTCCGGGTTTAAAAGCTGTAGCATTTGGCATATGGAACAACAGACAGCGATGGCAGCACGAGTGGTTCAGCACACACTTTTGTGATCAACGCAGACGCAGAGGCCGACTGCATGAGATCGATCCATCGTTTTAACATCCGCCTCCGGGATCACGGGGCCCCCATGAACTGATCAGCACTATGTCACTATGCTGTAGCACGTCTTCTACGTACAAGCGGTAAGGCGCATGTGCTAGAGCCTGCATGTGTGTGTACGCAGATCTGCATGCAAACCCACGAGCAAAGACAAAAGAGCCAGCAAATAAGCAAAAACAACAACAAAAGCACATAAGTAGTCAGTCCGACAAGCGGACAGGCAGACAGCCATGCACGGGAAGCCATCCTTGGTATAACCGAGTGCATAGCAACATGCAGATACACCGGGTTTGATACCGGGCAGTCTGATGTGATGTATTTTGCAAAAATCACTGCACACAGAGTATGCATGTCCCATGTGTGCACCCGTGTATGTTTGTATGTGCAGAAAATGTGGGTGGGTGGGTGGCTAAATCACATATATGCATATGTGTATGCGCAAAAAATGCATGTGAATGTCTGTGTATTGCAACCTTGCCTTTGCCCTGAGCCCTGAAGCCATCGAACCTCAAGCCCCTAAACCCTAAGCCCCTGCAGCCCTTAACAACCCCAAACCCTTTCTTCTCTTAGACGTTCGACCGGTCAAATCTGCTTTGAGCCTTGGGAACAACTCGAAGACCAGTGCATGTATGCATGTATACATACATACAAACATACATACATACGTGTATATATAACGATATATATATATATATATATTTATATATATATATATACATATTCATCTGCATATGTGTGTACCTATGTACCCTAAGCCCTGAGTCCAGAAGTGGTCAGTTGCGCCCCGTGACCCGGTATTGGTTTGCTTGCTTCAGTGGCGGGCCTCGGTTTGACGGTCGCAGAGCGAAAGATGCACCAAAAGATGCTTAGACAAGGGCTTCGCAAGGGTTGCATATGTGTGTATGTATATACACACATATATATATATATACAAATATGTATATGTATATGCGTATGTGTGTATATATATATATGCATATATATGTATATACATATGTAGATGTATGTGTAATTATGTACTATATAGATTTTTGGTTATAAAGACGGCCTTATAGATCCGATTATGTGACTCTGTACCTTAAAGTAGGGATCCAGAATAAGGGACCCTTCACCCTAAGCGCTGAGCCTGGACCCAAAATCCAGGCTTCTCTCCAGGACGCAAGCTTCAGTCTTTCCGGTTACCCATAAGAGGGAATATGTGGGAATTATGGTATATTCTTTATTATGGCTAATGCAGGGTTTATCATCAACCGATTTCTGGTGCACCGAAGTCTCTAGACTGTGTAGAAGCAATAGTTACCTGCATTATTCACTTTGGGTTCCCTGGTATATCTCTATCCGTATACCCATTGTTCCCAAAGATTTATCTTTAGTTCCCCTAGCACGCTGGACCCGCACGGGCTGGTTCGATTCTCCCTCGAGTTAACTTTTGTCTCCTTAGGAAATATTTTTGCATTTTTTGTTCATATAAAACCCAAGAGAATATTAAACAGATGTTTTTTTTCATGGTTCTAAGGGGTGGTATAGGTAACGAGAGAGCGAGCCGACTGCTTCAGGGGCTCAGGGTGTGCAGGTGAATGTCGACGCCCTTGTCGTGTCCTGCAAAACTTCCGTGAACTCAGATTCTCCGCGGGCCGGCATACACTCTGTCGCGGAGTTGGGGCTTCGGATTTCTTGCAGGTTTCGGATTTCGGAAGGTTTTCCTTATTATTATTATTATTATTATTATTACTATTATTACTATTATTACCATTATTACTATTATTACTATTATTACTACTACTATTATTACTACTATTATTATTGCTATTATTATACTATTCTTGCATTCTCTGGCCTCCACTACTGGCTCATTGGGCAGCTGCTTGGCTTGTAGAGGAGATTTACTGGGGGCTGTCCTAAGCACGGCCGTGCCAAAGCGCCGCCATTCGGATCAACACCCCATTCAATGATAACGTCCGGCTATTGCTTGCACCCCAAGCCCCAACGATTGCAAGAAGTGTTCCTACGGTGATCTGACACCCAGAGAAGCATGTTCCGTTTCATCGGCCTCCTCGCGGCTGCGGGGGCCTCGGAAGTGGCGGGGCAAAGTCGTGGGACGCTTGGTCTCTGAAGGAGAAAGGAAAGGGAGCCTTCCTTCTCCTGGCCCGAAGGGTGTACTGCGCGATTCGTAGAAGCGGAGATCAATAACCTGACTTACTTCACGTAGAGCTGTTCAGTGATTTCATTTGCCTGTGTGGTTCTCTTAGGATGTCCTTAAGGGGGGGTGGTCCAAGGGGGGTAGGTAACCTAGTAATCCCCATTATTCCCCAATACTCCCTAAGCTTCCCTAAGGTTCCCCAAAGCTCCCTAGTACCCTCCCCCCTTGAACCACCCCCCCTTAAGGATCCTATAATTCTCGCTTCCTTAGTCGTAGGAGGCTGACTTCTGAGTTTGCGACTTTTACCCTTCGATTTTCTTGGCTCGAGTCCCTTTGGCCGTAAGCTTCTTGAAATCAAGTTTGCCTAGTTGGCCATCTTTTGCATGGGCAGCGGGCGATCGAAGCAGTATCAAACCACCACCGCCGCCACTCAAAGCTCAACAAGCATGGCGGACGCGAAATCGATGGTCGCCGAATTCTCAAAGGGCTTGCCGATGACCCGGGACCTCACGGACGCAAAGGAGACCATGCGTGTCCTGGAGATCGCAAGCGAGATTATCAAGTCCGGCCACCCGATTCAGCAGTTTAAAGATGCATGCTTCGGCGATGCAGAGCCTCAGCTACCCTCTATAAGGATGGCACACATGCTCCTTTCTAATATGCATTCCTGTTAGGATGGCTTGACTTTAAATCCAAACACCCAGGAGGGGAAGAATGCGGGGCCTTCCGTGGTCGTGTCCGCCGTGGGCAGCGCAGAGAGCAAGATGAAGATGAAGACCTGCGGGCCCTTCCACATGATCTGCATCTACGCGATGTACGGCGAGCAGAACCGAATCCAGACGAAGGAGGGCCACAAGAATGGCCAGGACTTCATCAGGATGAAAGCGAAACAGCTCGAGTGGCTGTTCGAGGGTGAGACGGACAAGACCTGGGAGATCTACGCCGTGGACGATGGCTGCCCAAATGACTCCAAAGGTCTGGCACGGGCGATTATCGAGAAGGACGGGCTGAAGAACATCACGGTCTTGGATTTGGAGGATGCAGTGAAGGAAGGCATCGCCTACTTCACGGATCGCGGTCTTAAAGCCGGCTGCAAGGAATCACGAAAAGGAGGTGCCATCTTGTATGGTTTGTACACGGCATCCAAGAAGCAAGACGAGAAGGTGCCCCAGTTGGTGATGTACACGGACTCAGATTTGTCCACGGACATGAGCCTTTGTGGCCTCCTGGCCTCTGGCATCCTAGACGGCCATGCCATGAGCATGGGTGCACGCTACGGCATGCCGGAGACCTTCCTTGTGAAGCCCCCAGACTATGGCGCCTCAGGCCACCCTTTGTCGCACTTCGAGCAGCCTAACATGATGAAGATCGCTTTCCGCCATTACACCCGCAAGCGCCTCTTGCCCATGCTGGCGAGCATCTACGACACGCAGTGTGCCTTCAAGTGCTTCCATACCAAGGACGTCATGCCCGTCATCGAGCAGGTGAAGTCCATGGGCGCGGACTTCGACATGGAGCTCCTTGGGCCTTCCAGGGGAGAACTTCTCTTATACTAGGGTTATTATCAGGGTAATGATACTTATATGTATCTTCTCTTATACTAATTAGGATTATTTTAGGGTAATGATACTTATATCCACTTCTAACCCCACTTAGGGTACTTAGTAGCCTTACTAAGTCCCATAGTAGTGAGGAGCTCACGTCCTCGGCTCTTGGTTTATCCTGTTCATGATCTCCTAAGAGTAATAGTAATGATAATGCTAATGGTAACAGTAATAGTCGTAGTCATAGTCATAGTAATAATAGTAGTAATTGTAATAAGAATAGTAATGGTAATGGTAACAGTAGTAATAATAGTACTAGTAATAATGGTAATGGTAACAGTAATAGTAACCGCAGCTTCTTAAGAAGAGCCCAGGCTCCTGCTCTGCGCCTTGACCTATTTCAAGACGCAGGGAAGGGAAAAGATGTGCCACGTCTCGCCCACGCTCTTCACTGAGGAGAGGGGGTGGGGGTTTCCCTATCATTTCCATATTATTCCTACTATTATTACTAGTACTATTATTATTACTATTATTATTACTATTATTATTACAACTACTAGGTTTATAATAAGAACCTGGGGGAGCTGTCAATTTCAGGAAGCTCCTCGGGCCTAGGCTTGAAGTTTTGGATCCTTTGATTCTGTCACCAACGATGCATATTGATCCTACGGCTGATGGACAAAATCCTGCATGACCCGAAGGACTCTAAACTATGGGAACTATGGTATATCCCTTATAAAGGGTAATGCAGGATCTTGACCATCAGCAGTATGACTTAATCTGACAGGTCAACCCTAAACCCCGAACCCAAAGCCCTAAACCCTGTGCCCTTAGAAGACAGGACCTAACCAGCACCTCCACTTTTTCCCAAAAGTCCTGAAAGGATTTTGCCGAGTCCAACTTCATGGCATCCTCCGAGGATCCGGACAAGCCCTTCAAGAACCTCGGGTCTGAGATTAGCTTTGTTTTCCCACGCTACGGTTGATGATATGAATCCTGCATTACCTTCAGGACCCTAAACTATGGGAATTATGGTATATTCTTTATTCTGGGCTTTGTGGGATTTATATCATCAACCGTAGCATTGGGAGGGAGGAGGTCTGAAGAACTTGCAATGATTCTCCGGATCTCAAAACCGCTCTGTTCTGTCCATGTAATATTGGTGGAGGGTGGGTGGTTCTGAAGAGCTTGTAATGGTATTCGTCTGGTCTTCAACAGGTTCCTGTAGCTCAGTAAGTTTTACATCGCCGGGTTGTCAAAAGGTTGGTTTTACTGAGGCTAATGAGTTCTCATGTTCGACCGTCTGCAATCCTTTTCTGCCTCGGATTATGCAGACTGTGCGCAATCCCGTCAACTGAGCTACGAAACCCCATAAAGATTGTAGCGCAAGTATCGATCATAACAACCCCAAAAACGTCCTCGAACGTTTGTAGCTTTAAATAAGCGACAAGCCTTGTGAAACGCTATAGTTCCCAACCAAAGCAGCCAGAGAGACAAGACAAAGCAGCAAACGATATGAAGAAGTACTCTGAGTATTCCTTATAGGAATCTTTCTGATGGAAAAGACCGAATTATAACCAAGGTTCTTCATGATGAAAAGGAGAGTCCACAGAAATAACCCAAAGAAGTGCTCTCAGCATTCCTGAAAGTTCCTTATGATACAGAGAGACCTCAGTATAACCAGAAAAAGACAGCCCCCCAAGGACCTATGCCGCGATGACCACGGGCCTTGCCGACATGCACGAGCGATACATCCCCGCAGAGTCGCCAGAGGCAGAGGCAGCCAAGGACTTCAAAGAGTTCCTTGGGTTTGAGTAGTATACTTGAATACTTTTTTGAGGTACCTTTTCCTTAGAAAGGACCCATTATGAAATAAAAGTCTATAATTACTATTTTCTCCCTGGTTACTTCAAAGTCCAGGTTCTGCCGTGGTCTCACTTGGGAGATGTACAAGAACATGATCGCGGCTAGCCCGCCTTAAGGGGGCGTTTGGAGTCTGGGGGTTTCAAGGTTTTTTGGGGGATTCTGGCTTAAGATGCAGAAATGGGGGGAGTCGAGAAGGAAGTTTGCGATCATTTTGAAACCAAGCCCAGGTGAAGCTGGAGAAAGACCTCGGCCCGACTTTGTTTGACTACGATTTCACTTTGGACCAGCTTAAGGCAGCGTCTGCGGCTTGAGCACCCGAAACACAGAGCCTTGTTTTCCCCTTGCTAGCTTAGGGACATCTTCTAGCTGAAAATTCAGCCTCCAGTCACCGACTCAAGCCAGCGACTGATGCAAAAAAGGGCGTGAGCACAAGCAGATGCCGGCAGGGCACACATGCCAAAATTATGGTCCCTTTTGGGTACCCTAAATATTAGGCGCCGTGCTATATTATGGGCCCAAAAAGGGACCATACCTTTGACAACCTCCCACATCTCGCCCCTTCGGTCTTCACGGGATGTTTTGCCTTCTCCAGCCTTCCCCACACGATGTCCAAGGGCCGGGATTCCCCTCATCCTTGCCTTTGGTTAGTAGGGAATGGAGGAATGGGGTACAAGTATAACTACTATTACTACCATTCTTCCATTCCCTACTAACCAAAGGTAGGTTATCTGAGGTTTTTGTGGTATATTATACCATGTAATTATAATAAGGAGCCCCCAAAACAGTGTAGGTAACTCTTTGCTCATCTTCACGCCCCACTAACCAAAGGTATGTCGCGCCAGATGGCTGTGCCAAGCCTTTCGGAGCCGGCCTCTCAGGATGAAGTTGCAGAAGCCTAGTAGTAGTACTAGTAGTAGTAGGAGGAGGAGGAGTAGTAGTAGTAGAGTAGGTAACCTTTAGCCTTTTTAATTTTGGGTAGTATAGTCCCTAAATAATCCCTATGTAACCAAAAACGTTAACCTTTAGTTCCCCATGATACCCGACAAGTAGGGAAAAGAAGGTGTGAGTTGCGGGTTGCGGCAAGGGCAAGGGCCTGCCTTGAGGAAGATCGCTTCTGGCTCGCTGCTGACCATGCGCCCGACGCCAACAAGCGTGAGCACTCTACGGATCGTAGGCTCCTGGCGCCTGGTGCAATCTCATGCTGCTGTTGTCATTGTGGATCGGCTGCAGCCTGCTTGCTAGTGACGGCGATTATCGTGGTGATCACGACGATGTTCATGGTGATGGTGAAAAGGAGCAGGAGGAGGAGTCTGAGTGATGATGGCATGATCTTGGTGATATGATGACAACATGGTTTTGATGATGGCAAGGACGGTGATGATGATGATGATGAAGATAAAGATGGATGAGCATGAATTCTATGGCTCTATGGCCATAAGACACTCATGATGAAGACTGAGCGATGCTGTCGTGTCTCTGATGGTCAAAGGATGTTTGCGACGTCACATCATTCGTTTCAAAGAGGAATAACGTAGTCCCGCATTTTGTTGTCATCGCCAGCTAGACTACAATGACATTGACGACGATTGACGACAATCAGCCTCCAATCGCATATTCGCACCACGGTATTCGCACGAAAGATATGGTCTTTGTACTGCCCATCACAGCCGCTTGAGTCCTAATGGAACGAGTCAGTGCAGAAAAAAAGCCACCCACACAATGCGGAGGTGATTTTCACTGCACAACAGCCACCTTGAATGGAAACTTGAGTTGTGTTTGCATATATAGACAGCCTTCTCCGTCGTGGGGATGATGGTAGTTGTCGTCGTCATCGGAGTCGTCGTTGCAGCACGGTAGAAGAAGAAGCAGCGGCAGCACCTTGCATGCTCCTTCGATGTGCATCGGGACAGGCAGTGCTGATGCCCTGCGGTTCTGACAATGCCAGGCGAGTCTCAGGGTTAATGGCGGCGCAGATGAGTTGAAGCCGGGACTTTTTAGGTTCTAAAGGGTGGACTCCTAAAGCCCCCGTACGCAGCTGAGGGGACATGTTAGTGAAGCCTTTTTCCTGCCATTCCCAGTTTGAGTTGTCCGATGATGGTCGTCTTTGCTAGGGTTGTATTTTTTGGGGTAGCTGCTCAAACTTGCGGCTCTTGCCGATGGTCGATTGCACGACCCGCAACCTCTCAGCACACAACACTCAGGAGGGAGTTTTCCACCGACATGTCAAGCCCAAATTTCCCATATCTGAATGCTAAGCTTCGCCCTGCGGCAAATTTCCCATCCCCCAAACTGACAATTTTCCACCGCGGAACCCACAGCCAAAGGCCTTCCAAATCTCCGTACCTCTAAAAACTAAAAGCGGTTCAAGATTGCCTTGAGCAGCACGTCTGGGAGCACGTCTGGGATCCGAAGTTAGACCTTGCCTTACATACGACTGGGATCTTTATTCTTGCAAGCCTGCATATGGGTGGTTGTCAAAACTAGGGTCCCTCATTGGGTCCGTATTATAACACGGTACCCAATATTTAGGATGCCCAAAAGGGGGCCCTAATCTTGACAACCACCCATATGGCAGCCTCTCAAAGGATATGCGGGGTAGCGGGGTAGTTGCTTTTCCTTTGGAATCTCGCAGCTTTCGGGCTCCGGATCCCCCTGAGGCTCCATGTGCCCATATAGTATATACTTAGGCCTTAGAGTACCTAATTAGGGACTCGGTACATGGAGCCTTTGGGTCCGGATGCAAGGGCAAAGCGCAATTTAGCTTTAGAAGTTCGTGCTTTTAAACAAGCTTAAGAGCTTAAGAGTGTCAGCCCTGAACCCTGGATCTTAACAGTCCAACCCAAAGCCTCAACACCCCTGGCTGTACAACGACTAAAGCAAAAGTCACTATTTCGGTAGACCATAGGTCATGCTAGTAGTATATCATAGATAGAACGTATCACATCATACCTTAACCTACCAGAACATACTTTTTTGTAGGGTCCCTCTACATCCCATATTAGGGTTTACAATAAGAACCTACAAAAAAGTAGGGTTTAGTCACCTTTAGGGTACCCAAAAAGGGGACCGTAATTTTGACAGCCACCCAAACCATAGATAGAACGTATCATATCATAGTCCTCCTCTGAGCCACGCTGTGCGAGACGAGGCGGCCGATCACGCTCTTCCTTGCTCTTCTGCTGTCCTCGATCCTGGGTTGGGGCCTTGGGCAGCGAAAGTATAGGGTTCCTTGAAAAAAGATGGCTATAAAAACTGGAGTTCAGGAAACAAAAAAAGCAGTGGCTTACTCCTGCTCCGCGGCCCATCAGGCTATCTCAGCTGGCAGCACGGCGCTCAGCCTCCATAGTAAGGGCACGGACCTGAAGCAACAAGAGGTTCTTCGCAGGCGCGTAGTAATCTCAGCCCTAAGCCTTAGGGGCAGCAGATATCAGATATGCAAGGGTGATAGTAGACCTAGACCTACCCCCCAAGCATAGCGCAAGGCACGAGTTCGAAGGCACGAGTTCGAATCCTGACCCATAGTTCATCAACGTGCAGTTGCTGTGCTCAGAAAAAGTCGGTAACCAAGAAGCAGCAAATCCCTTAACCCGGCCTAATCATATCATACAAATTAATATCATATGGTATGATATACACACACATATATATATATATATATACATACGTATATGTTATCGCTGAGAGACTCCTGCATATATGAACGGATGGATGTATATGTAGATAGCAAGGCAGATCGGTAAATAGATAGATTAGTAACCAGACGGATGGATAGACCGATCGATGGACAGACAGACAGACAGACAGAAAGCACGAGAGATAATTAGTTGCATGGATGGTCAGAGAGATACGTAGATAGGCGGATAGATAGATAGATAGATAGATAGCTCGATAGGTAGATAGACAGATAGTAGGGCTTCAGCAGTAGACTTTAGGACTTGTCTGCACGGTGCACGTATGGAGTCTTGGTTTCAGTGTGGTTTGTTCTGCTTTTAGCCTTGTGTTTTAGGGTTTAGGGGTTTAGGTTTCCAGAGTTTGAAGCCTTCCCCGCGGCAAACGCCCACAGCTCCAAGGGATTGTTCTCCCCAAACCCCGCTCCTTTACGAAACCCAGGGTTTAGGGGTATATTATACTATAGTCATAATAAGGAACCCCCAAAACTCTTTTCTAATTATTAAGCCCTAATATCAACCCCTTTGCGAAACCCAGGGCTTGGGTACTGCCCGCACTCAGTAACAGTTGGATAAGATTCATACTATAGCTAAGTAGGCCTATTACAGACTGTTACTGTATGGGGGCAGTACGAAATCCAGGGCTTTGGAAAATCGGGTTTAGTGGTATATTATACTATACAGTAAACCCCATAAAGTTGGAAACCGGATTAAGGCCAAATAATGCCGAAATTCCCTATACATTACTCCTAAGGATTGAGGCTATGGGATTTCCAACTTTTGGGCTTCTACTGTAATTAAAATAAGGAACCCCCCAAAACTCTTTTCTAATTATTCAGGCCCCTAATGGAAACCCAAGGCTTTGGAAATTCGGGGTTTTGTGGTATATTATACTATACTGTAATTATAATAAGGAACCCCCAAAACTCTTTTCTAATTATTAAGGCCCCCCCAGGGCTTTAGAAATTCTGTGTTTTTTGTTTTGGTCCAAAAAAGGCGGCTCGGAAGCTACGCCTCCTTCGGCCTTGTCCGGCAGCACCGGCGGCTGGGATTCTATTCTACATTGGGTGGTTGTCAAAATTAGGGTCCCTTTTTTGGGCCCTTATGATAATAGGATTCTAGAGTATACCATATGGGATAATATGGGGATTCATAGGGAGGTTTAGGGTTTAGGTTCTAGGGTATGGGTGGTTGTCAAAATTGTGTGGTCCCTTTTTGGGGTCCTTATCATAATACGGCACCTAATATTTAGGGTACCCAAAAAAGGGACCATCATTTTGACAGCCACCCGCATGTTTTGCGTAGATCTTGCGTTTTAGGCTTCAGAGTTTGGGATCCTCTCTACAGCCGGAGTCCCTTTAGGAGGAGATATGTCGGCCCTCGTAACCTAGTATAGCTGCCACCGGTCCCTTGTCGAAACTTGTATCACAAGGCAGCCTGCCAAAGGCACATCTAGATATTTTTCATGCTGATCGATATCACAGACAGAAGGCATCTCTATCTCATCTTTAGACTCCGGTGACAGAGAGAGAGTGTGTGTGTGTGTGTGTGTGTGTGTGTGTCTGTGTGTGTGTCTGCGTGTCCGTCTGTGTGTCTGTGTGTGCTCCAGGGGTATGCTTTTACGTTGTCGTTAGGAAGAGTTTTAGATGAATGTTCTAAAGCAAAGGATGCTGAGTGCGGTTTTCCGCTTTCGGGCGTCTGTACACGATGAGAGTAGGTAGGTATTCGCGCTGCATGGGCCAACGCAGAGAGTGTGCTACTTCAACTCTTGTTGAACAGTTGTTTGGAGGGATTGCGCTGACCCAGGCTCCGTTCCTTGAGCAGGGAGGTCGTGTAACGACTTGCTTCGGGCAAGTGTTCTTCTGAAGGTTTGTAGTCGCACCAAGAGCATCACCATATTAGCACTATCAAAGTGGTTGTAACCTCGACACCCTCAACTACCCAAGTGTTGATGCCGTCTTGCTGCATGTTTCCGGCACCGTCATGTAAACCGCACCCCACAGTGCCCTGTCTGCTTGTCTGCTGTGCTTGCATCCGACACCCTCATGTAAACCTCTCCCCCAAACTCCCCCCCCCCCCACCCCCCACAGTGCCCTCTCTGTTGTGCTCTTGAGTCCATGTTCAGCGCCTCGAGGTCAAGGACTCCTCCTTCCGTGACGAGGTGAAACTCGGTGAAGCTCGGGGACTCGGGGCTTCTGCTTCGGGGGCGTTGGTGTAGTTTTTTGCCCTTGGAGTTCAGGAGCCCTCTGAAAACTTTTCACTCCACGAAGTCGCGAAGTTTCTGGGCTCTGACGCCCCCCGAAAGGTCAAGTTCAACTCCGACGACGACCAGCCTCCCAGCCACGAGGCAGGGGAGGAACGACTCGATCCGGCGGGCGAGTGAACAGACCCTGAGATTCGTGAACAGGAACGTCTTTGTCGTATGGCGCTTCCTGAGGGGGGGTAGGTGTCTGAACTCCCTTCACCAGCAAGACCCTGCAACACCCCTAAACCCTAAATCCCCAAAGCCTTTCAAAAAAGATCTGAAACTCCTTTACCGGCACTTCCCCGCATTTGTTTTGCAAGGGCTACTTTCTGTGATTCTGCTTCAGACGCCAGAAGCTGAACTGGTGCATGTCCTTGTAGCCTCAACCGAAGTATACGGCTTTTTGTCCAATAAAAACGTCTTCCAACCACAAAAGCCCCTGTATCGGGCATCAGGTTCCCGGGCCCCAAACCTACCCTGCCGTAAGCAGACCTACATGGGTGGTTGTCAGGACTATGGTCCCTTTTTGGGTCCAAAAAGGGACCCTAATTTTGACAACCACCTACATTGAAAGCTCCCGGCAACCCCACTGCCCTAAACCCTTCAACTGGAAGATTCTAGAACCCCAACCCGAGAAGACATCTTCCAAGCCCCCATATCCTGACCCTAACCCAAAGGGTCCAAGTATCATTATGGTATATACCTATATAGGGTATTTTGCGGGTCTCAGTATATACCATAATGATACTTGGACCCTTTGGGTAAGCTCGTCGGTCTCGATTCTCGATACTATAGGGGCCTTAATAATTCCCTATACCCGTTTTAAAGGAACCCATAACCCACTATAGGGGCCTTATTAATTCCCTATACCCCTTTTAAAGGAGCCCATAACCCATAAGACCTGATCCTCCCAGCTCTTCACGCGAGGCCCAGCGCCCCAGCAGTGCTTACGACGTTGGCTCCGACCCATCCGCCTGCGACCCTGAGCCTCCTCTGAAAGAATCTTGCTTGCTTAAAGGATCATGGGACTTAGTAAGTAGGGCTCCTTAAAAGGGATCTATAGGGGTTCCTTAAAGGGATCTATAGGGTTTAGGGTTTAGGGGCTTCTTTTCGGAGAAAGGGTGTTGGGATTAGAGTTTTGGTTTTGGGGATAAGGTTTTGGGGTTGAGACGTTTAGAGGTCTACTGCAGGCACCTGATTCACACACAAACCCCTTCTGTCTCAGTGCCCCAATACTAGGATCCTGTGAGAACCCTTCAGGTGTTCAAGGTTTTGGCTTCTTTAGTGTGGTTCGGCTATGGTAGGTCTTGGGGCAAATTGGCTTCCGTCGGCATGCTCAGAGCAGTACAGTTCTCCAGTCTTACAAGAAACATAGCATGGATAGTATGTTAGGCTTGGAGAAGCTGCACAAGGATAGACTGCAGGACGACAAGACAGAACTGATGCAGATTTGTAGCGGTTCTTGCAAGCTCCATGTCTAGCTATATCTTCATCACATACTCTCCGCAGAAAAGTCTTGTTTTTGAGGTTTGCCGGAATCCGTATAAAGGACTGATCATGGCTGCTTCCCCCGGAGGTTGAAAGCGGACGACTGCGACTGGAAAGAGACAGCCGGCTGCTTGGCCTTCGGTGTTCTAAGCCAACTTGGAACCCTTGGAGTTTCCGAAAAGTAAGATCCTTATTACAAGGACCCCAACATCAGGTACCCCTAAGTTTCGGAAACTCCCCTTTCGACCCTAAAGGATTCAGGGTTTAGGTCTTAGGGTTCAAGATTAAGTTCAGCTGGCCTTTCGTTGTCGGTCTTCGTCCACGAACCTGGAAACGTCATGAGAAGTTGGCACGCACAGAAAGCTTTCCTATCAGGCCGGTGCAAGGGCTTATGAAGGTTCAGGGGCCTGAGCTGAGGCTGACAGACTGCAAACTATTAGCTTGGTCAGGGGTTCGACGGTGAAAAGAGGAATCCCCGTGTGTAAGAACCATGTATTTCGGTGTCGACCTTAGTATTGCTTCCGACTCTCCGACGATCAGCTCCTCCGTACTCATACCCCACCCATGAAACAGCACATGTGCATATGTGTATATGTGCATGTTTAAGCGCATACATACACGCACAAACGCAAAAATCATTTACTGATTGTCGCTGACGTGCATGTGTGGGTACCCGTGTGGTCATTGCGGTATGTTATAACATAGTGCGTGCCTGTCTGTTCGGTTCTCCGCTTGTCTGTCTGTATGTATGCATGTGTTTTACCATTCAAGCACGCATTGTTGGATGCATACAAGCCCACAGAAAGGCCTATTTGACATCTCCGAGTGAGTGAATGAGCAGATGCTTCCCATCTGCGCATGTGGCGTGACCCTGTAGGAGAGTGCACTCGCATGCCCTTTCAGAGAGAGACAGAGACAGAGGAACAGATGGGTAGTTGTCAAAATTGGGGTCCTTTTTTTTGGGTACACTAAGTATTAGGTGCCGTAGTATATATTAAGGACCCCAAAAAAGGGACCCTAACTTTGACAACCACTCAGATGCTCCTAGACCCAAGCCCCACCCAAACCGAGACACAACCTGCTTGGCCCAATCTGCCAAGTTGCCAGTCGATCCCAAACGACTCAAAGCTTAAAATCCTCTGATGGCCCTTGCATACCTAGTAATAATATATCCTAAAAGCCCCCTTTTTGAGGCCCCTATGTTCCTGAGATGATGAGATGAGTAAGAACGAACTGGTTTGGCTTCTGAAGGGGTCCCAGCTTGCCGACCAAGGAAAAGCTGAGCTTTACGTGGACCCAGCACTCGCGCGGCGTCGCCCGCACGCATCACCTGGACTGCGAGAAGCAGAGGTGATACAGCGAGTTCTTTATATGGGTGGTTGTCAAAATTAGGGTCCCTTTTTGGGTCCCTATTATAGTACGGCACCTAATATTCAGGGTTAT
Source organism: Symbiodinium sp. CCMP2592 (assembly GCA_905221615.1). Taxonomy (NCBI): domain Eukaryota; class Dinophyceae; order Suessiales; family Symbiodiniaceae; genus Symbiodinium; species Symbiodinium sp. CCMP2592. The sequence goes on from CAJNDT010000398.1 coordinate 52,617, forward strand.
TACCCAAAAACGGATCATAATTTTGACAATCACCCAGATGTTGTTTCCAGTGTTGCTTCTTTTGGCGCCGTGCTTTCCAGGTGTTCTGGATCATGCGTGTCGTGGAAAACTGCTGGTGCCAAGCTCCCAAATGGGCCTGTCAGTGCTATGACAACAGCGGCGAATCGGACATTCTTGTTGTTAGTGCTTGAACACAGCCAGATTTTTAAACCATGCTTGTCAGAACCATCACTGCTGTGTGTTCATGCTCTCTCTTGCGGGCTGTATCTACTACCCCGGACCCTAAATCCTAAACCCTAAACCCTAAATCCTAAACCCTAAACCCTAAATCCTAAACCCTAAACCCTAAAAGCCTCAAAGCCTGAAAAACCAAAGGAGTGGTTCACCAAAACTGGTTGCTTTTCTTCCGCATGGTTGCCTCTGGCGCGACACGACCGGTGGCGGAGCCGCTTCGCAGCAGCTTTGTGAATAGGCGAACAGCTGGGGAAAACATGCATAGGGCCGGGATGTCCCGCATACACCCATTTATAGTGAAGCCCAGCAAGGTAGGTATCTCGCGGATCATCCTTATGTCCTTTGGGGCCCATAGTTGTCTTGAAAGTAACTGGGACTCTTGCTGTCAGTAACGGTTTGCAGAAGGATGTAATCAAAGTATTGTTGGGGCATTGGGAAGGGTCTTAAGGCGACGGTACAAGGGTTCAGTTTAATGGGGTTCTGCTGTGGTGGCATAGGTGTCTTTAGGGCGAGGGTTTTAAATGGAACAAGGAGCTGACTTGAAGTTGCTGCATTAGCAGGATATGGCACATGATGTGACGTTCTTCTGCAACCAGCAGCCAGCAGATGTTGCCTAACACCGAGATGTCAACGTGGCAATTATGCCATTGCCGATTCCTTGGATTCCGCGTGTTGCAGAGGCTTCAGGTTTGCGGATGAGCGTTCAGGGCTTCGGGTATTAGGGTTGAGGAGCATCCAAACACCCTACCACCACAAGACCGATCCCGCCGCTTCACCCCTAGAACTTGAGCGAAGAGAGTCTTGTCGGGGTATGAAGAATTAGAAATACTAGAGTAGTCCCCATGTATTCTGCGTAGAACTATACGATGATGTTCTGCCGCGAAACGTCTGGCCATTAAAATGATATGGTCGTTAATCATGAGGACACAGAGTGCAAAAGCCTGCTATCATTGGTGATGACGATCACCACATTAGCAAAGTCAGGATACATTCGCAAAGCGAGATTATGGACCAAAAATCCCTGGTTCCCAGGACCTTTGAATTGGTCTCCGTCTTGGGCGGCCGGTTTCGGCCGCTTGGTGCCCAACATCCAACTCTTTTGGGCGAAAGGGTGGGCAGGCCAACCTCGCCGTGAAAGATGTCTTTCACCCCCTGTCCGCGCCCAACCTTCTGTGAAAGATAAGACTTCATCCTTCACTCGCATGAGAGTCCTCAACAACCCTGACATGGTGCCTGGGCTGAGGTTGAGTGGATGTTAGGGCTGAGGGTTTGTTTATGAGGTAAGGTTGTGTAGAATTTAAGTTAGCTGCGAACCTTCATATCTCCAGAAGACAACCTGCGAAGCAAAGCTGTTAACCACACTAAACTGTTGACTAACCTAAGCCTGCAGCACCCTGCATGATGGGAAGTATGCTACAAGGGCTTCTTGGTTTGACCGTTGATGCTACAGGTGGTTCAATAGGCTCTCGTTGCCGATGGCTGCCCTGAGGTTCATGCTTTCGGAGCATGGCCCTAACTACCTGGAATGGCGAACCGAAGTATGGACCAATGATAGCCACACGTCTGCATACTGTCGACATCTTCGTGTCGAATATGCCTGAGTCACTAGTGGCAGAGGAGCCTTAACTCCGTGTGGTCGAAGTATTCATGCCCCCTAAAGATCAATCTCGGATGGTCATTGTGATCATTGATTGGCTTCTGGCATTTACTCTAATCGGCCTTATGACGACAGTGTTGTTTTTTGATCAAATCCCATCCTTCCTAGTCAGGTAGCGCCTCGATCTTCTCCGGCCTGGCCGTCCCCTTCCTTGCAGGACTCGGCGTTCCATCGAGTCATACCATGGGAAGCATCGAAATCGCGGTGATAGTACTAGTGCGAGCACTTGCACCACTACTGCTGCGATTCCCCTTCCTCCACCTCCTCATCTTACCACTCCTACTAGTACTGCTACCCCACCACGACGACGACTGCTACTACTGCGGCTCCTCCTGCTGCTACAAATATCGCGGAACCACCTCGCCGAAAATTATCTTAACGGCAATATTCCGGTGACAGTGGCGGTTTTTCGATGCAAGAAGCTTGCAAGTACGGACCTAGCAGATGAATACAGAAAGATCCTGGACTAAAGAGGCCTGTAGGCCTCCTCGGACCTCTGCGGCTCCTGACTTAGCCTCTCATTGTCTAAACAGGACCACAAAGAGGACAGCCTCCTACATCTTACATCCCGAAGGCGCTGCGCTTGTCTTCCCTAAACCCGTAAACCCTAAAACCAATTAAACCCCTACGAGGACCCCCGGACTGTGACCTGGAACTCTCCGGGCCCGTTGCCTTCTACCGACACCTCTCCCCTCAGACTCTCGGCTTTTACAGCTATATCTATCAGTTTCATACTAGGGACTCCAAAAGCACATAAGAATCAGCATTATATGCGGATATCCTTACCTTGTTGGGCTTCATTATATTATGAGGGGTAGTCAGCTCGATAAGAAGTAGCAAACCCTAAAAACCGTAGTCAGCTGGGTCGTGACAATGCTGACGCGGGTAAGAAGTAGCTTGCCTTTTAGCTTTCTGAAGAGGAGATTCGAGCTTTAAGAAGGCACACGGGGGGACGAAGAGGTTCCAAAGAAAAGCTGGGAAAGCTGCTGTCTTGGGTGCCTGAGGTCTCCCCAACAAGATGATTAAACCTTTAATTCCTGAAGCCAAAGTTGTTAATCCAGCCTAGCTTTAACAGACCTTCCTTCTCCAGTACAGTACGGTCACCTCCGTGGATTTTCTTTCAAAGACCACCAAGGAACTTCCAGTATGGGCACCTTCTTCTGGATCTTCTGCCGCTGCTCCACTTCCTGGCGACAGAAGAGCGAGAATCCACACTGGTGCTTCAAAGGGACCCAGTGCCTTGGCTTCGAAAGGTTTGTTCTCGGTTAGGGCTCCGGGTGTTGAAGTTTTGGCTAGGGCTCCAGGTGTCGAAGTTTTGGCTTCCAAACCCACATGTGACAGATGGATCTCACAGCTGAGGTTTTCGGGGTCCGAAGACAAAAGTACACCCCCAAAGTTGAACCCCTGGAACACTCAAAGCAAAGCTCGACGATTCAGGAAAGCATCATTGCAAGCTTCATGCGATGGTACGATGGACGCCTGACTGTCTTCAGGATGGATGCAACGGCTTTTCATTTCGGCTTGAGTCAGTAGGACAGGCCATTCATGAATAGCTCAGAATCTGCTCAACTTTGGCAGCAAAGCAGCAGCACCTCCACCTGAAATGTCGATTTGTCGTTTACGTCTGAGGTGGTCGCTGACGTGCTTCTTTGACTGATAGTATTGGTAGTTATTAAGGCCCCTATATTCTTGTAGTATCCTCATAGATCCCTTATTCAAGAGCCTCCGGCTCAAGCCGGTGACCCCGCAGGAGTCCGAGGAAAGGACGTTAGGGTGTGGCGTTGCGTTGCAGTACGGAGTTTACCCAGGTGTCGCAGCAGCTTCAGAGGCCCACCTGACCTCTCAGAGGTGGCCCTCCAGACTATAGTCTTATTATACATGTAAGTGCACATATGTATATATATATATATACACACATGTCGGCTCCAAGGAGGCCTTTATATTTCTCAAGTTATGTGAGTACACTTGTACGTGCATATAGTGTGTATGTATATACACATATGTATGTGTGTATGTATATATATATATATATATATATATATATCGCTGCATCCGCGGCTGTCGGCTTCGGGGACCGGGGAGCTCTGCCCAAGCCCAGATTTGAGATGGGGTTAGGATTAGATAATTGGGGTTCGGTAGCGGGTAGGGCTGAGGGTTCGCCGTGGGTCGGCGTTAGGTCGTCTAGGGTTGGCAAGGGTTCGCCAAGGGTCGGCGTTAGGTAGTCTAGGGTTGACGCGTTCGCCGTGGTCGGCGTTAGGTCGTCTAGGGTTCGCCAAGGGTTCGCCAAGGGTCGGCGTCAGGTAGTCTAGGGTTGACGCGTTCGCCGTGGGTCGGCGTTAGGTCGTCTAGGGTTCGCCAAGGGTTCGCCAAGGGTCGGCGTTAGGTAGTCTAGGGTTGACGCGTTCGCCGTGGGTCGGCGTTAGGTCGTCTAGGGTTCGCCAAGGGTTCGCCAAGGGTCGGCGTTAGGTAGTCTAGGGTTGACGCGTTCGCCGTGGGTCGGCGTTAGGTCGTCTAGGGTTCGCCAAGGGTTCGCCAAGGGTCGGCGTTAGGTAGTCTGACGCGGGTTGACGCGTTCGCCGTGGGTCGGCGTTAGGTCGTCTAGTCTAGAGTTCGCCAAGGGTTCGCCAAGGGTCGGCGTTAGGTTGACAAGGGTTCGCCATAGGCTCGGGTTGAGGGTTCGCCATGGGTCGGCGTTAGGTAGTCTAGGGTTGACGCGTTCGCCGTGGGTCGGCGTTAGGTCGTCTAGGGTTGGCAAGGGTTCGCCAAGGGTCGGCGTTAGGTAGTCTAGGGTTGACGCGTTCGCCGTGGGTCGGCGTTAGGTCGTCTAGGGTTGGCAAGGGTTCGCCAACAGGTTGGCGGCTTCTACGCAGATGCAGCGTATGGTTTTGAGTAAGTCGTGGCATTTGCACCATGCACATCTTGCCCCGTACAAACCCAACAACTCCCTATCAAGCCCTCTAAACTCAGTATATAGGGCCACTAAAGCCCATCAAAATAGGTAGAACCTACATGCCAGTCCGGGGCTAACCGGGTCCTTTCCATTATGGAACCGGGTCCTAGGACTTAGTGTGTTCTTGTCCTAGGACTTATGATGTTGATGTGACATGGAATGTAGCAAGACATGTGTTCTTGTGGCTCAATGGAAGACATGCTGGACATGTGAAAACTTGTGTTCTTGCGGCTCAATGGAAAACAAGAACTGAAAACTTGGTCTCTTCCAAATGGAGATGCATACCTGAAAAACTGTGTTCTTGTCGCTCTATATGGAAGAAGCGAGATGCTGGACATGTATAAAAAGATGTGTGCTTGTGGCTCGATAGAAAAATCAATGCCTGAAACTTGGTTTGATCGAAATGTGAAACATATACATCGAAAAATAAAAGCCCTACTGATATAATTGCCTGTCCCAAGTTTTGTAGTTCACATGGAAATTAAAGTTGCCAAAAAAATGAAAATACGTTTATGCCGAACAAACCAAACAAATGTAACTTGGTGTTCTTGTGGCTCAACGGAAACAAAAAGCTTGAGATTTTGTGTTCTGAAACCCTAAAGTCAGCTGTTTGTACGATTCAGAACAACTTGAAAATTAGCATGTTCATGATTAAACATGAAGGGAATCTGAACTTTCGTAACGTCCAGCCCATGCCCTAAACCCTGAACCCTAAACTCTAAACCCACCCAACCCCCAAACCCGCCCACCCATTCAAGCCCAGAAGCTGCAGGTAGGAAGGGGCACACAGGTAGGTAGAGAGGTATAGTTAGGTAGGCAAGTAGGTATGGATAAGTAGATAGGCAGGAGGGAAGGTACTTGTAGGTGTAGGTGCGTCGGCAGGCTTCCAGGTCGGTAGGTAGGTAGATAGATAGCTAGGTAGGCGGGCATGTAGGTAAGGAGGCATTATGAGGAAAGAGGTTTAAAACCCCTAAACCCCTAACCCCTAAACCCTGAACCCTAAATCCAAAACCCGAAACCCTAAACTAACCTTCAACCCTAAAAGGTAGCAGGCAAAAGTAGTTGTAGGCATTCGTGCAGGCCCTGTCAGGATGTCAGGTGGCCACATCAAGGTCTTCGGAGCCCCGTACAGGGGCGTACCCGCGCCAAGGCCTGAATGGGCCGCGGGATGAACCCCGAATAGGGGTGAGCTTGGACCCCGAAGAGGGGTCGTCGGAGCCCCGTACAGGGGCGTACCCGCACCAAGGCCGAAAGGGCTGCGGGATGAACCCCGAAAAGGGGTGAGCCTGGACCCCGAACAGGGGTCGTGAGAACCCCGTGCAGGGGTGTGGATGAACCCCGAACAGGGGTGAGCTTGGACCCCGAACAGGGGTCGTTAGAGCCCCGCACAGGGGCGTACCGATGAACCCCGAAAAGGGGTGAGCCTGGACCCCGAACAGGGGTCGTGAGAACCCCATGCAGGGGTGTGGATGAACCGCGAACAGGGGTGAGGATGAACCCCGAGCAGGGGTGAGCCGGACCCTCAAAGACTGATGCAGAGAGAGAGAGAGGGAGAGAGAGAGAGACACAGCGAAAATAATTAACGAAGCAAGGAAGGAAGCAAGGAAGGAAGGAAGCAGGGAAGGAAGAAGGAATGATCAAGATGAGGGTGTGACTGTAGATGCGAGGAATGAGCAGGCAGCAAGGAGTGATGTGAGGGAGGCGGGAAGGGAAGGAAGAGAAGGAAAGTCATGCATGGCATCAGTATCCCTCTGCTCACTTTCAGTCTGTCGGCGGCCAGGCTGAGACAGTCTGCGCATCGAGATCCTCGAAGAGCCCCGGCCTAAGCCACACGGCCTTCCAAGACTTGACGGCTGCACCATGGGTTGCTTCCAAGCTCAACATGTTGAACTGCAGCAGCTTTTCAGCTCAAGATTCAACGCGATCGAACCGTTTTTGTCTGAGCGAGTGTACTCCGACTGAGGCGATTGTCCTCATGCAAACAAGGCAGTATTATTGACATGCGCATACACGCAGATCGTCAAAGACACGACTAGGAAAGAAGTGCCCCAGTTCGACGTACTGCCACGGAAGTGCAGCAATGGATCGAACGGATTTTGGCAGGCTTCATGGACCTGAAGGAAGTGACGATGACGATCGAACGACTCCTTATCATTCGGATGATAGCGATGGTTCCGCGGCCGATGCCACTACGGAAATGGAAAGAAACATGTTTACGAGAGAAGAATTCCAGCGAATCTGCACCGACCTGGTGCTGGGATGTGTCATGATGAACTTGTCAATGGGATGGCAAATGGAGCGGGCTTTTTTGAGCGATCGGCAACTACGAAGTTTGCTACAGCACTTCCAAACCAAGCACAACAGACGCGGATCCTCTGCAGGTGATATTGTGGAAGCAGGTGTACAGGAACGGATTCCAACAATGCAGAAAGTACGCATGGTTCGACAATGCGACGTACTCCAAGGAAAGTTGCGAATGGAAGTGAACCCGGTAGATGCAGAGAGATTGCGGGGCTTGGTTGAGCAGCCTCCCGGCTGGGATTGGGATTTGCCTGATCGAGGAACCATGGAAAGGCTTTGCGAGGGCATTCTGGCCAACTCGTTTGAGTTTGAACGGATTCCAGTGACGGATGCTAGACGGATGGCAGTTCAATACTGCGAGGTCATCCGTCCACTGTTCGCTGTGAGATTCCTGTCAATGGTGTTGCTGGGCATGCGGGACACGTACAGAGATCAGCTTTGGTTTCTGCTTCGCAGGCATGGAAGAGTCCTGAACGTATAGACGGACTGTACGTATACGCAGTCTCCGAAAAACTTAAAGGGACTGATGTACGGATACACAGTCTCACAATAAACCAGCAATGGCGAGAAAAAACGTGTCACTTGCTTAACAAATTGCTTGACGCGCCTTACTAAATTGCTGGACCTAAACCCTGAACTCGTCGACCTGAGGTCAAGCCTTCTTCATGCCAAATTCGCTGGCAAGATCGACATTGTGTTTGGAGGCTCGTCCGGCTGCTCATGTTTGCATAAAGCCTAAACCCTAAACATCCGGCCGGTACCACTACAAGATTGCGCGCCCGGCACGCGTACGCCTGTGCGCCCGGAGCGCGTTCGCCTCAACTCCCGGCGCGCAGACCTGTGCACGTTGCAAACAGACTAAAGAATTGTATTATCACGTCCGGCACGCCCGGCGTGCACCCGCTGCGCGCCCGGCGCGCGCCCGCTGCACACCCGGCGCGCGCACCCTGGGTATATTTGGTTTTGGGTGGTAAACGACCGCCACATGTCATTCCTGCGCGCCCGTCGCAACCCGCTGCGCGCACATGTGTAAATTCTGTTGCAAGCATAATATTATGGAATAGTGTAAATATAGTATAGTACACGCTTACACTTCGCGCGTACGCCTGTACGTGCGGCACGCGCCCGCCCGCGCGCCCAGCGCGCGCGCCCGGCGCGCACCGTTGCAAGCAGAATATTATGGAATAGTGCAAATATACTACACGCGTACACTTGCTACGTATACACCTGTGTGCCCGGCGCGCGCCGGACGCGTGCCGGGCGCGCGCCGGGGTATATTTGGTTTTGGGTGGTAAACGACCGCCACATGTCATTCCTGCGCGCCCGTCGCAACCCGCTGCGCGCACATGTGTAAATTCTGTTGCAAGCATAATATTATGGAATAGTGTAAATATAGTATAGTACACGCTTACACTTCGCGCGTACGCCTGTACGTGCGGCACGCGCCCGCCCGCGCGCCCAGCGCGCGCGCCCGGCGCGCACCGTTGCAAGCAGAATATTATGGAATAGTGCAAATATACTACACGCGTACACTTGCTACGTATACACCTGTGTGCCCGGCGCGCGCCGGACGCGTGCCGGGCGCGCGCCGGGCGCGCGCACTCGGCGCGCGCCGTCGCAAGCATTATTATTATGATTATTATGCTATTGAATGAATTGAATGTTCATTTCAATGAAGCATTCAACTCACATGTACAGCTGCCCTCCCGACGAAAAGAAATACTCGGTATTTATGGTTTTGCGTCAGTTTACCGCCCGCCACGCGTACTCCTGCTCGCCCGTCGCGCGTATGCCTGCAGGACCCGCTGCGCACACATCCGTAAATTCATGTCGCAAGCAGAATAATATTATCGAATTTGTAAATATACTTGCACGGCCGGCGTGCGCATGCGGAACGCAAGCAGAATAATATCCAACAGTGTAGTAACTTTACTAGGATTATTAACGAAATTCAGTGAGACCAATAAGTGCCTGTTTGACATGTGCGCCCGGCGAGTGCACCTACACCCTGTGGCGCAGACACAGGGTCAAGGCATCAACTGCAGAGCTTACCTACATAGTAGATGAAAGCCATGAAAGCCATGAAAGCCATGAAGGCCATGAAGGCCAAGAAGGCCGCCAAGCAGGATGGCAACACGAGGGCAATGAAAGCCATGAAAGCAATGAAGGCGGCCAAGGTCCAACACAACGACGGCAATGTGAGGGCAATGAAAGCGATGAAAGCGATGAAAGCAAAGAAGGGAAAGCAGCGATCGGGTCAAAGTGGTCAAAGTGGCTGGCAAGCATGGCGAAAAAAGAAGGGTTCTGCTGAGAAGCAAGCTGTACTACATGCGCAGGCACCTGAAGGCGAAGAGGACAACACGGACAACACGGACAACACGGACAGCGAGCAGGGGCTGCCCGGCAACGAGAAAGCCACGCAAACACCTCCGATTATCAGACGTTTGCGAAGAGCACGTGACATTGAGGATCGCTTGAATTGCTTTGTGTCGGCATGCAAATACTTTCGTGTCGACATAGGCATGCTGGTCAGTATGGTTATTGTGATCACAACAGGACCTGCGACTGGAAGGATATGATTCCTGGCCCAGCAACCGTACCCGGGCTATCATTGGGAAGACTTTATTCTGCTCGTGGGCCGTTTTCTCAGAAATTATCGCTGCTGCGGACCAACGGTCTGATTCGAGGTCGCGCGGTGATGGATCTAGGAAGCAACGAAGCATTAGACCTGGGCGGCTGCCTGATCTACAGACCGGCCGTGACAGGCCTCCGGTGAGTGGTGTTGCCGCAGTGACTGGTATGTATTACTGCCGTTACATAGAGCTGAGAAGTTCACCTAAAGAAGTAGAGGAAACTGTCACGGATGAGCGACAACGGATTCAGGGACAGTCTTTATAAGGACATGGAGTGTCATAATAATAAATTTATACTTTAGTAGGCGTGGGATGGACAATGTCACAGATGTGTCCCTGTACAGAGGTTCCACTTGTCCGGTTTCAGAGTGCTTTCACACAGACACCAGCTCTGAAGGCACAGATTATTTCCACGGATGTGTCCCTGGACAGAGGTTTCACTGGTTATGTACTGACTGCACGTCAGCTTCAAGATCAGACTGTCTGTCCGTTTCGTGCAAAATGTCGGTCATGTGAAGTTTGACATGCTCTGGGTAGCTGCACTTCTTAAACTAAACTCGCCGGTCACATGTCTCTAACACGAAAGGCCTACGTATTCCTCGCGACGGACAAGCACGACAACATGCTGACTGGAGGCAGGGCAGTGGAACGCTTTAAACTCGGTGGTACTGTTTCTGACACGAAATGCCTACGTATTCCTAGCGACCGGCCAGCACGACCGACGAGCACGACAACATGCTGACTGGAGGATGGGAAGTGGCACTTCGTAAACTTCGTGCTTCTTAAAAACATCATTCCAAACAAAGGAAAATGCGCGACACAAGAACTGAGCCAGGAAACAGAATGGCAAGGTGAAAAAGAGTGCTGGTTAGAGCAACTTCTGAAACAGCGAACTTCGCGCAAACTCTTCATGTCTCAAACACGATCAATGAGGTGGCACCTACGTATATTCCCAGCAACCACAAGCTCCAGCACGACATGCTGACCGCAGGCCAGGAAGTGGCACTTCCTAAGACTCGTTGACAGCAAGGCAACTAGGAAGTCAGGAGGCAAAGATTCAGGCAGTCCTGCTACCCCCGCACAGGAATCCGAACCTCGAACAGGGGGAGCTTGGACACCGAACAGGGGTGTCGGGAACTCAGCCTGCTGTAGTTAGGCAGGTGGGCAAACGTGTCAAGCATGTCTGGCAGGACATTTAGTCGAAGATGATCCTCAAAGCGGAAGGTCATGGCCTCGGAGCATAATCAGAGATTGTGGCGGTCTGCGTGATCAGAATCTGAACCTGTGTCTGTGTGACGCAAGATTGTGACAAGTCACGCAAGTGTAGCAGCTTTGACCACGCAGCTCCCGCCCCTAGTGATGGTGACCTTCGTGGAATTCCTAATTTTGGTGGTTCTGATGTTCGTGGGCATGTTCATGTACATGAAGCACCAGGACGACCTCGACGAGATCGCCGCCAAAAAGCAAAGAAAGAGAAAGGCCAAGGCCGAGGCGGAGGCAAGGGAGGAGGAGGAGGAATTGTTTCAACAGCGAATTGAAGCAGCAGCTCTGAGAGAACGACTGCAGGGCATGGAGAAGGGGATGCAGCAGACAAATGAGCGCTTAAAGGAGATCACGGACGTCCTTGGAAAGCTGCAGCTGGATACAGAGAACACGAAGAAGAGCCATGAAATCGCTTTCAAGGAGCTCCATTACGACAAACTCATTATTTGGGAGGACATTCCCTGTCTTGGGCAAACCCAGGTGGAGCTGGCGAAGCGCTTTTCGGTGCACGAGCAGAACGACCACGACGACCGGCCGGAGGACACCACCCACACAAGAAACGGACCAGGAAGTCATGGACATGGCCCATCACTGCTACCACTGCAGCGTCCGATCACTGTAGACAACGAGAGAAGGACCCAGCTGGAGGCCGCCGAATGGTGGGCACGTAATGTCGGTGTGGCAGGGGACGCAAGCTTTCTAGATGTGTGGTTGGACAAGTATGGCAAGAAGGAAAGGAAGTCCCTGGCAAGCATGGGAGCAGTCCGAAAGAACTTCTGCAACATACACCACGGATCAGACGCATTCATCGGTGCGGATGGAACTCGCTATGCGGACGTGGGCAACTACTGGTATGCCAGGGTACTTGACAGAATGTACGGCAACCTCTCCGAGCACGTAAGAAAACTCAATGAACAAAGCAAAGGGGACCTCGTGGAGGCAGGCTTGGGTGCAGCGTACTTGGTTTTGGACGAGTATCAGCAAGACAACGACATCAATCAACGTGTTTCTCAGGCACAGTTAGACAGACTAAGCCAGTTTCGAACGGAAGTCGAGGGCTGGGCCCTCAGGTTGGCTGGTGCACGTTGATTTCATTTATCAATAACGAAAGTGATCAGCTTGCCGCCACCACAAGAATGGACCACGGATATAATATATGTACAGCGAACAATCCGCGGTCGAAGGAATGTCAGGTCAATGTACAGATCTGAGAAAGATTATAATAGCCGGACACGGTCACGGATGTGTCCGATGAATTCAGGGACATTGTTTTTGACATTTCATTCACGCATGTGTCCCTGTACAGAGGTTTCACATCTGACTTTCCGTAATGACGTGCAAAATGTCGCCCGCTTTCGGAGTGTGCTCCTACTCTCAAGACACATTTCCCTCCACCGCCCCACTATACACCTCAGTAAACCTCCACCCGGACCCAGGTCATGCGCGTTCTTTCTACTGCAGCGGATGCCTTGGAGAGTGGCGCAGCTTGGATTATTAAGCGGCACGTCTTAAACTAAACTCGCTGGTCCTGTCTGTGACACGAAAGGCCTACGTATACAACACTACCGACAAGCACGACGACATGCTGATTGGAGGCAGGGCAGTGGAACGTCTTAGACTCGCTGGTGATGTCTTTTACACGAAAGGCTTACATATCAAACACTACTGACAAGCACGACAACGTGCTGACTGGAGGCAGGGAAGTGGCACGTCTTAACCTCAGTGGGTACGACGACAGGGAGGCGGGGATTTAAGAAATGCTGGGTGGTGCTTCGAGACCTACAAGCATGAACGAAGCGAAGAGAAGAGAAGAGTGAACAAAGCCCACAAAAGAAAACAAAAGAGGAATGAGGGTGGAATGTGTTGTGTGGTTTTGTTTCGCTTATTTCTCGCTTCATTCATTCGGCTCCGTTCTTTCGCTCTCATTGCATTGAAAATAAGTGAACCCGAAAACACTACACAATACAATAATCCATTGACAATCTACTGCATTAAAGGACACAAGAAAGCAAGAACAACATGGAATGGAATGGAAGCATTTGAACATATTTGAACGTAATGAAATCACGGCTCGGGGGAATTCACGTAAACACACCCCACCAACTACACCAGCAATGGTTTCCAAGGTTGACCGTTCACACGTGGTCTCAGTCAAGAGAACCAAAACCTCGCTTCGGCTCTCTCTCCTTTCGCTCAGATTCTGTTTTTGTCCGTTATCAACCACTTACTCACTTCATCACTTGCTTTCTCAGAGGATAATAGGTGGAGAGTTTACTGTTGGTTGGTGGCAGAAGGCAAATTACTGCAAGGAATTACGAACGGCATTAACATGTCTTTTGTCTGGGTGTGTCGTTTGCTTCGTCTATTACATTCACGCATACTCTTTGTTCCTTTGTACTTTAACCAAAAAACAAAATGAAACAGAAGATGGTGGGTTAATTCGTTCGTATTTTGCTTGCGTTCTGTACGCTGAAATTTGGCCTTTGTTCCGTGCGTTGAATCTAAAGCAAAAAGAACTAAGGGAAAGGTACTAAGATTTAGTAAGATGATTCTGACTTTAATAGTAAAATAATAATAGCTATTAGTTATGTCGTGTGTGAAACCTAAACATAACAGGAGTATAACTGTATGGCTGGTCGTCAAAATTGGTGTCCCGTTTAGGGTACCCTAAATATTAGGCGCCCCATGTCTTGAAGCAGTGGCTAACTATACGGGCCAAGTATACCTCTATCTCTTCACTCTAGCAGCTGCAAGGCAACACTCCATTCCCTCAGTCTGGCTGTTCCTGGGCTTCCAACGGACGTCTGCGAAATGGCTCGGACGAGTGGGTGTCTGTCACATTCGGCCAAGAGATTCTCATGGCTGAATGTGCCAGACACCTACCTGGGGGCCAAACTGCACACACACACACACTCTCTCTCTCTCTCTCTCTCTCTCTCTCCCTAAAGACCAACAGCACCTTTCTGAGCGGCAGGCCCGGCGCCTTTCTTTGTTTGGCTTCCTGTGCAGGCAAGACATCGGATGCTTTGAGAAATTGCACAATACGCAGTCCACGCACAGAAATCAGAAGCTCGCACCCTTTTGCGAAATCCGTTTGTGCTCCTTGCGAGACCGTGGGCCAAGCCGCGGTTTCAGTGCTTTGAATTTCCATCAGCATTTAATTTATGTCGCCGAAATTCTGGGACTGGGAGATCATCGCAGGCGCACCAGTTGTCCTCGCGAAAGCATGCGTCGTACGGTACCAGTTCCTTCGGAGTCAGGTACATCTGGAAATAACACCGACTGCAATGGACGCACATGGAATCCATGACCACCAGCTCCAGTTGGCCTATGATTTCTCTCTTTTCTTGTGGTAGGAACTTTGATAGTTCTCCGGCTATTTCGGAAAAGGTTACCTCCGTCACCGTCTCTGAGATCTTGAGAGACTCCATCA
>CAJNDT010000398.1:67187-221237 GCA_905221615.1 Symbiodinium sp. CCMP2592
GGAGTTTGAATTTATGAAACTCACATTGCGATGCTCAACATGAGTGCATGTGCGGCCAAGCAGCGAAGTGCCTGGTAGTGATACTCAGCGGGACTTGCGTGGTAGGAGAAGCTGCATCTGATGTAACGGAACGAGTTCAGGGTGAACACGAGTTGTGCGTCGTGCAGTTCTTCGTCTGTCAATTCCAGGTGGTAAACAATGCAGACAATGTCTTGCATGATCGTCAACTTCGTTTGTCCGTCCGTAACACCGACAGCAAAGTCGTCTCCGTGCTCGCTGAAAGATCGATCACCTCTGGATTTACTATTTATTGTCAGGGGCAGTGAACTTGAAGTTCCTGTGCTACATCATCGCTGCAGACTAGGCACTTTGGCAGTGAGGAAACTTCACGTCCACTGACTCGCTGGGGCGGTAGCCACGCAACAGAAACTCCAAGAAGTGCGTTTTTGTTTGCACGTTTGCTGCATGAAGCCCGTTCTTCATGTTGTGATCAAACATGAACGCCGACAAGGGAAGCCAACCCTCAGTGTTCTCTAAAGGGACGCAGGTGATAACTCTCTGCTCCGTGGTCGCAGGCTGCGTCATGACTAAGTTGTTGATGGCCTGTCAAGGGGTCACACGACAATGTTATCCACTGCAAAAGTGCGACACTGGTTTTGCCCGAGCCTCTTTCATACTGTCTTTTGTCATGCGGTCTGCAACTTGTTGCCCGATGTTTCCTTTCTTCAGCATAACCTCGAACTGCGCATGAATCTTCTGCATAACGGCCGGCATCTCCGGCGTGTCCGTGTCATTCGTCGCCATTCTTGCTACGTTTCGTCAGAACCGGGCTATCCGTGCTTTCAGGACTAGCAAAATGCTGAGCAATCACGAGAAGTTAAGTGCAGGGGCAGATTCAGGTCAGGGCACACGACACGAACTGCACGGATGGGACACTTCTCTGTCTTATCGCGGCACAAAGTACGTCACTGCATCCTTGAAGTTCGTGTTGAACTCAAGTTTGTCGAGTTACATCCTTGAAACGCGTCTTGACCATGTTCGCCTTCGCCCTGCGATCTGGTGTGCGCAGAGAAACCAGACTCGGCCAGCACATCTTACCTCCTCCGGAATGCCACCCTGAGGTGGAAAGCTTCGTGGCGGTGCGGAGGTGCAAGCTGGACGTTCATCATTCCTGAGTTAGACTGAAAGTTTAATAGATAGTAGTGGAAGCAGTCTTACCACATCTTACCACATCTAAACAACCGGATTCCAAACCAAGATTCCTCGAGGTCTCGGTCCGTTTCTTATGAATTCCAGTCTGGGGTATTCCTCCTGCCTGACCCCTGTTGCGACGCTGCGGTAGTACGTTGCAGCACGACGAAGATGCGGATAGTGCTTTTCAATGGATTCCGCCAGCTCCAGTACCTGTTGAGCTCTTTTTTCCTCCAGTTTGGGCCCGGTTGTTGCAGTCGTTGTATTTATTTGTCTGAAAAACTCTTCCGTGTCGCTGCGAACAGCAGTGGGCCAGCACAGTAGCGGTGCTTGACTGGCCTGCTTGTCACTCATGTACATTTTCATGATGGCAAATACGTCACTCTGGTTGCCGCAGTTCCTCATGCGAACAGGTACGCGTTCTGATAGCTGAATGCCACGGCCATGATCCGGCAGAGCTGCAAACAGGGCCCAAATTCAGGGATGCTTCTGGCTCGGATTGACATCTGCCTTACACTTTGATGCTCCCCGCCTTCGCGTGGAAGAAACTGGAAGACATGTGGCACCCGCTTGTCAGACTTGCCTTCGGCTCGTTCCTGATACGCATGGAAAAACTGCACCGATTGTGGAAGGAGCTCGTCCCACTTGCGAACCTGCGGCAGACTGCAGCTTCTAATGTGCGGCCTCAAACTTACCCGACTGCGTGTGCTGAGTTGGAGCTCATAGTCTGGCCTGCGTCACATGTTCGCACTGCATCATCATTCCTTTATCTCGAAACATCGGCCCGAGACTGTCCGTGAGGATTCTGCTGATGTCTTGAGGTGTCTGGATGTCCGTAGTTTGATTTAAAGCCGTTGTCACCAGGGCCAGTGTGGCGTCTCAGTAAACACATTCAGCTCATCAACAGTGCATTGCTGTGCATCAGCTACCACGCAGCAAAAAACTAACTTAAAGAACAGAATCCCTGCTGCCGAGTATCCCACATCCTCATGCGTGTGGCCTACCTGAAGATGGTTGTGTGAACTTGCTCGGAAATAGTTCATTTGCACCAAAGCGCATAGAAGCTTTGAAGTGCTCTGATGGCGAACTTCTTTCGTTGTGTTGTCTGCTTGTAAGTAGAACCTTGGTTCACCGATAGTTGCGTCGGAGTGATAAACTGAGACACGCGGTGCCAGAGTCATGCCAGGACACTCGTGGGGAAAAGGAAGATTCTTTCTTCTGTACCAGGAGAATGCCGTGTCCATCGCGCGCATGAGCTCAGAAGCAGCACAGCCACATACAGGCACATACAGGCACACCGGCGGCCGGACCGCAACAAAAAGAAGCACTCGAATCCGGAATGCGGTTGAGCTGCAATCTCCAACGTCCAATTCGCCCCAAGGCCCATGCCCTCATCACATGTGTAGAAGAATGCACCAACTCCGTGCACCAGGACAAGGGTGATGGTTACGTGGATGCCTCACAGGAATGCTGGGGAGTCGACTACTGAAATATGTCACGGTTGCACTGCGGACACATGGGTTGCAACTCATCCCTCATGCTAATCAAGGCAAGACACGTGGATTCTTCTCAAACGCGGACAATTTCGGAGTTCGTTGATCTGGAAATTTCGGGAGCATGGCTTTTGCCTTGTCGTAGCTGTCCAGTATGACACAAAGCAAGTCTCGTTGTGTTTTGCTACGTTCACGTGCTTGCCAATAGACCTCACGGTCCCTCCATTGTGTGATATGATGATCAAGAAGCTCGTTGCATAGTCGTACATGGAGGGTGAAGTCCTTCTTGCTCTCTGCGATGGCTGCTTTTAGTTTGGAGCAGGTAAAACATAAAGAGTGCGTGGACTTCTTCCTGAAACGAAGGCACGGTGACCAGCGCACAAACTCCGAGTAGAAGAGCGACCTTCCTGCCACATTCACATCCTGGGATCCCCTTGCACAAAATGCTTGGTACTGCGTGAATAAGGTGCTTCCGCTGCTGTGTGGCAGCTCTCGGACTGGCAATTGCGTAGGATCCGTATCAAAACTGATCTGCTCCGTTGCTGTCTGCATCTTGTAAGCAATGAGTCGTGTCAACATCCGTTTCTGCAACTCGGGCGTGCTGGTAGACAAGACCTCCGCTGTAGTGAACCTTGGACTTGCCATGCACCCTCCGACTCGAAAAGTACAAATCACAATCCTGCACCATGTTTCTATCACAAAGAAGCCAAGACGCTTCGTGGTCATCGACTCTGCTGCACTGTGGTACATGTGCATAAAGAAAACTCTCAGAGAAGCCTGCTTCAAAGCTGGCCGTTTCGACGAACTCATTTTCCGTAGGTCCATCCCATGACAAACGGATTTGCAGCGCCTCAGCCTGCTCCGTCCGATTCCTAGAAGGCACAGAAAAGCCTGCCTGCAAACTGCATGACCTGCGATACTGTAGCGCAGCTTCTTCCCGCCACCTTGTTGTAAAGACCACAACAATCCGTCCTGGGCCGCTTTGGACAAGCTCCAGAAACGAGAGCACACGTTCGTCATGGTTTTTTTCGGTACGTGGCAGCCGCGTTCACAGCTGCAGGGATGCTTGCAAGCCTGTGCAATGCGCTTCGGTCTCATGCCGTTCTTGCTGTACGCATCCATTTCCCTATCTTCATCGCAGCGCACCGAGTGCAAACACTCCAGCCGGTCCAGGGTCAGGTCCACACGTGCCCACGCGGTACTTGAGGAGGAGGAGGAGCTTTCATCGTCGGATTCGTAGGATTCGTCTTCGTCGGATTCGGATGGCCTTGGCAATCCGGGTTTAGGTTCAAGGTTCAGCCTGAACATAATAGACCCCAAACCCTTGCTGGGACACAGACTCTGACTCCGTCAATTCGTAGCGCTGCAGCCCACCAGTTCTGCGTTTCTTCTTCCTCGACTCAGACTCTGACTCTGTCAATTCGTACCGCTGCAGCGGAATATTGCGTTGAATACGTCGTTCTGGGATACTTTGACTGCTGGAGCTGGGAGCTCCATTCATGAAGCCTTGCAGATCGAACTGCGGCGGCATAGCTGCTGTGTTCCTGACTTAATTCTCAAGTCATGCTGCCCTGAGCCATGTTCATTGTATTCAGGATTGGTCTGACATTGGTTTCATCCTATTGTAGGTCTACTTGACTCCCCGGTTCAGTCATACTGAGCCACACAAACAGAGCAATGAGCTTCCACAAGCTTGCTGCAAAAGTGCCGGACAACCGATTGCATTGCGGGCGATTCCGCAACTGAGACGCATTTCTTTTATGTGCGCGACTCTCCTAACACATGCGTGACATCTACCGCACTGCACAAAACGCAAATGGCGGCCCCGATGCTTCGAAAGTGCATCATGTTGCCTCCCAAATCATGGAGATCCTGCAAGATTGAAGCTCTGGTGGTCCCAATGCATGGATATGGCCAAAAAGGAAACATACTGCTGCCCTGGGACACGCTCTGACAGGTTCTCCAGACTCAGCTTGTTGATGGGAGCGCCCATCAGCAGCATCACCTCTCTGCCTGTCAAAATACCCGATGGATGAAATTGCCTCATGTTGCCTCCCAACTCATGGAGCTCCTACATATGGACTGCAGGCCTAGTAAATATCGTTGATGTTTTCCCAGAACCAGGAATCGGCCGCCAGGTGTGAGGCACTGTAGCGGCCTGCATCGATTCTCTGGGCAAGACAATGGCAACTGCCTCACACCCTGGCCTTCCTTTCTTCATGACATGCGTTCGTCGCAGAGACTGCGACGTGTTGACCATTTCCATTGAGCCTGACAACTCAGGCAACAGTCAGCTTGCCTTCTTGCTTGTCAGTGACTGGCCTCCGTTCTTTGCCCAGACCAAGTCCAAGAGGTCCATTTCCCTTGTTGTTGAAACTTGGGATGCTGCTTTCGGGCAAGCAGCTTCGAAGCAGCCATGGGCTCGCTTCCTGGATACCTTAAGTCAATGTGTCCGAAGGTAATAATGGGAACCCGAAACCCTGAACCGAGGACCAAGCGTTGTTCTCTCTTGCCCAGATGTTGTGTTGTGCAGGCCACTTCACGTGCTTCTTCTTTGTGTTCCTGTCTCGACGAGGGAACTACATACCGGAACACATGTTTTTTGGCTGCTACATTATTGCGATCCTGCGTCTTGTTCTTCCATGACTTCGTCTCTCCCTCGCGTGGCACACCGCTGGGTGAGAACTGTGCAACAAGAGGTCTGTCCTTGGAAAGCATGACATGCATAACGGCACTGAACCTGCATCTGCATCAAAACAAAGCCAAGTCTCCAGGAGTATTTTGGTTTGCAATGCATTTCCCTGAGAACTTCCTCTGTGTAGGACTGAAAGTTCTGCTTGGCGTCGGAATGCAAGCAATCCCGTCTGGCCAACAGAATATACAGTCGTTTGCGACTGATCGGGCTTCCATGCTGCAGCCTTGCTCTGGTGGCGTCTGACACTCAGTTGGCGAATCTTATGTGCAGCTCGAGCGCGGATCTATCATCAACACTGCCATTTCATACCTCGATCAGGCCATGTTCAAGCTGAGCCGTCGACGGATTTGATTGCTGTAGCCAAGCGTCGTTCGTAGCTGTGATTTCACAGTCTGCTTGAAGATCTTCATACATCGCTCGAACCCCATGACATTCTCCAAGATAACCATCTCAGTTGCTTGCTTGACATTCTCCAAGACAGCCATCATCTCAGTTGCTTGATCATGTTGACAAGTTGCTGGGGGGTTTATTACCTTGATGTTCCTGATTGTTTTCCATAGCTGCTTCGCATTCTTATCTTCCAGCATCTTGGATAAATGATGGAGCATCGAAAATGGAGTGCATGGGAAGCCAGACACATAGAGGGATACCTGCACATTGTTTGCAATGTCACTGACAGACTTCCTGCAGGTCCGGCCGGCCTTGTCTTGCAACCAACTAACATTCGCTTTCAACATATCGTCTGCAAGCCTGAGTGACTTCATGTGCTTGGACTGGATAGCACAGACTTGCCAAGCAGCCTCCCCGGAAACTGAGTCACAGCGGGACTCCTTCAAAGTCGAAGTTCCTTTGCAGAAACTCTCGTGCACTTCTTTTTCGTTCACTTCCTGACCTTAGCAGCAACCCAGAAAACCTTAGGATGGTACTACTTGCAAGTCCATGTTCAGATGAGGTACAAATGAGCGACCTGTTCCTTTCCCAAGAGCATACGTAACACCATCAGAGGTGTTTCTGTTCCACTGCCTGAGGTTCCGCTTACAGGGCTGACGCATGAGGGCTCAGAGCCGATGTGCCAAGTGGCAATCCGACACATAAGTAAGAGTTCGTTCCTGCATGTCTTTTTTGAAGCGGGCCATTCCTGCCGAGATACTTAAGGCTGCACTGTGCAATGGAACTCAGGTTTCAGGCCTGGACACAGTCGTAGAAAATCACCGGCGAAGTCCAAGTAGTTGAGTTGATTATCACTCAACTTGTCGTTGGACTCCGGGTCCAGCTCCTCCATGTTCAAATTCATGATATTCCTTTCCTACAGCTGTCGCCAGTTCTCCTTCGACGTGCTGCTGCTGCTGCTGCTGCTAGAAATGCGCCGTAGTATCGTCATGGCAATGGAAAAGATGGCTAATTTCCGTCGGATGTCTGAATCTGTCTGTTTACTTGTGAATCTACATTGCTTTGGGCCTGGATTGCCGTGATGCCAGGCAAGCATGCTTCCAACTAACTTCTGGTGCAAGCATAACAGCTGAGTGCCTTGCCACCTGCTTGCATTCTTGCGTGCTGTAGCAGACCTTGGATGTAACTACGTGGTGTTCTTCCCAAACCATCCAGAACAAGGTGACTGAGGCGTTGGCACGATACTTGAACTGGTCCACCCCATGTCTCCATTTCCCAGCCTGGTGGGAAACTTGAATGAACCACACCAGATTAAACAATAAACTTGCCTCAGGATGGGGCAAAACCAAGTAGGCCACACCTGTGCGAGCAGCGCAAAGCAATCTTGTTACGGGTTCGACCAGGGGGCATGAAAGACACAAAGCATCGCCGGAAGGTTTTTTGCCTCAGCGTACTGTCTGCTGAGTGATGATTTCAAAAACTCTATGCGCAGGGATTAGGCTTCCTGTGCATCTGTACGTAGAGAGGCCCGGACCAGGTTTTTTTTCCTACCTGCTATTTGTTTGGCACCAATTAGCTGACGTCTCCCAAACCTGGTCTGTTCCTGTTGGGAAGCTGCGTGTGAGCCTGGAAAATCACTGTCCTAGCGCTGCTACTGTCTAGGTCCGTAACTACATCAGGGCTCACAAAAACTTCCTAGTGTACATGGACCCAATCACTGCTTGGTCCAATGATCGTCAGACTCATATCTGCTGCCATCGCCGTAGGTCATGCCCCAATCGACATAGCTGCAGTTTTCTAGCCCTTTGCCGGGCTGTGAGCCTGGCCCTTTGCCAAGGCCCTTTCCGGGGCTAACCGGGTCCTTTCCCTTTCCTTTGGTTCCTTTGGTGGAATCCGTCGACGAGGCAGCCTGCAGCTTCCGTTTTTCCATTGTCTCTTTGACTTCAAGGTCCCATAACAAGGCCTTAGCTTCATCCACTTCCTTTTGCGACATGCACCATATCTGTCTTGTTCCTGACTTCTTGTAGACATCCACCACGGCGTTAAAGAGAGCTCTTCCCTTCACTGGTGAAAATTCTGGTCCTTTGCCGGTAGCTCCCAAGTTGTCACATTTCCCATTTCCCTTGTCTCTTCCTTTCGCCCTGTACGTTTGGTTGAGCTTGCTGAACTCCCACACGTAGCCAAGTTTCGGGAAGTAAGTAAGCTCACCCGGCATCTGAGTCCGTGGAGGTTCTTCGTTTTCTTCCTGTCTTTGCTGTTGTTCCTGTTCTCGGCGATGCACTTCCTCATACTCTGCCGTAGCGTCAGCGACATACTGCTCCAAGAACTCCGAAATCTCCGTTACCCGGACTTCCACTCCGTCCATGCCTTCGGTAAGGTGCTTCACTGCTTCCTGGAGGTCCTTGATTGAGTTCGGTTCCACGCTAAAAAACTTGAGTGCGTGGTCTTGCTTCTCTTTCATATCGTCTACTTCCTTGACGATGTTCTTCAGCTGCTCCTCTGACTTCAGGACAGTTTCCTCGGACTGCTTCACCTTCTCGACAACTCCACTCGCACTTGCAACGGCCTCTTCAACGCGGCGGACCGCATCCTCTGCATTGGCTTCCCACTCGTCGTGTTTGTCTCGCTTCTCCTGTTCTGCTGCTGCCTCTTCGAGCTTCTTCCTGGCAAACTCCTTCAACTGCTCTTCTTGCATCCCGTGGGTTGGATGCACTACTGGTGGTGTTGCTGCCGTTGGATCTTCTGGTCGCGCTGTCGCCTCGGAGGTTGATGCTTCGGCCCCCGTGTATGTGTCCTCCTCCTCCTCCTCCTCCTCCATTAGACGCGCCCGCCTGGCCTTCTTCCTCCTGCGTCTCGTCTCCTCTTCGTTGTCCTCCTCCGGCTTGGCCGTCCCCTTGTTGATCTGGTTCATGAAGATGTGGGCGGCGACGCACAGCAATGCCAAAGCAAGCAGCAAGTCCGTCAGCGTCATGATGCAAAGGGCTACGTGCGGCCTTCTTCTCCTTTTGGAAGCTTGAGAGATTACTGCTCACTGCATCACACTGACACAACCATGGACTGGCATCCGAACCACTTCCGAAATCACTTCCGAAACCTTCCCGGCCTCCCTGGCGTCGTCGTGGTCGTGGTGGTCATGGTGGTCGTGGTCATGCCTGCAGGTCGCGAGCCACACGGGGGGTTTAGGGTGTGAGAGACATCAGCGCCAAGTTTAAGACGTGCGGTTTCCGTCGTTCTTGTACGTCTCGAGGAATACATTGACCACTTTCCTGTCAGAGACATCACTACCCAGCACTTCTTAAGGGCATGCGCCGGGCCTCGCTGCCACCTTCCAGGAATCCGTTGTGAGACTTCACCTGGGAGGTTCAGGCTGAAGTGGATGGTGGGTCGTGTCCGTGTGAGCACACTCGAAACCGGACGACATTTTGCACGCACATCCGTAGCTCTGATCTTCATAATGACATGAATCTGAAGTCATTACGGAAGATTGATGTGAAACCTCTGTCCAGGGACACATACGTGAACTCCATGTCAAAAACAATGTCCCTGAATCTCATGCTCGACCACCGCGAAAATTCAATGCGAAGTGCTCTATGTTCTTCCTGAGGTTTTGTAATGTTGTCCGTTGTGTCTCCGTCGTGTTCTGCTTCAGGTCATTCTGCCCCTCGTCCAAAACCAAGTACGCTGTGGCCAGGACTGCCCTCACCAAGTCCGCCTTGCTTGTGTCGTTCATTTGTCGTATGTACGGTGAGACAGTTGGAAAAAGCTGCTCAAACACTTTGGCGTAGTAGTAGTGGCCGACGTCTCCATAATTTGTTCCATCCGGCCCTTCGAAACTATGAATTCCGTGAATTGAGACTTTCTCCTCTCGGACGCCCCCTTTGGATGAGAAGGCTTTTCTTTCCTGTTTTGAAAACTTCTCGACCCACTCATCTAGGAATGCGTTGTTGCCGTTGGCCTCCGCCAGAGCACGTGCCCACCATGCAGCGGCCATCAGGCTGGCTCGTCTTTCCTCCGTCATGGGGGGCTGTGCACCCTCCGGTTCCTTGGTGGGCTTTGTACCTGAAGGCTCCTGCGTCGGCATCTTATTGCTTGGGACCCTCGGGATTTCCGGGATGTCGTCTGACGGGCCGCTTTGCTTGTGGTCGTTGGTGCCGTCCTTCTCCTCGAGCTGCTGGAACTTTGCCAAGAAGCGATTCCCCCACTGTTCCTGTTCACGCCGCATTGCAAAAATGCCCTGCAGAATCTGGTTCTCCTCGTAGCGCAGCCTCTGCAACTCCATTGTACTTTTGTTCTTTTCTTCCTCGTGGGTCGTTCGAAGGAAAGCTACTTCCTCCGTGATCTCCTTGAGGCGCGTGTGTGTCCACAGCACCGACTTCTCGATGCCGTCGAGTCGTTGCATCACATTGTCCATACGTTGTGCTACTGATGCTTGAAGACTTTGAATGCGAATGCTGATGCTGTTTGCTTCTGCAGCAACCTCGTCCTCGCCCAATCCCGCCAAAGCCTCCGCCTCCTCCTTAGCCTGTCTCTTCCTCTTCTTTTTCTTGTCTGGTTCGTCGTCGTTGTCGTGGTGGTGCATGGTGTAGATGTTGATGCCCATGTACATCAGAACCACCAAAAGTAGGAGCTCAATGACGGTCACCATCACTAGGGGCAGGACCTACGTTGCCAAATATCAAATAGTTGCTATGCGTGCTTGATTTGGCACAATCCTGCGTCACACAGTCAGAGATTCACATTCAAACCAAGCGCTGAGGTCCAAAGTCACGCCTGCACGGCTTCACCTCCCTCCTACCTTCTTCCCTTTGGGGCGAGCACTCATTGCATCACACAGCCATGGACTGCTCGTGCTGCACCGTTCCTGAAACTGCCACGTCTGAAGCACAGAGTTTACAAGTGCCACTGCCCAGCCTCCAGTGAGCATGTTGGTGTGCTCGTCCGTCGTGCTTCTAGGTGAGGAGTACGTAGGCCTTTCGTGCGAGAGACATCACCGCCGAGCTTAAGACGTGCCACTTCCCAGCCTCCAGTCAGCATGTCCGCTTTATCATCCCAGCAGGTTCATGGTGCAGGGCGAGGTACCCCCGTCCCGCACCATGAACCTTCTGGGATGATGTAGCCACCGTCAAGGCCTTCCTGCAGGTCACAACCAGGCGCAGCAATGTAAGCATGGATTCTGGCAGTCCTTGTAGATCTCGGCGATCGGGATCGTTGTGACTGAGTCGGACTTAAATCTAAGTCATGTCCCCCGAATTGCAGGTGAGTTTGGCGTTGGGAGGGGCATGCTAGGAATCTGTCTGTATGCTTTACTTTTTGTATGGCTCTGGGCCTGGATTGCCGTGCGAACGAGACAGCTGAGGGCCTTGCCGCCTGCTTGCATTCTTGCGTGCTGTAGCGGACCTTGGATGTAACTACGTGCTGTTCTTCCCAAACCATCCACAACAACGTGACTGAGGCGTTGGCATGATACTTGAACTGGTCCACTTCACGTCTCCATTTCCCAGCCTGGCGGGAAACTTGAATGAACCACACCAGATTGAACAATAAACTTGACTCAGGATGGGGCAAAACCAAGTAGGCCACACCTGTGCGAGCAGAGCAAAGCAATCTTGTTATGGGTTCGACCAGGGGGCATGAACGACACAAAGCATCGCCGGAAGGTTTTTTGCCTCAGCGTACTGTCTGCTGAGTGATGATTTCAAAAACTCTATGCGCAGGGATTAGGCTTCCTGTGCATCTGTACGTAGAGAGGCCCGGACCAGGTTTTTTTTCCTACCTGCTATTTGTTTGGCACCAATTAGCTGACGTCTCCCAAACCTGGTCTGTTCCTGTTGGGAAGCTGCGTGTGAGCCTGGAAAATCACTGTCCTAGCGCTGCTACTGTCTAGGTCCGTAACTACATCAGGGCTCACAAAAACTTCCTAGTGTACATGACTCACTGATGGGGAGTCTTCCAGTTCTCCCAACTTTGCTTCCACTCCTCCTCCACCTCCTTTTTCTGCTGCTGATCCTTCTGCTGCTGATACTTCTTCCATGCTGTGACATGCGGCTGCTTCTGCTTCTCATTGTCCTCGGTCCACTCTTCCCACTGACGCTTTGACGCTTCTGCCTTCTCCTGTTCTGCCAAACGCTTTGCCGCTTCTTCGTCGATCAACTGTTGTCGAGCCTCGTCTAGTTCCTCTTGGGTGTTGCACCATCGGTCATGGTCCTTGTGGAACTGGATGATGTTGTGCCACAGCTCTCTTCCTTTTATTGGTGGGTTGTCACAACCTCCCTTGCACCTGTATGCCTGTATTTTTTTGTTGAACAGCCACTGCCATCCTTCAGCATAGAAGACTGTAAATTGGTCCTCCGCTTGAGTCTGTTCCGGCTGGCTGTCGGGGTGCGTGCTCTCCGCGTCGGCATTTGTGCTCGTCGTATCTGTGTCATGTTTGGGGTCTGCTAGTTCATACTTCTCCAAAAAGTCCGTAATCTCCGCTAGCTTCCCTTCCATGGACTCTTTTCTGCTGGTCAGACTCTTGAGGTCTGACCCCAGAGCGACGACCATGTCGGGTAGCTTGCCAAGCTCCGACACGTGCTCCTCTTGCTTCTGTCTCAGCTCGGCTATCTCCAAGAGGATGTTCTTCATCTTGTCCCCTAACGAGGAAATTTCCGTCTCGGAGCTCTGAACCTTCTGCAAACATCCGTGCATAGTGTGAACGGCGGCCACCATGCGTTGGACCGCGGCCTCTGCACGTTCCTGGAAGTTCTCGGGCTCCAAATCCTTGGCTTCCTTTGGCGGATCCTTGCCAGCTTCATCTTTGGGCTTGCTTTCCTTTGGCGGATCCTTGCCAGCTTCATCTTTGGGCTTGCTTTCCTGCTGTGTTGGTTCTATTGGATCTTGTGGTTGTGCTGTGGCCGTATGCTTTTTGTCATTATTGCGGTCTGACCTCCCGTTGCCGCTGTCCTCCTCCATGAGACTGGCCCTGGCCTTCCTCCTCCTGGGCCTGATCTCTTCTTCGCTGCCGCTGTCCTCCTCCTGCTTGGCCCTTCTCTTGTTCTGCTGGTTCTGCTGTATGCTGTACATGTAGCCAATGGCTACAATTGCCAAAGCGAGCAACACCTCCGTGAGCTCCACCATGATGCAAAGGGCTATGAAAAGTGTACTCCTTTGGGAAGCTTGAGATAGTTCTGCTGTCAGACGGGCGCACACTCACAGCATCACACAGCCATGGACTGCACATGCCGCACTGTTCCTGAAACTGTCATGTCCGTCTGAAGCACCGAGCTTAAAAGTGGCACTGCCCAGCCTCCAGTGACCAGTGAGCATGTTGGTGTGCTCGTCCGTCGCGCTTCTAGGTGAGGAGTACGTAGGCCTTTCGTGCTAGAGACATCACCGCCGAGCTCAAGACGTGCCACTTCCCAGCCTCCAGTCAGCATGTCCCCTTTATCATCCCAGTAGGTTCAAGGTGCAGGAGCGGGTACCTACCAGTCCTGCACCATGAACCTTCTGGGATGATGTAGCCACCGTCAAGGCCTTCTTGCACCTTAGTGCAGGTCGTGTCGCTTTCGACCTGCACCACACATCCGCAACAGCAAGAGCGACAATGTCGCTCTTGCTGTTGCGGATCTTCCATGGGGCAGTCGGTCCTGCTTGTAGGTCTCGAGGAATACGTTGACCTTTCGTGTCAGAGACATCACCACCCACCGTGTTTAAGAAGTGTCTGTCACTTAAGTGCAAGCACCGAACAGGCCGCCCAGCACAGGGGGGTTGGGGGGGGTGGGTGGGTTTCTCGGTGGGTGGTTGATGGATGGGTGGGGCGGTTAGGTGGCTGGGTGACGGTGGGTGGGTGTGAATCAGGGGTGCGGGAATTGGTTGGGGGACCGGTTCGTGGTGGGTGGTTTGGGGGGGGAGGCGGGGTTGTCATGCAGGAATGGTCCCTGATGCATGCGACTTTTTCCGATGCTGCTCTTGGCTTCATGACCCATCCAGTCAGAAGTCCTAAGTCTTTCTAGGAACTTCACACGGCCACCGGGCCCATGCCCCTGTGCCGCCGCATCAACCATGGAGTTCGTCGTGTTCTTGAAACTGTAAGCGGATTCAGAATCACTAGATGTCAGATTGTTTTGGTTAAGACTCGAATCCATGGGGATGTCACGATCAGAGCCATCAGCTACGTTATGAAATCCGTTATTCCGTCTCACTGCTTACTGCGATAATCCGTCCTGTCGGATCTGGGCGAGCGGGATCGCTTTCCTTCCCGATCGAAGTCAGAGTCGGACTCGTCACTACCTGGAACGTGCGAAGTTGGGGTCGCACAAGGTTGCGGTGATGAAACCAAGGCTCGGGCTGCGTGCGGGAGAGGTCGGGGTGAAAACGACCGTCGGGGACGTGGGATGCAAACTCTCCTGTCAGAGATGCGCATTTCACTGACTGAACAACTGACAAATGAACTGTCGGGCCAAGCCTTACTGTCCTTGAGCTTCTCTTCGTTGTCTTGCTGCGCCGAGCTCGCGGGTTCCTGCAAGCGGAGTCGTAGCCGGAGCCGCAGGACCTCATCCTCTTTCCTTGCCAGTGTCTGTCTCCAAAGCCCCGTTGCAGTGAGGACTTTCTCTTTGTACTTGACCTGTGCATCCTCGAGCCTCTTCAACCTGCTCTTGAACTTGTTTGTCATGTCCGTCTGGGCTTTGGAAACCTTCTCGTCGAACTTTTTCTTGTTCTCTTCTTTCTCTTTCGCCATCTGTGCCTGGTGCTCGGCGTTCATCTCTTTGATTTTGTTCTCATACATGGCAGTCAGTACCTTCATCTCCTTCTGGCTATCCTCGAACTTGTACCTGTACGTATCTTCCGTGATGGACAGCCTCTTAGCCCTTTCCTGGTTGTTTCTCTCATGCGTGTTCTCCAGTTCGTCCAGCATGTCCTCGCCTTTCTTCTTTACAGCTGCCAGTTCGGCCTCGTGCTTCTTATTGTCGTCCGCAATCTTCGTCTCGTACATTTTCTTCGTCCAAATCGCTTCCTTCTCAACCTCCCTCAAGCGATCGATTTCCATGCGGTCCTTGTTATGCGTCAAGATGGCGAGCTTGTTGATAGCCGAATCCTGCTTCTCCGTGAGCTCCACCTCATTCTTCCATTGGTTGTACATCTGTTGCAACCTTCTGTTGCAGAGGCGCCTGATACCGCTGAAGTCATTGGCTGAGTGCTGCTTGTTCTTCTCAGCTTTCTTCCACTCAACTTTCCATTCATCCGGAAGGGGTCGGAGTTCCTTTGTGAAGCCTTGCTTCGTTGGGTCCGTCTCTGTGTCGTCGTGGCTTCCTGCAGGGTTTTGGTGGCTTCCTGCAGGGTTTTGACTTCGACGCCAAGCCGCCCATTCCGCGTCGGTGTACACTTGCTCAGTCATGGCGCTAGTGGCGCCAAGAAAAAACGGTGCGATTTCCTTGAATCTTGAGATGAAAAGCTGCTGCAGTCCAACATGTTGAGCTTGGAAGCAACCGACGGTGCAGCAGTCAAGTCTTGGTGTGGCTTAGGCCGGGGCTCTTCGAGGATCTCGATGCGCAGACTGTCTCAGCCTGGTTGGCCGGCGACAGACGGAAAGTGAGCAGAGAGATACTGAATCCATGCATGACTTTCCTGCCTCTTCCTTCCCTCACATCACTCCTTGCTGCCTGCTCATTCCTCGCATCTACAGTCACACCCTCATCTTGATCATTCCTTCTTCCTTCCCTGCTTCCTTCCCTGCTTCCTTCCTTCCTTCCTTGCTTCCTTCCTTGCTTCGTTAATTATTTTCGCTGTCTCTCTCTCTCTCTCTCTCTCTCTTCTTTCTCTCTGCATCTGTCTTTGAGGATCCGGCTCACCCCTGCTCGGGGTTCATCCTCACCCCTGTTCGGGGTTCATCCACACCCCTGCATGGGGTTCTCACGACCCCTGTTCAGGGTCCAGGCTCACCCTTTTCGGGGTTCATCGGACGCCCCTGTGCGGGGCTCTAACGACCCCTGTTCGGGGTCCAAGCTCACCCCTGTTCGGGGTTCATCCACACCCCTGCACGGGGTTCTCACGACCCCTGTTCGGGGTCCAGGCTCACCCCTTTTCGGGGTTCATCCACACCCCTGTACGGGGCTCCGACGACCCCTGTTCGGGGTCCAAGCTCACCCCTATTCGGGGTTCATCCCGCAGCCCCTTCAAGGGCTTGGTGCGGGTACGCCCCTGCACGGGGCTCCGAAGACCTCTGATGTGGCGACCTGACATCCTGACAGAGCCTGCGCGAATGCCTAATTACAACTACTTTTGCCTGCTACCTTTAAACTTCTTTCCTGATCAATGCCTCCTTACCTACATGCCCGCCTACCTAGCTATCTAGAGACCTGGAAGCCTGCCGGTGCACCTAGACCTACAAGTACCTCCCTCCTGCCTATCTACTTATCTATACCTACCTGCAGGAGTGGGTGGGCGGGTTTGGGGGTTGGGTGGGATTACAGTTTAGGGTCCAGGGTTTAGGGCATGAGCTGGACGTTACGAAAGCTTAGATTCCCTTCATGTTTAATCATGAACACACACACACTAATTTTCAAGTCGTTGTGAATCGTACAAAAAGCTGACTTTAGGGTTTCAGAACACAAAATCTCAAGCTTCTTGTTTTCGTTGAGCCACAAGAACACCAAGTTGCATTTGTTTGGTTTGCTCGGCACAAACGAATCTTCAAAATAACTTCAAAAATATCTTGCAACAAAGAAATTCCATGTGAACTACAAAACTTGGGACAGGCAATTATGTCAGTATGGCTTTGATTTTTCGATGTACATGTTTTCACATTTCGAACAAACCAAGTTTTTCAGGCATTGATTTTTCTATTGAGCCACAAGCACACATCTTTTTATACATGTCCAGCATCTCGCTCTTTCCATAGAGCCACAAGAACACACATGACGTAGGCCCAATGTTGCTGCAGTAGTTGCATTTGTTTTCCGTCCTGCCCCCCCCCCTTCAGCACGACATCAGACATGTTGCTTTACGTGTCCTATATACACGTGTTCTGACATGTCCATCATGTCAGCAACAAGTGTCCTATATACACGTGTTCTTACATGTCCATCACACGTGTTCTTGCATGTCCATCATGTCAGCAACACGTGTCCTATATACACGTGTTCTTACATGTCCATCATGTCAGCAACACATGTCCTATATACACGTGTTCTTACATGTCACTCATGTCAGCAACATAAATCCTAGGACCCGGTTCCATAACGGAAAGGACCCGGTTAGCCCCGGACAGGCATCTACTCTCATACTCTTTGATATGATACTTTGCTATGAAGAAACCTTGGGCCTTCTTTAGGGTTCTTTACATGACTTCTACTCCTACTATTTTAAGGTTATAGTATAGGCCCAGGGTTTCTTAGTCAGGTTCCCACATTACAATGTTCTTAACGGTGCTGGGTCGAGACGGCGACCCCACAAAATATTTTATCAATACGGAAGACCCTCGGAAGTCCGCTCGCGGTCCGGCTTGGGTTGTGGATTTAGGGTTTAGGTTGCCGAAAGGTGAAAGCTTGTAACCCCAACTACGGTACTTTTGACCTTACTTGCTAAGTCCCACGGTCCTCCAAGTAAGGTTTGCACATTGATGCAAGGGGTTTAGCGCTGCAGCGGGGCTTCTAAACCCTATACTTCCAACCTTTCAAACGATCCTTAGAGCAACCGCGCGACCCCAAATCCTAAACCCGCGTGTTACGCCCGTTGACAGAACCCCGGTTCGAAGCTCCAGGAATAATGTAATGCAGGAACCTGATTAAGAAACCCTGGGCCTGCCACCCCGAAATAGTAGGATCCATGTAAAAAACCTTAAGAAGGGCCCGAGGTTTCTTAATCAGTCAGGTTAGAGTGCGAAGAAGGTGTCAGAGTATCCGGTTATAGTGGTCATATGGTTATAGTATTGTATAGTATAGCAATCTCCAAAACTCTCCTCGATTTCTTGAAGCCCCTACGTCCACGACTTCGGACCACTGGAGTTTCAGGCTTACTGCGTTTCTGTGTTTGGGGAAATTTAGGGCTGTTCGGGTTTAAGGTTCGGCGAGAGAGGCTTATGGCCTTCAGTTCGAAGGTGTCGGGATCTTTAAGCTTCGGGCCTATGGTGTTATTTAAGGCCGAAGGGCTTAGGAGTTTAGGGTTTAGGCTATCAGTTGCTGCACACACTGTCAAAGGCTCGGTACGTCCGGTACGAGAGCTGTTTATACCAATCCAGTCACAATCGGCGACACAGAAAACCTTCAGGTTTTGCCTTTGGCACACAGTCCCTTCGAAGGCGCAGTCAACACTCGTCAGTATAGTGGCGGCTCAGGGTGGGGGGGTGGTGGGGGAGGGAGGAGGGATGGGGGGATGGGGTAGGGAGGGGTGGGTAGAGTAGCAGTAGTAGTAGGAGTCGTAGTAGTAGGAGTCGTAGTAGGAGTAGGAGTAGTAGTAGCAGCAGTAGCAGTAGCAGTGGCAGTAGCAGTAGGAGGAGGTGTAGTAGTAGGAGTAAGGACTAGTCGTGTTTCGGCAGGGAACGAGGGGGGTAGGGGGAGGGAGGGGGATTGGGGGAGGGGGCGGGGGGCCACTTTGTAAGCGTCCTCCATGGAAAATGGTGCTGCCTACCCCCCGCCCTGATACGCGGCGTTTGGGGCCAGGGCAGGGGTCTCGCGCCAGGGACCGCTTTTGGGAAGCACGGGGTACAAATAGGGGTGCCTTAATTTTGGGGTCCTTTCAAGGGTTACTACAAGGGAACCTGTAAGGGTTCTATACAGGGTGTAGGGTTTAGAGTTTCCGAAAATTAGGGGTACCTCAATTTGGGATCCTTCTAATAAGGATCCTACTATTTAAGCTATTATTTTAGGGTCCCCTATTTTCGGAAACTCTCACATCGTTGAAGGCTTTCCAGTAGACATGAAATTGTGTGGTTCCTGGACCCCCACTGCACAGGCCGGAACAAGTAGCACATCTCTTCCCTTGCAGTCCCTGTATAATCAAACTCCAATGTACCCAGAAGGCCCTGGAAGACAAGCCCTCACAAACATCCCTGCAGCGCCACAGCAAAGCCGGCTCCCCTTTGTTGGAATGTGCGGATGTCCAAGGAGACCTGGAGAAGAGGTTGGTCTTCACGAACGAGACGGAGGCCTACGCATGATCTAGGGGACTTAATAATTACCGCTGTTCCTTCGGGTTCCAAACATGATTTTGGTGTTGATCGGTTTTGGCTTTTGCTGTTAAGAGTGTTCGGGTCTGACTAGGGTTGGGTGGTTTAGTGCTGATCTAGGGTACATTATGTTGATGAAGGTTCGGGTGTATTGGAATCATGACCCCGAACCTGGAAACTGAACGCAAACCCAAAGCCCTAAACCCCAAGAATACCGTAATTGGTAAACCCTTGTGGCCCTTGTAACCTTCAACTTACCTGATTCCCCTAAACTTTATCAACCCTAAACCTTAAACCATCCTCTTACTTGACTTCCTTCAGTAAACCCTACCCCTACACTACACCATCTTCAAGCCCATCTGAATTCCCTCATTCCACCCTTCAACTGCTGAACCCTAAACTCCTAAGCCATCCTCAAGCCCCAGTGACCCTAAAGCCCTAAACCCTAAACCTCTAAAACCCTAAATTACTAAACCCCTCAACCCTAAAAACCCTAATCCTAAACCTAAAAACCCTAAACCGTGACTTCAGGTCGTTTGCACCCCAGATCGGCTCTCTCTGATCAAGGCAAAGACCGGCATCGCGCGCCCCGAGCCGCGACAAAGTTTGATCCCCACATGAAAGGGACCTTAAAGGAGCCCTGAAGTGTTACTATAAGGGATCTATAAATATAGGGTTTAGGGTTTAGGACTTTAAGGAACTGTGAAGGGTTACTATAAGGGATCTCTAAATATAGGGTTGTAGGGTTTAGGACCTTAAAAGGAACTGTGAAGGGTTACTATAAGGGATCTCTATATTAGGGGGTGTATCAGCTTTACGAGAGTCTAAGAAGGTTAGCCGGGCTTGTCGAAGGTTGTCCAAAGGGTTTAGACAACACTCTCAACATGGAAAGCGTAACAATTTCGCATGGACCTCCGGATCCAAGGATAGCATGCGGCTGCTGAGCCTTTGGCGTCCGTTGCGGACGCTTTCTCTGAAAGTTGATAGCAACAGTGAAGTGAAGAAAGGCCTGATGTCGCGAGGCAAAAATGAAAGAAAAAGAGCAGCGGTAGCTGTGACAGCATGGACAGAAGCTTTCCGCGAAAAGTGCGTCGCAGATGCACAAATGGCATGACGATCACCATCCTCCTTGTTGTTGCTGTGAATACTACAAGTTGTAACTTCCGAACTCCCTGGTTCTGCCTGTCGTTCGGATTTCACAATTGCTGGTGCGACCTGCTGCTGCTGCTGCTACTACTACCACCCTTACTCCTCCTGATCCTGCTCCTGCTCCTGCTCCTACTCCTCCTACTGCTACGGCTACTGCTACTAGTACAGCTGTATCGACGCCACCAACAGTCGGTTTCCTGGTAGTGACTTTAAACATCATGACACCATTCGTCAGAACTAGATTTGCCATGCAATCAACCGCGATCGCCTGCAAGAGCCCCAACGAAAGTCACGAAAGTGGTGACCATCATTCTGGGTACAGAGGTGGCAAAGGGTGAGCCTTCGCCATTTTCACGAGGAGCCTACTTGGCCAGTAAAGGCTCTGTCTTCTTCTTGTTACGTGCGTGAGAATCGCAGAGTGATGTTCGTGGTTTCCCAAGCCGAGGTCCCACATCCGCCGGCTGAAAACCTCTCAGCCAATGGTACGGGCCATCGCTTATCAGCGGGAGAGGCTTGGCCTGATCCAGCTTTGGAACTCACCTTTGGTTAGTAGGGAATGGTAGGATTCCCTTTAAGGGGGTCTATAAGAGTTACTATAAGGGATCTATTCTTGCCTTTGGTTAGTAGGGAATGGAGGAATGGGGTACAATTATAACTACTATTACTACCATTCTTCCATTCCCCACTAACCAAAGGCAAGTGGAGCTTTGGAATGCGGAGCTTATGT
Source organism: Symbiodinium sp. CCMP2592 (assembly GCA_905221615.1). Classification (NCBI taxonomy): domain Eukaryota; class Dinophyceae; order Suessiales; family Symbiodiniaceae; genus Symbiodinium; species Symbiodinium sp. CCMP2592. The sequence continues at coordinate 87,974 of CAJNDT010000398.1, forward strand.
TTTGGGTCGAGGCTCACACCTCTCAATCTGGATAGGGTTGCTTCGAAACCTCCTTGCAGAACTTCCCAGCGGACCGGAAGGACCCGAATCAAGCTATGACGGTTCGGCACAAGCATCCCGCAGCAGACCAATGTCACGACAGATACGGTTCAAGAGGCGGGGCCCATTTCATTTGAGACCCAAGGCAAGACTTCGTCAAGCACGGCCGCATCATCGGCCAATTCAGAAACCAACGACTGCTGTTTCTGGTCAAACAAGCAATGAAGGCGGCTGGCGACGGCAAGGGTTCAAGGTTCAGGGCTTAGTGATTAGATGATGAAATCCTGCCGGTTCCTGCCGCTCCTGCCATGACACGTGCCATGACTTTTGATTGGGGTTGTGTCGTTTAACCAGACGGAAAACGAGGTGGGCTTCTCATGAGGTAGCTAAGAAAAGCCTCCAGCCCAACCGCTTTAAGATTTTGGACACCGTTACTACGATTGCTACCATTAGTTTTTCTTATCATTATTAAACATTATTGTTGGTATTATCAGTATTTTTCGTATTTTATTATTATTCTTATTAATATTACTATTACTACTATTGTTATTATTATTATTACTATGGCTACTATTATTTATTTTCTTTCTCTTGGGCCCAATGGGAGGCACATGGCCGTCGCGGTGACGTCGAAGTCTTCGACGGGAAGATCGGAGGGCGGACAATGACCTTCGAGCAGCAGCCTCTTGGGCTCACAGATGGCACCACCCCCCCGTTTTCCTTTTTTGTATAGGGTTGTGGGTATCTTCTTTTTTTTAATAGGGTCTGGGGTCCTTTCTTCTTTTATAGGGGTTTTTGGTATTATTGTGAAGATCACAGTTTTTGAAGTTTGAACTCGGTGTGCCTAAAAACCTGGTTCAGCACGTGCCATATCCACCTGGGCAGGCATTCCTTCTAGGCAAAGATCTTCATTAATGATATTATTCTTGTCCCTATCAATACTGTCACGAAAGAGATGAGGGAGTTTCCGAAAATAGGGGACCCTAAGATGGTACCCTAAATAGTGGGATCCTTGTTATGAGGACCCCCCCCCCTATTTTCGGAAACTCCCCCATGAGACTTCCCTGGTGGCAGGTACCGCCTCTTCAACAGCGCCTTCCTGGCTTTTGGCCCCCAGGGCACGGGACTCGCGAACATCCTTTGGATGCAGATCCTTGGTAGCGAAGAGAGCCCCAGGGAGTTTTCAGGGGCCTCTTGGGCTCAGGTTCTCTGAGGGCCTATATATAGTGTGTGTGTGTGTATATATATATATATATATATATATGTATAGTATATATATGTATATATATATATATATATATATATGTATAGTGTGTATATATATATATATAGTATATAGTTATGGCTTAGGGTTGAGGGTTTAGGGTTGAGGGTTGGGCCTGTGGTTGTGGCTAGGGCTTGCATCACCCGGGAGCCTACTGCATCGGAGGAATTCCGACTGCCATCGCCGGCCGGCAGTCATCGAGTTCATCTGCTCGGCTGACACCATGCACAGCTTTGGCTGCTGGAACTGGCAGAATTCTCAGAAGGCTCCGCTTTGTGGAGCGGCCCCCGTCACGAACAAGACCCGAATTCCTGTCATCCCTGATAGGTGCTGAGCATCAAGTCCACCTGGGCCATCTCCGCCGGTGCTTTCTGGGCGCGCTACTTCCACGCCCCTCGGGAAAATCTCAGTTTCAAGACCCCCAGAGAGCCAGCATCCTCGTCCGAGTTTAGGGGTCAGGAGTTAGGGTTTAGGGTTGAGGGAGCACCACTGAAACTCTACAGAGCTCCTCACGCAGGCATGTTCTTGCGAGGAATTTGAAGCTGAGCCTTCCAAAACCGAGCCGTCAAGAGCCAGGTATGGCTGCTCCGGACGCCTCTACCACGGCAGGCAAGCGGCAATACTTGCACATGGGGGCTCAGAGCACAAAGGATATCAGGGATGTGAGGTCAGCGCACCTTCTTTCAACCAATATAACAAGGACCTGATGCCTTGAGATCGCTTGTTATTTTTCTATTCTTGCCTTTGTCTGCACTTGAAGCAGACGGGGACAACCGAATTGTCAAGCTTCAGAACTTGGGTTTCAGTGCTCATGAGCCGCTCTTCAGTCCCTCCCAAGTTCCTTAGCACGGGCGTGTCGCTTGTGGTTTCGACATATTTGCGAGGAAGTCCCCGCTCATCGGAAAGATTAGATCCTTGAGAATCCCCGAAAACAGCCCTGAAACCTCCAAACCCCGACGGCTGCTTAGGCCATCTCAAACCCTTAAACCCCAGAATCCCTTCTAGCATCTCTGCAAAGCGTCTCTTTACAGCGTCCCTCATCTGTATGTCTTACAGTAAGTATCCCTCAAAGTATCCCTTAAAGGTGAATATGATATAGGAACCCTCAAAGTAAGTATCCCATCGTATATGGGAGTTTCCGAAAAACTAGGGGGTCCTAAAGATAAGGACCCTATTATTTGGGGTACTAATTTAAGGGTCCCCTATTTTCGGAAACCCCATATGCCTTCGTAGCCATCTCGTTTCAAGCTGGGCCTCCCTTGAGCGCTTCCTCGGACGCCATGGCGCCGAAGGCAAAGAAAGCAGCGAAGTGGGAGCTGACGCTAGGATTTCCGGTTGATGATTTAAATCCTGCATGACCCATAATAAGAAATATACCATAATTCCCATAGTTCAGGGTCCTTAAGGTAATGCAGGATTTATATCATCAACAGTAGGACTTTGGGTGTAGAGCTTTAGGGGTCTAGAGGTTTAAGGGTGTAGAGGTTTAGGGGTTCAGGGTTTCAAGGGTGTAGAGTTCTCGGTTCAGGGTTTATGGGTTTAGAGGTTTAGGGGTCCATGGTTTAGGTCTGAAGATAGGCTTGCGTCAGCCATGGGCCATACTTGTGTTAGAGGCCTCCTTCAGACGGGCGTCTACACTGGCTTTTCTAGTGTTATGTTAATTTTGACAACAAGGTTATTGGGTATCTGGTACTCTAGGCAGACCCCAGCTAAAGGGGATGCTCGTGCTAATTGTTCCGGCATCTGTACGACGGGTTGTCTGGAGCTTCATCAGAATACAAGAAGAACCATGATAACAGTAGCCATAACAGTAACAAGACGGTAACATCTGTAATCATAATAATAATCCTAGTAATAATAGTACTAATAATACTAGTAACAGTAATAATCACAATCACAATAATAATAGCACTAGCAATAATAATAATAATAAAAATAGTAATACTAATAATAATAATAGTAATAATAATATGAAAACGAGAATAATAACAATAATAATAATAATCACAATGAGGACACACAGTAAGTCAGAGATGCTTCCCCAATCATGGAAGCCCAGGAAGCCCTTCACGGCCAAAGAGAAGGCTCCATGGAAAGCTGCAACTTGGGCTTCGACGGGTCCTAAGCCTTATAGCCGCTATATAACGTCATGTGATGATGTCGTGGTGTGTGTATATACTATGTATATATATATACATACATACATACATATATTATACATATGTATAATATGTATATATATATACACACATAGATGGGTAGATGGGTACGTACGTAGATAGATAGATAGACAGATATTCTATACGTGTATGTTGGGTGGTGGTGGCCACGTTGATCTTGGGGGCCCGGAAGACTTTGCATCAGGAAACCCCGAGACAGCCTGGTGCCGCCAAAGATTGTAAGCACAACTATGTACATATGTATATATATATATATATATATGATATGTATAGATATATAGATATATACTAGGACCTGGAGTAGGCCCTTATTCCCTTTTTTAGGGTTCAGGTTCCCTTATAAGCCCCTTTAAACCAAAAAGGGCACCCTTTTTATTCCCAGGTTACTCTCGGGTCTAGTATATATATATATATATATATACATATATATATATATATACGTATCCCCAAATCGTAGTCCAAAACGCGAGGCCCTTATATTGGGTTCGCAAGGACATGGCTGCAGAGGCATCAACAGCAGCAACCAAGCTTCCATAGTTATCACCGTGATCCACAAAATGCACGGCCGAAAGCCTGCTGCCTCCGAGGTCCTGCATCTGGTATCTAGCTTCAGCAGCCACATGACATGCTACAACGCAGCCACCTTTACGTGAAACGTGTTAACAAAACCTAAAATCCTAGCACATTCTACGTCAAAGGGCCTAGGATCTCAAATCCGAGACCCCAAGCCGTTTGGACCCCAAGTCACTGAACGCTCAGCATCGACGGGCCCTCCCAAGAGCTCTGCGCCACGAGAGCCTGCATCAACTCCCTTTCCTAACATGTGGGCAGTTGTGAAGTGAGAGATGCCAGCTTTAGGTTCTGCATTGCGGATGAGAGCACCTAAACCCCAAACCTTATGGTGGGCCTTGAAAAAAAACCTTATGGTGGCAGATGTCATTCGCCTAGCTGCCTGTGGCTGAACTCGGCCAAGGCAGTGCAAAGTGTGCGAAAGGAGTTGAAGGTTCGAAAACGGGACCATCCGGCACTCTTCATGCCCCTTGGGCTTGGCAAAACAAGAGTCAAGGGTTTCAGGCGGCGGCTTGCGGTCGCTTTGCGGACTTTCGGACTGCCTACTGCCTTGTAGGACCCATCTCCCCACGCTCTCTCCGCCCCCTCCCCCCTTTTGCGGTGCAGCAGCAAAGGAGCGCTATGAGGCCTTGATCTTGTCATGGAGTCATGGAACCTCACCATGAAAACATGGAAACTTTCGACGCAAGATTTAGACAGGAAGAAGACCCCCCCAAGGCCGCAGACTTTAGCCATATTCAGAACCCCCGAGGCTTGGGGCGGTGGGAAAGCATCTCTACGAAGCCGTTCAGGCCAGGCTCGTGCTTTCCGTGAAGAAACGCACGAGGCTTTTGTTGGCTCCGGCGGGATATGTTAATTAAGCCTCACTGGGGCATAGGGCCTTAGGTTTCAGGGGCGCATTAGCACAGAAGCAAAATCTTTGATGTCCTGTGCGGAGATCCCCATCAGGAAATGGCGTGTTGGAGCATGTTTTAGGCTTGTGTGCAGGTTTATGTAGGACTGAGGAGTTTGAGATGTTTTGTTGGAGCGTGCTTAGGTTGCTACCACCATACGAAGCACAGCCTTCGCTAGCCCCACACCCTACGGCGAACCATCGCAGCCCAAGCCGCAAAACACCCTCAAGTCCTAGAGTCCTAGAGTTTCAGGAGCAGTACAAGAAGGTGGGCAAGAAGAGTTGGAAGCTGAAGAAGCCTTTGCCTCAGTACTCCCAGGAGGCTGCGGGCTTAAGATTTTGGGGTTTGGGATTTAGTGTTCAAGGTTCGGGCCTTTTGAGGGGGTTTCAGATGTTTGGATAGGGGCCTGTGTGGAAGTTTGTGTTAAATTTGGAGAATATCTGGTGGCCACTAGCAGCGCCACCAAGCACTTCAACCCATTCCCTTGAAAACCTACGAAGAAGCCTTCCGCATGCAAAAGTCTGGATAATCCGATAAGCTTCCTTTTTTGTCATTGCTGGTATTGCATGTGGAGGCACTTTCAACATTCTGCAGACGCTTCTAAGAAAGCTGTTCTAGCCACTTGCGAGGCACATGCCGGAATCTGCTAGTCTTCTCTCCCGCTTTCGTAGCTTGAGAAAGTATATGCATGATCTCATGGCCGCGTCTGCACTGTGTCGTTCGGAAGGGAACTCGGCAAAATTGGCCTTCTTGGCCGGCGACCCTGAACCCAACTCAGGTTCAGCAAAAAGGAGAGTGCTCCTTGGATCACTGCAGTTCAAAGCGCCAAGAAGCTCCTCCACAACCGGTCGCGGGAGCACCCGGCACTCTTCCTGCTCTCCGTGGCGATGCCCTCAGCAATCCCCGCTGTTTTTTCGATGGTTGACTTGAGGGCCAGGCAAGAGACACCGCATCAACATCCTGGGGAGTGCACCCCGACACAGTCCATACTGGCCACATGGCCAGTGCCAAAAAGATGACCCCTCCTCAACCCTGTACCCTAAGCCACAAAAAGAAAGCCCCAGATTTCCTGCTGGGGGCCGAGGTGGGAAAGGAGATGTATGAGGCAGCGCAGGGAATGTACAAAAGGCCAGCAAAGGCCAAGGCGATGAAAGCAAGCGCAATGAAATCGATGAAGGCGATGAAAGCTATGAAGTGAGTGCTGATGCACCTGCTGTGTACAGACGGATTTCAGGTCCAACACCATGGATTAAAGTTCCGTGGGTTATGTTCCATGCAAGTCTGCTTCTTATTTAGAGTGTTGTTTAAGCCTAGTCATGAAGCCATCATAATGCTAGTATGCCACTGTAACCACCCACTACTGTAGTCCTCTGTCGCAGGAGCGCAGGGTACTCGGCTTACCGCGCGGAGAAAGCGACGCGTTCCCACCAGGTGATCTCATGACATGCACGCTAGGTCCCAACGGGGAGACTGCACCCTGAACCTCGAAACCATGATCGCTCGTGACAAGGCGTCGCGAACGCAAAGCTCTCTAAAGAAGCCAATTGAGTCAAGCTTTCATGTAAGCATACACTACGCCTTCAAGTTGTGGCTTTGTCGGTTATGCATAGCAAGAATAGCGCCCCTGCCCATGCAGTGAAAACTGCGGCCAGCTGCCATTAATCTCGAGCACTGCACCCTGAATCCAACTCTCTGAATTGGAGGACCTTCCCAAAGGGTCCAAGTAGCATTATAGTAGGTACTTAGTACCTTAAAGTATAATTATACTATATGTTAGTACCCTCTAAAGTATATACTATATGGTCACTTGGACCTTTTGGGCTTCGTCTCAAGCTTTCAGCCGCCAGAATCCTCGCCGGTCCAAGCAGGCTCGAGTCCCTTCACCGAAGCCTCCAGAAGGGCAGCCCTTCCGAAGCGCTGTGCTATCTGGGAGTTTCCGAAAACTACGGGTACCTTTTTGGGGGGTCCTTATAAGAAGGATCCTATTACTTAGGGTCCTATATTAGGGTCCCCTCCTTTCGGAAACTCCCATCTTGCGAGTCCCTGTTCGTTAAGGACCCTTCATGAGTCCCGAAGCCCAAACGACGAGAGCCCTTAGGAAAGAAGGACGGAGGGTTTAGGGGAGGACTCTCCTCCCGCACAGGTCTGGATCGACGAGAAAGGCTTCAACCGCTCCCTCTACGAAGCGCTGCGGCCCTTCCGCCTCTAGGGCACCAAAGCGGAGAATAACCTAAGCAACACAGAGAGAGAACCTAGTTGGGGGGTTGATGTTGAGATTTAGCTTTAACAGTAGGAGGGTCCGCTGCCATGAAGAATGCAGTGTAAAAGAGCTCATTGCAAGATTCCGAAACCGCTGTACCTACCAAACTTAAAACTCCCGAGCTGCTAAACACTGCTACAGGAGCCTGAAAGATTGCCTATGCTATTCCTTAGGACCCGCAAAACCTTATTCCAATTATCAAAGCTCCTATGCAACGACGTCAAGCTTCCACGAAATTATCAAGCCTAAACCCTAAACCTGATGACTATACAAAAATAGCGGACCCAAAATCCCAAAACAGGTTTGAAGGGCCTCTTATGGAACCCTATAGATCCTAAACGCGAAGATCGCGACATCCGACGGCCGAAGGCCTCCGGCAGCCTGTCGCGAGGAATGTGAAAAACTCGCTGAGGGGGGAAGAGATTCGTTATGTTTAATTTTCCAGTTCTCCAAACCAAATATGTGCTCGTAAAAGGATACATATATATATATATATATATATATATATATATATATATTCATACATATATACATAGACAGACCCAGGTAGGTATCAAGGACCAAGTCTTTGCAGGTATACTTGGCTTCTGAAGGGCTTCTTCGGAACCTTGCGACTTCCACAACTGACGAACCTCTCTCTCTCTCTCTCTCTCTCTCTCTCTCTCTCTCTCCTGGTATGTTACGCTTTCGCAGGGGTCGCATCTGCGGATTGCTGCAATCTGGCAGGCTCTTGCTAAAGTTGGTCATAGGTAGCACTCCTAAACCTCTGCACGCTAAACTGCACGACCTTCCATTCTCCGCAGCCTGCAGCATAGACACATACATCTGCATCCCTGGTCCTGTTTCGTCTTATCTGGCTCGAGGTCTTTGCACCTTTTGGCCGTGCTAGCTTGCTGCTCTCGCAGGTTTAGGTTTTTGCTCTCTGTCGCGATGTGGCGCCGCGTGGTGTGCCTGGCTTTGCTCGGAGTTGCTTCTGGGGATGCGGTCTCGTCGCAGAGCATATGTGCTGAAAGGCGAGCAGATACCGACCCTAAACCCTAAACTGACCACCGGAGACGCACCATCCAAACCCACATCAGATAGACGGCTCCCAAACCGCAGATGCATCCCAACAACCCCTAAACAAGGGTTCTGGTTCATTGAGCGCGAGTTCTCGCAGCCCTAAACCCCAAACCCTGAGCCCACAGCCCACTTGTGCGACTGGAAAAAGGGAAACCGACAGCCTAAAACCCCCAAAACCCAAAAGTCGAAACTTGAAAGTCTGAACCCTATAAACCATAAATAGACTATCATATACTATACTATGATATACTATATTATACTATATTAAGCCAAAAGCCCTACAGCACTAAAGCCCGAGCCCTACTTGGAGAATCATGGGACTTAGTAAGTAAGGTTATAAGTACCCTAATTGGGGTTATAAGTATAGTTTATTGCAAAATGCTTCTTGAATTTATGGGATTAAACAGAAAAGCAGATCATGGCATTAATTCGATTGTAGAGGGCATGTATCGCTTGGCGCAGCGACCGCCACTAGGACGGCAACAAGCGGTGACATCTGATGCTGCGCTACAGACAATTGATGAAGACTTGCCTCGTGTCAATTTTGCTAGCGGTCAGCACATGCCATACGGCCAGTTTCCGATATCAAGTTAATGATGCTTCACAACTGACGGACTTCGCAAATGGTGGCACGTTGCCTTGTCGCTTAAGCGACTGCAAACCAAGGCCCCTAAGCCCTCAACTTGGGACCCTGTTGAATTTGTGAAATCCTGAGAAACAAAAAGCCCCCAAATCTAAACATCATTGCAGCCGCACTCGGCTTGAGCTCCGCCCTCAGCCCTCAGCCAAAGGTGCCTTTTGTGTTCAAGAGACTTTGTTTTAAGTCGTTGCTTTTTTGGTCGGTTTTGCTCCCCAGCTATTCCGCTGCCATGTCGCTGCCTCTTCTGTTTTCAATCGCTTGCCTCAGGCGCCGCTGGCGAAGTTTTGAGTGGGGCGCTTTGGGGTGGTTTGGGTGTTCTTCTATGATCCCGGAAGTTTATGAGCTCGTGGAGAGTCATATAGGAACCTGATTAAGAAACCTTGGGGCGTTTTTTAGGGTTCCTTATATGAAGCCTACTATTTTTGGTTTATAGGTCCAGGGTTTCTTAATCGAGGTTCCTACAGTACTCTTCAAGACTCGGAGCCCCAAAACCTGTCGCCCAGGAAGTATTACTTTTATTGTGGTTCTAAGGGGGGGTATAGCAAGGCTGAACGCCACCTTAGAAGGTGCACCCACCCTGTAATAGTAACTATAGGGATTGTATTAGGGCCCTATTATATTCCTATTGTACCACTATTACAGGGTGGGGGCCCCTTCTAAAGGCCAGCGGTTTTGAGCTGACGTCAGGTGGGCTGCTGGCGAAGTCTGCAAGGGCGAGGGCTGCGAGGTGGGGAAGATGCGGGTCGGGGTTTCCCAGAGAGCCCAATACCCCCTAGTTAAGGAAACGTCACAAACAGAGGGCGATCTTCATAGCTGTGCGCTGAAGAAAACCGCACAGTGCCATGTAGCAGCGGATGTGCTCTGTCTTTTCGTGACTCAGATCACAGGCATACATGTCGACTCGAATCCTAGTTTCCAAACCGACCGAACACTTCAAACACCCTTCAGCTCAAGCCCAGCCAATGAGCAGACCGAAGGAAGCTCCTTCAAGAAACCTCCAGAAACCCAGTGACACAGAGAGACCGACAGAGAAGTATATTCTATTAGACTCTGTTATACTATACATTCTCTTATTTCTTGTGGTTTCATGATTGTACTATATTCTGCTAGTTTCTATTGTCTATATATATATATATATATATATATATATATATATATATATATATTTATTTATTTATTTATATCAATACTGTATATACTCTATATACACTACATATACTACATATTATATATTATACACTATATATTATATATTGCATCGCATTCAGGATTGGGCCCCGAGGGCCTTGCTTGGTTTCCCTGCGAGGCCGGTGAGACCGAGGCCGAGACCTCCGAGCTGCTGCAGCACTCGACGAAGGAGCTTTCCAGTGCTTATGTGCAATAATGTTGCAAAACCACAATGCGAAAACTTTCCGGCCACATGACATGCAAAAGCATGAAGCACATGCCATGCTGCCTGCTCACACCCGTCCGCACGCCTTTCCGGAACTACGTAATCAAGACCACTTTACTCCATGATCCGATTTCCAGCGTTCACTCCGAAGCTGTCCGGCTACATGCATCTCTTGCGCCTGTATGTGTGGCATGCGTCTGTGTCTTTGTACGTCTGCACCGGCTCCATCACTGCCTTCGTCGAGAATGGGACCATCACCAGTCTGATGGTGCGAAGGTAGCGATGATAGAAACATTTAGAACACGAAGGTGGTCTAGAACAGCTAGGATGTGTGTCACTCTCCTGTGTTGACTACCGTCAGTGAGAAGCATCAGGATGAGCCAGGCTGGCTCGCACATGTGTGTGTGTGTGTGTGTCTCAAGAAGTTTTGCGACTCTTATGCCAGCAGATCTGTTCCTCTTGTGACTTGTCGGGTGGCGGCTGGCATGATGGTCGTAACTACTTCCACGACGATGACTCGCATGTCTCGAGAGTTGTTGCCGTGCTGACTCGCTGGATGCTGTGGTGCACGAGACGATTGCATAGTTGATGATGTAGGCATGCTTTAACAACCAGCTTTCGGGCAGCAAAGACAAAGAACCCAATACTGAAGCAGTTCCGCTCGTCTCAGTGCATGGTGGAACTTGAGTATTGAATGTCTCAATACCGCTGCTCAACAGGATCAGCCTCAACCTTCGGAGTATCAGAATACATTCACTCCGAAAGTTAAGAAAGATCGAGATGTCGAAGCAAGCTGGGGTCGTTTGCCGCAAGCAGAAATGGGCCAGGATGCTTGGTGGTGGCAGCGTCATCGCTGGGGCTACAACCGCTATGGGTACAACCGCTACAACTCGCAGCCTGGGTTGTGAAAGACCTGTATCTTGAATCTTTAGGCATACCTGCCACATACATGTATGCGTGCCCCCGCATGCATGAAGGCTCTTGGTATGCTTAGACAACATACATACATGTGTATGGAGGTTTTTGTATGTGTAGACATATACATAAACCTACATGTGTGTATATGGCTATGTTGTTGTGTGTACGTATGGCAAGCATGTGTGCGTGTGTATGTATGTCTACATATACACATTCATGTGAATACACGCAGTTGGGCAAAAAACACATTCGTGTACGTGCATACAAACCTATGTAGTTCGTGGATGTACTCGTTTATGGGTGGATGGATGCTTGTTATGTTAGCTGTGTGTCGGGATATATATATATATATATATACATATACATATACACACACGTAGATATGCATGTACGTAGATTGGTATTTGTGTATGTGGGTGTGGGTATGTATGTCTGCATGTTGGTTTGCATGGATTTATGCCGATACCGTGCAATGTGTATGTATGCAAGCATACATAGTGCACGCATGCATGCTTGCATGTGACTGTAACATTTAGTAGATCTCCGTATACATAACCATACAGATATTCATGTGTATATATATACACATATACACACATATGGACACATACGTATATACATACATACACACATATGTACGTATATACATGTATACATAGATACCTAATCGTGTATACCGACATACAAGCATATACACGTATGTGTACATAGGTTCATGTGCATGTATGCTTGTATACATACATAAATACATACATACATGCGTACATATGTTCATACTTGCATACGTACACAGAGACCCCGTGTTGCTTCGGGCTGCTCAGCCGTATTCCTTCACCTTGCCTCATGCTCCTTGAAGCAAGGTCGGGTCCCAGCAGGACGAAGGCTGATAATGTTCAATAATTCCCTATACTATTCCTTAGGGTTCCTTTAGAGTTGTTTTCCTTAAAGAGGTCTATATAAGGGATCTATAGTAGGATTTTGTGGATAATGTACTGGGGGCCTAAAACCAGTTTTATGGTTAGGATCCTGTCATAGAGATTTTGGTGAAACCAAGATAAGGAACTGCAATGGAGCAGGTAGGGGCCTAAATATAATTACTAATACTATTTGGGGGGTTCCTCATGAAAGATAGTAGAATGGGCCCCAAAGCCCTAGTCTAATTATTCAGGCCCCTAATACCTCATTAAGTGACCTGGCTCTTGTTTGCGGTTCTCATGGATCAAGCCCGTTGGCGAGTAGAGAGGGGGTGTTCTCAATCAGCTTCCTACAAGCATCAGCTTCAAAGTAGTCGATCGCATTGCAGCTGCTCGGATGGCAAATGGTCGACAACCCTAGACCGTTAGTTTCATGTTCACTCCAGCTCAAGATTCATGTCTGTCGTGCTCGAAAGCACCAAGACCCACGAACCAGGTACGGCAAGTATAGCTCCTATGGTGGCGGAGGACGCTTCGCTGCACACCCCTAGCCCCTTGAGGAGCCCACCTGCAGGTGGAGCCGCTAATGATCTTTGAGGGTCCGCTATGAGGGGCTTCGGACATCTTCGAGCTGCCCAGCAGGTTGTTGCCCAGAAGTAGTCCGTAAGGGCTCTAGACTCTATACGCTGATAAGTGCCGCCGCCCGCCCGTTCAAAGCCGGAAACCTCGATTAAGTTTAACCGACCCCGCCGCTGGTGTCCGTTTCTGGGATGTCCTGATACTGCGGATCCGACTACTTCGGGAGCGTCGGTCTGAAACCTCCCCATATTCCGGGCCAGCAGGGCTCCCCCGCGTTGCTCGCACTTTAGACCCGACACCACGAACCCTGAAGCCTGCATCCCAAACTCTACGCTCCAAAAACCCTTCGAGGACGCTTGGCAAAAAGCCTAAGAAGCTGGAAACAGACTCAGAGAAGCCAACCCTAAACCCTAAACCCCTAAACCCTAAACCCTAAGACGAGGAAAGAAGCCCAACATCCTCGTCATCATCGTCGACGATCTTGGTTTCAATCAGGTGCCATACTCGGAGCTACTGCTAGGAAGCCCATGCTACTTGGAGGTTCATGGTTAGTTATAAGTGGGTTATATGTTCCCTAAGATGGGCTATAAGTATAGTTAACCTACTTATAACTACCCATGAACCTCCAAGTAGAGGTGCAGCATGGAGGTGAATTCACATCTAGTGCCTACGACTGCTGTTTTTTTTCTGGGTTCATTTTGGACACTCTCATCTCGGCCCTTTCACGGAGAATCTTGATTTGGGCTCGTCTCTAGAACTAATTGACCGGAAATCCGGCTTCCGGGCTGTGACGATAGTCACAGGGACAAAACTCTGAGGGCGCTGGTACTGCTAGCCGCTGCTTCTGCAGCCAGCTCGACTTCAGATTCTGACTGCAAAGGAAGCCATTGAAGTGATTGTGCCTTCATTCTCAATGAATGTTGATCCCGCGGACTGAAGGCCTCAAATTCGAAGGCCAATGCATCTCAACCCTGCACATCCAGGTCCTGAGCATTGTCATTAAATTTGGTAGTGTGTTCTTTGTCTTGTTTGCCAATGCTTCTGTCCTTCTTCTGAATTTGAATAACCAGCACCAGCACCATCCGGTACAAAACGAAACCCTGGACTGCAAGCTTTGTTTGCACGCTGCCTTGGCAATCAACCTGACAAAGGCAACCAGAATTTAGTCAACGGTACGGGCAATGTAGCAGCACCCGAAGGAAGATTGGTAGGTCTATTAGCAATGCCAGTTCAGAATCAGACCAGATGAATAAGAACGACGATGTGGGTATGATACGGCTTCGGGTCTAGGTATGCCGGTAAGATCGACTCAGACTCTTTTATTGGTCAGGTTGGATTCCGCGCCAATCCGGCCAACAACTCTGATGTTGTCACCCCCAACATCGATCAGCCGCATGTCGATCGAATCCGCTTTCTGGGTGGCACGTTGTGATACCTCTTGTGCTCCCTTGTGGTTTAATAGAAGTACGTAAGTACTTATTCATAGATAGTTGTGGGGGACCCTCAAGCCACAGCCCCGTCACATCTCCTTTAGACCCACCAGACGCCAAAATCCCCCAGACTCCTCGCAAAGACCTGACCCAGGGGTGTCCCGCCGACTCCCGAGTCGTATGCTCTGCAGGGATGTGGGCGGCCCCTGAACCCTTTACGCACCCACTAAGCACGCCACTGTCACGAAGATAGGGATCGTCTCAGCAGATAATGGCATACAAAGCTCATAGACTTCATAGACTTAGAGCTTGTTGTACAGGGTATGTGTTTATGCATGTTTCAGTGGATTATGTTGAAACATACCTATGTGTGCATCCAACCGTTGGGTGTGGCATGGTTTCCTGATTGTATCATCGGCATCCACACTGGGCCACTCCCGGTGCTATCACATCACAGAATGAGCTGTGTCTGCACGGCTGACGGTCACCAGGGTTGGTTTTGTGTCACCGGGCATGCAGATGACAGCATGATCGCGCACGCTCTATAGAACTTGGCGGGTGGGACTCTGCCGGACGACTCCGCAAACGCGCCCTTCCAGCCTACAAAGTGCCTTCCCCATATCACGGCTAACTTTGGACTCCCAAGCCCTCCATGTTGTCGGATATCTTCCCATCCCATTACAGAATCAGCAGTGTTGCCACTCATGCTTGGAAGTAGTCCGTCACGGATCGTAGATGTTTCTTGCTTGAGACCCATACGATGCTGTTACTGGTGAGTGCATGCCGCTTTTGTTAACAATCGTCATTCTGTTGATTGGTGCTGCCTGAGTTTTGTACCCAAGGCTGGCAGGTGAAGGCATCGTCATGGATCGGTTCTATACGATGCGCGGCCGCAAGCTTTTATGTCGCGGCTGCAAGTGGATATGTATCGAATTTGCAGTTTTGTTGAGAAGGGTCCAGCTTTATGGCTGCTGTGTGGTGGAGGCATCGTGACACTTTGGCTGCAACTGCACGCAGAGCCCGAGGACTCCCTGGTGTGCCCCCAGCCGCGGAGCCTTGCAGACAGGCCGGGGTTCGATCTTCAAAGCCATACTTGGAGGATCATGGGACTTAGTAAGTAAGGTTATAAGTACCTTAATTGGGGTTATAAGTATAGTTACCCTAATTATAACCCTAGTTACTAAGTCCCATGATCCTTTAAGTAGGGACATATGGTGGTCTCTTGAGATTAAAGGTCCGTCTACTACTGTGGCTCAGCATTCATACCCCCAATTTTCGAAATGCCCATACCGTTCATGCGTACACGTGTGCGATAGGTAAAGACAGTCCCATAAAATATACTACTGTGCATATATGCTGTATCAATATCCATAAAGTATGCTACTCCGCATAAAAACATGCATACATACATACATACATACATACACAGATGTATACATATGTATATGTACAATGTGTATATATATATATATATGTGTATGTACAGATATGCAACATAGACATACATACATATGTATATACATGTGTGTGTGTATATATATATATATATATATGCACGTGTGTGTTTGTGTGTGTGTGTCTGTGTGTGCATACAGCATGTATACATGGGACCATGCATGTAGGTCTCAGAAGTGAACGTTTGGCGACGCAGCTCTTCTCTGAGACGTTGATTCTGTAGAACGACAGCTTTGGCATAATAGGAAGCATACACTCCATCCGTCCGTCCACCCATCCATCCAGGTATGTATGTATGTATGTATGTATGCATATGCTTGTGTAAATGGGTGTACCACGCACGCACACATCTTTACATACATATATACATGTATGCACACATACATATACGTGTTTGCGGGTAGCATCAATCGCGCATCGTGCGTCAGAGTGTGACTCTCTGTGCCCACGTGCGGGTGTGCAAAGCTGGCTTCTAGCACATATCATCGGCGTATATTCCACAGTTTGCAACAGAAGAGAAGTTCCCGCAGGAACTGTAGTCATGCAGTCCAATGACGGCAGAACGGCAGAAGTGAACAAGCACATTTTAGTAAGATACACCGAACGTGCAGAGGACTGGGGACGAAATTGTTGATCATTACTGGCAGCTCTTGTGCTTCACGATAATGCGCCGGTTTTCAGGAACCGGTTGCAGCCTTAGTGACCAACGACCGTCCAGCCCTTTGGCGCAGGCCGTTTGGATGTCCTGAATCCCCATGTGCCGAACAATGCCGGTGACCCAGACGTCTGGCTTATCGCAGCAATTCCAATAAGGAGGATAGAAAGAAGATCTAGCTTAATATATGCATGTCTGAAGCTGGTTAAATAGAAGCACCCGGGGGCTTGATGGTATGCAGAGCTTAGGCCATTTATTGCTCAGAAGTGCATATTCCTGCCTGGTGCGCTCCTTGCATGGGCCTAGTAAGCCCATGCCGAAGATCCGAGGCGCTGCCTGAATCTGATGCTCTGAAACCCGAAACTCTAGGACTCTAGAATTCCCCAAGATCCCGAACCCTGAAACCCCAAATCCCGACACCCTGCAGCTTTGCATCGTTACGACTGCTGAGCACCTCCGAACTTGGAAGCTTCCGCAGCACGGAAGAGAGCGACACCTCTTTTTACCACGGCCTACGGTTTTCAACCCCCCAAAGCCCAAGCTCAGCCAGGTGTGGAATTGGGATCCGAACGCCAGCTACGTGGACCTGGAGCGGCCGCATACACAAGGGCACAGCCATGATTCGTTCCAGAATGCTTGCAAGCGTAAATCCTGAACCTAAGTATAGTATGGTATACCCAGCACTATTATCGTAGTAACTGCCTTGCCCGGTCGGCTTCGTTTTGCTAATCCGTACAGCACATTTAAAAAAGCATCGCCGCGGCCCTGTCAAAGCAGCGAATGTTGGAGAAAGACGTATCGCTGCTTGGCATGGGAGCCCAGAAACGCAAGATCACTGAAGGAATCTTCGGAGGATCCTTAGTCAGAGACCCTCAGATACCGGACAAGTCCCCTCGAGTCGGCTGCTGTCTCTGGGAAAGGAACCACATTTTGTCCCAGATCTAAGGGTCATCGAGTTTCGGGTCCTAGCACGGACGGAAGTGGGACTCTTGTCGGATTCAGAGTAGAAGCCCTTGAGCCTTCAGCCTGCGGAAGGAGCAAAACACCAAGACGACGCCAATTGTCGGAGGCCTGGAAGCCTGGACAAAACGGGCTCCAATCCGATTCGTGTTGCTTCGCCGTGAGGTTCAGATTTCTGCAGACCGCTCCACTGTTACATCCGGGAAGAACGATACTTTCAGCGCCGGCAAAGCCAAGTCCAAGAGCCCCCGCCGAGCCTTCTTCTCGCTAGGCGTCCAGCCAGGGACTTTCACGATCGCGAACCGTTTGCAGGACCTCGGACTCTCCCCTTTCTTTTTCTTTGTTTCATTGTGCCATTTAGCACCTCCTGGGCCTAAGCAGGCGCTCCAGGGGGATGCTTCGCAGTGTTTTGGACCTCAAGATTCGAGCAGCTTGTTTCTGCACCGTGAGGCCGTGGTAGCCGACCCGCTCTAACTCTAGCACCCGAGCATTATCCTCCAGCAAGGGCCGCTGTCAAGCATGATGGCGCGTGGAAGGGCCTTTGCTGGACTGAAGACCACTGGCATCTACTTTGTATAAGGGAAGCTGGGAGCAAAGGCATCTGGGAACGGACTCCCATGATTCGACAGGGAGACTTCAGGCAATCCTCCGAAAAGCCACCGACCGCATCGGACACGACACCGATATCCACGTCAGCAAGCTTCGTAGTCGACAGCTTGGAGAGCGGGGGGGGGGGCCATCATGGCACGGCCTGCGGCCCCCGCAGACAGAAGCTCAAAAGCATACCTGCAAAAAAACGCAGAAGGCCGCGAGGATCGAGCCCACAGAATCCAAACCGCACAAACTCCGAAACCTGCATCCTGTGGCCTGGAACCATCAACGCTCTCGTCGTCTACTCTATATTAAACTTCTATTTTCTACACACCACCAAACACTTCGGCACCCCGAGCGAGACAGGGTTCTTGCTGTAATTACTTATTACTGTTTTGATTGTTCTAGAATGGTGTTTCTACCCTTCGGAACCCCGAAAGCTACCCGAAGCCAGAGGAGCTTGGATATCGAAATCACCTGAATGGCAAGTGGGGCATCGGAGGCGGTGCCTATCTCAACACACCCATGGGAATGGGCTACGAGCCGCTTGGCCTTCATTTCTAGAAGCTTCCCCGGGCTTTAGCTTCCTTTGTTCGTCCGGAGCTGTGTGCCCGTAGCTATGAAAGGTCAAAAGTCATGATCTCTTCTAGAAGGCCAGGTTTTGAGCCCACGCCTCTCTGACCGAATCTGCGGTCGTGGAAACTGTGCTGAGCCCTATAAGCCCAAGACATCGATTCCCAAGCCAGATCAGTCAGAGACAGTGAGAAAAGTCTGACAAAGCCCGAGACGAGCGTTTGCTGCTTGGAGCGTCCAAGTGAACCAACGCGGAATCCTTTCCAAACTCTACACCCGTACCCCGGACGCCCTGAACCTCTTGCCCGTAACGAATGCTCTGCGACTGCGCTTGAGGACATTCATGGGCTGGTTCGGTGACAGCATGGAAAGCTGCGACGGCACCGAGCCGGGATTCGCAGTGGGAGGCGCCGTGACGACTTGAAGTTGATAGTCGCTGGAAGGTGCTCTCCAGCCTGAACCCGAAGCCTCTAGCCCCAACTTGCAAAGCGTGCAGAAGGCTTCCACCCCTCAAAGCAAGCGGCCAGGAGCTTCGACCCTGATGAATGCTCTGCCGGGCTTCTGGCGACAGGTGGGGACGCTCCGGTGGCCGAAGAAAGCCATCGCACAACCTAGGGAGGGATGGGTTGGTCAACAACGTTCATGCCTAGAAGTCTGGAACACCCGCTCACGTGTCAGGGCCTGACAATGTGGATGTATGAAGGCATGCAGGTTGGGCGGGGTGCTTACGGCAACATATAAGGTTGATTGCCATTGCAACTGCGATTGAACAAAACGACAGACCCCAAACCCAAACCCCCAGAATCGAAGCCTCCCTATGACAGGACGGTATGGAGTCCTACAATTCCTCCTGGTGCGACCTGGTACGACACTGGGCCAAACTTCATGCTCTTAGGACGTCGGCAATACTTTCGTTTCATGTCACCTCTACATCCTCTGCTGCTTCAATCCCCATAGTCAGATCCCATCATCCGGGAGCCACGGTAGTGCTGCAGTGGTAACACAGCTTCTTTGCCCCTACCTTCCATAAGCAGTGTCAGCAGGCTTGAGCTGTCATGGAGACAAGCGGAAGCAGCATCCACAGACTGCATCCTTATTACGGCACAGGTTCCAGCGAGCGTTCTCGCGATCTTTATGCACATTGTCTTACACGCATTGCCGGAGCGATGTTTGTTGAAGCTTTTTTGCCGGTTACAAGTATGTTCGTCCGACAAGTCTTTCATCCAAAGCCGTGGGTTCCATTCCTGCCTAGTCGCGGAGCTGCGTCTTGGAAACCTCGACGAGCTGGAGGCGATGGTTGGCTGCAAGAGTTTCAAGGAGGCCTCACCCGCAAGGGAGGGCTGGGAGGGCTGCAAGGGTTACAAAACGAGTTCCAAAGTGCGGTGGGCACTTCAGAGCTCCGAAGATCCAGGCTCCCCCAGAGCGATTGTCTCTTGTGCCTTCGCATCTCCGCTCCATGCGAGCCCGAGCCGTGGCAGCTGGCACGAGGCGCTCGATGATGTGGCTGATGAGAAAATCCGGCGGCGGTCGCGGCAGATTATTGTGGAGCACGACTACGAGGAGGTCCCCTCTGAAACCCTTCGAGTGATGTGGTTCTAGTTCTGAGACCTTATAGATCCTTCTGGGTTGCAACCGCGTGGCCCAGCAGTTGAACAATGGAGCAAGCCAGAGAGAGAAAGCGAGAGACCGAAGCTCGGCGAAAGAAGAGAGCAGGAAGGAGGAAATAGATCCCTCAACGAGCAGACAGACGAACAAAGCAACGTCAACCCAAAGGATCTCCAGAAGCATGCCTGGAAGCTGCCTTTTTAGCAGAATATCATACCATATCCTCTCAAACGCAGGCACCTCTCTTCCTTGTCCACGCTCTGCAGCTCATGCACCTGCCCTCCGGCCTCTTTCGGAACAGGGCTTCTTCCGAAATTGCCAAGGGCCCAGGAGTTCCCGGAGTCTTAGCTTGGCAGGTGTCCAAAATGGTTCGATAGAGTGCGAAATAGCCGGATCTTTTGTAATGGTGAAGGGAATACTCCTCAGTGAGGGGATGCTGGAGTCGGGAGGCAGTGGATGCACTCTCCCAGTGGTGCACCCTGACTCCCGCATGAACTCGAGACTAGCCCAGGAGGTCAGTTTTAAAAGAAACAGAGCCTTCTTCCAGCGTCTTGGTTAAAGATGGAGCCACCAAGTCGAAGCCCAAAAAAGAAACACAATAAGCGCTTGGCATTGGCCCCCAAGCCTCGAATCTAAAATCCCGACAGCTGCGTCAACCTGGTAGCTGCAGCCTGCACTCACTGGCCATCAAGTTGGAGGTTTCAGGGGAGAACTTGTCGCTTGGAGTTTGACTGACGGGCCTGCGGTTTCAGGGCGACAGCTCGAAGCAACCTCCCCACACACGCACACACAGACACACAGACACACAGACACACAGACACACAGACACACAGACACACAGACACACAGACACACGCACACACACAGACACACAAACACACACAGACGCCCACACGCACACACACACAGCTCCGGAACTCTCTGTGTGTGATCCTTGCGATTTCCTTGCGGCCCACGAAACATTCAAACAGAACCGCATCGTCTTCTAATCCGAGAGGCCCTCAGAACGTACTTGACAAGAGATGTCCGCCTTCGAGGCCCATCCAATATCCACGCCGGTTCGCTCCGAAAAATCGGACTCTCGGCCGGGTAAGGCAGCACTTGCATGTCGCAACATGGCAACAGGCATAGACAGGCTTGAACCTGGATGTCTTGAGATGCCTCAGCAACGCTCGCACACATTTGTTACACATATACAGATACAGAGAATGTCAAAACATAAAACATATGGATCGTCAGATCGCACCCTGCAAGGACGGAGGATTACAGCCGCCCGCAGAACGAAGATCTGCGGGCTGCGACCTACGGAGCGCTCGGACACCGGGATGATCAGACCAGAAAGCTCCTTCACAACTCCAACAACCCAAAAATGCTAGAGTGCACTGCTCCGCTCTGCATGTATACATGTAAGACATGCAGCCAACCCTCACTTAGATGCAGTAGAGCCAGTGAGATGTGTTCTGAGGTCCCGTCCTACTGTAGCATAGTGCTCTTTTCGATATTCGCCCCTTCGCACCTCGGGAAAAGAAAGTCCCTTCAGAAGTTCCTGGCTCTGTCCTTCCTTTGAGCTCCGTGACAGTCGCCGGAGGGTGTAGGGGATGGAGAGCTCTTCAGCGCATGTCTTCCCCCAAAGTGCGAAAAAGCCTCTCAGCCCCAAAACCCTTAAGCCCCAAACACTCAGAATACGTGGACTGGGTGGTGGGGGACCTCATCTCGGCCGTGAAGGACTCGGCTGGGGAGTTTTGGGGTACTTTTCGATCAAGTCTTGGAATTCCTCTGCTGTATTTAGGGCCTTACAATAGGTTTCTACCACGACTTGGAGTTTATTTTGCAGTCCCTTCTAGTCTGAATCTGCCACTTGGGGTTTCGGACCGTTTCGAAATTAGGGTTGTAGGGTTACAGGTTTACGGTAGTACGACCTCCCCCTTCTTTGAAGAGGAGCAAGGCCAGTACGAGAACACCATCATTTTCTTCACCTCCGACAATGGCGGCGCGATCTATGCAGGCCTTTGCGATTCAATACATTTTGTGTTTGGTCCACAGCACGCATCGCCCGAAAAAGGCCTTAAACTGAAATAGCTCCAGAAATCCTCTACCTGGACGGAGGCACTGCAAACAACAACTACCCGCTCCGCGGTGGGAAGTTCAACAACTTCGAGGTGTCCCAAGGGAACTCGAGGGGCTTTGCATAGGGTCTTTGCAGCTGTTTTTTGTTTGGGGCTGAGGCTTCAAAGGTACTTTTTAGGATCCTTTTAGGCTCCTGCCTTCGGAGGGCGGCCAACGCGTGAACGCGCTCTGGGCTGGCGGCTGGGTGGGTAAGCAGCTGGACAAGGCCGACTCCGGCAGATTCCAAGTTTCCAGTGGATTCTGGCAGATTCTAGCCTGTGGCCTGCCGGAGAGGGCTGCTGCAAGTCCTGTAGATTTCGGCTAGCTTCAAGCCGTGAACCGTAGCGAGCGCAGAACTACTAAATTCTTGCTGCCCCCCCCCGTGCCCCGTGCTGTTCCAGTACCGACTGTCGCCCTTCACTAGCGACACGGTGATGTCCATCAACGACATGGCCGACATTTGGCGGCAAACTGACATGACCTGTCGCACAGAGCTACGGCGGGAAGTTTCCCGATGGCATAGGCATGTAGAGGACTCGTTGAACAGTATCAGCTGCAGGGACAAGACCATCTTGAAGTGGTTGCTTCCGGCACTCGAAGGGGTTGCTTCTGGTACTCGAAGTGTGGTGACGGCCAGCACATTCTGTAGTTGGCCCTTGTCTAGCTATTGATACTGCTGACTGACACCGTCGTTTGAAGTGCAGTGGATGCTGTCACATTCTCATGACGACTTTGCAGCAAACTATCTGCCGAAGAAGACTTACGAAGGCAAGAACAACAATCTCAACCGCCGCTACCAGCCAAGCCAGTACCGCATTCGCTGCTATGGCAGATGTCTGATCAAGAACAAACCCGCTGAGTCAGGTTATGTCAATTGCATTCACTTCTCAAGTTGTGCTTTCAGCGGGGTTTCTCGCTAGAGCTTTGGCAAAGGCTCCGACCTTCCATCCCATATTACTCCCACACACCGTCCGTCGTCCCACTTCCTTACTCCCGGCCGACAAGTTCTCCCAAAAAACACGGCACCGCTTAGGAGACGTTGCTGGAGATGATCACGGGCAGGCACGGGGAGCAGGAAGCTTGTGGAAGAGGAGAGCGGGCTTCGCGTTTCAAGGTGGGTTCAGTCATGGAGTAGTTGTGTCCACAGAAGCCCTAGGCTGGTGGAACAGCCCCTGCATGCTTAAGTAGAGCCGGCGCTGAAACCTACGTCAGACCCGCCCATAAAGCCTCAAAAATCTGCAGATGCCGGTGACACCGTCCTAATTGAATCCGACCTGGTCTTCTGCAGCAAACGCCAGGCCATACCCAGACGGAGGCATGCGGAACGCACCTGGAGCCTTGGAAACAACGCTCCGAAATCGAAGCGAAACGGGCGAAATGTAATCTTCCAATGGATTTGATTTCGTGTTGGGTGTGTGTTTGTGCGTGCTCCGATACTAGAGATACATATATATATACACACACACGCACAGTTGGACTACAATGAGCTGGTGTCAAAGACTTTCGCCATGTCAAGGAGTTCCAATTTCAATTTCAAGCTGGCTGACCCACACCAGAGCCCCTCCCTCCACGCGACAGCGACGGCTCACAGGATCGGAGTAGGAGAGCTTTGCAGTGATACCGTTTTGCCACTGATCTTGGTCGGAGCTCTGGCACACCACAAGCCGTGAGCCCGAAAGTCCCGGGCAGATAGGAGCTGAGCTGGAAGCCCCAGATGCCACAACCCACTCTGAGGCCTCTCAATTCTCAATTCTCCGCAAGCAGAAGTAGTACCCACAACCTTTCCCGACCGCACCAAAAGGCAGGAAAGTCCGCAGCTCTGAGGACCCCTCACGGGAGTGCCCATGTGGAAAGCCATCCTGGACAAGACCCAGGCAAGAGCCGAAGAGAGCCCGCCAATGGGGGGGAAGCCTGCTGAAGCTGAGTCTTAAAGTTAGGGCGGATGCCTGACATTGCTTCTCGAGTCTCCAGAGTTTAGGGTTTCGGAGATGCTCCAGGCATGGCAAGAATGCACCTATAAGAGCTCCTAGCATGTCCGGGGCCCATGAACAGATGCCACTCACACGTCCGGCACCAGAAGCCGAGTTTCATGTCGACCTACTCGAGCACTGCAGTTTTCCCAAATGCAAGGGTGCAAGGCTTTGTATGTTGCCTTTTGCAGGCTTGAACCCTTTGCCCGATCCTCTGGGAAAACCAGTGAAGCGCACAGCGCCAACAAAGGCGCAAGTTCAGGGTCCGAAATTAAATGCCAGTAAGAGGCTGCCAAGGTACTGCACTGCGGCGGGAATCATGGTAAGTCCTTCCGTTCCACTAAAGCACACCTAAGCATCCAAACTTCACCCCTTGCCTTCAAACCCTAAGCCGTCCTACTGGGGTTCTTCCTGGGCAGGTCCCGCGCAAGATCACCTATTCTGAGGTCATGGAGCTGCGTCCCTGGGCTCACCGGTGAGGTTATTGCAGCCGAAGCAAGATGTGCTTCGGAGTGTTGAGGATTTCCTGGTTGGCTCTGGGGCATGTCTTCGGAACCCGTCCGAACAGAAAGGCTGCTTCCCAAGCCGCTACAAAGTCCCGTACTTTTTGGAAGCCACTTCAGATAAAGGCTGTTTGTTATGCAACGAAGATTGGACTACCTGATTCCAGATCACAAACTCCGTGCTACAACGCGCAGGAGAACTGAACCACTTGTGACAGAGCAAGCCGTAAAGCTGCAAGCCCTGGTTCCGGGTTTAGGGCCTCGGGCGGTTTAGGGTCTGTCTTACACCATCCTCATGACCAATCTTCATTGGACCTCAGGGAATCGTCGGGTCTTTCGATAGCATACTTTGCTGGATTGCATTGACATGGGTCGAGCCATACAACGAAAAACAATGCACACAGTTGATGATGCAAGGCAGTCCCACGATTCCTCGGCAAGTTCTTCAGAATACGAGGCTGTCCATGAGGGCCGCGCTGCGAAAATAATCGACTCGTTCAAGGGTACGATATGCCCAGCACCAGAAACGCCAGACATCGCCAGACACCAGTTCCAAGCTGGGACTCCTTCCCTGAGCAGTGGCAGGGAGGGGCTGGCAAAACGAAGCGCTGCAACAGCAGAACTGCGATTGCCCACAAATGAAGAACACAATGTATATGCGGAACCGGAGAGAAACACCCCGCACTTCGACCTTCTCTCTGTGTGCCGCTCTTTTTGCGCTTCTGGAGCCGAGGAGTGGGTCCGAACATCGCAGATTTGAAGAAGATTTGGTTCACGGACACCCGGCTTAGGCTTGGCTCAGGTTGAAGCCTAAGCAAAGTTGCAGAGGAGCCGTGACGAACGCTTCTGTCTTGTGCCTGACCCAAGCCGGCGCTGCGCTCAGGAGAACAACACCCTCATCTCTGATGGGAACTGGACACCCAACTTCCCCAACAACTCCGAGTTTATCCCCGACTTCGGCTACAAATATATTCGACCTTGCAGTGGCCTGGCCTGTCCGAGTTTGAGACCCATTCAGAGAGAAGGTCTGCAGTTTGCAGTTTAGCCGCGGGTTTCGAAACTAAAAGAACTTCGTAGCTTGAGCAGACGAGCCAAGGCTCGTCCAAGGGTCCCAGAAGGGTCCGTCCGAGTTTGGAGTACTCAGTACAGGGCATCCCCCGAAATCCTGAGCTCGAGGATGGGGGGGAGTTTCGCTCTTGGACTCTGCTTACCTTTGGTAGGGAATGGAGGAATGGGGTACTATTATAACTACTATTACTACCATTCTTCCATTCCCTACTAACCAAAGGTAAGTCTGGGAACCCTGGGATTCGTCAATGCTCTGCACAATACATCTCACAGCTCGGCTAAGCGTCCACAACATACCACTGCACCGAAGACGATATCCATCCAGTAGCGGATCGCGAAGGGAGGAGGCTTTCCATGGAAACCTAGATTTTGGAGCTTAAGATGCAGGTTCAGGAGTTTGTGTTGCAGCATTTCCGGTTTCTAGGACAGCTCTCTCAAGCGAAGAGTCTTCCGCGAGGTACGCCCTACTGCTACTTTGATCTCTACAACGACCCATCAGAGCAAACGAATCTGCCCTTGGACCCAGCCGCAGAGCAGGCAAGAGCTTGGGAAGTCATCGGTGTCCTGTTGGCATCTTTGCATACACCTATTTGTTGTGTGTGTGTGTTCGTGTTGTGTGTATATATATATATATATATATGGTATATACATATATGAAAGTACGTATGTGTGCATGTATGTATGTGGGTGTACATGCGTAGAGAGGATCGCGCATACATTACGATGCGGCATGTTGGCAGTCCCGATTCTATGCGTTTGGAAGGCTGCCAAGGCTCCGTCCTGACTAGTTCGGGTTGGCTCGACTCTCACGTTCAGATGCTACCCAGTTCGCGGCTCCTGACTATCTGGGAGGGATGCGAGAGCTGGACAAAGAGTTCGAATCCAATATTGCTTGCAGTATAACTGCTGCTGAACGAGAGACTCGAAAGAATTCACGAGGACGCATGGCTTCTCTGCATCGAACAGGATGCCAAGCCCTGAGCGCGCCAACCGCAAACTTCGGGTGAAACCATCCATCACGAGTACGTTACCAAGTGCTACTTGCGGCACAGGGACCCTGAAGGTGCACACTTCTCACGGGGTCTATCCATTCTTTTGTGGCTCTCGCGCACCCCTGCCATCAGGCACTGCGATTGGAGGTGCTAGAAGACTGGAACCTGTTTGTGATCGACACTTCCCGCACCTCGCCCGAAGCGAGTGCCCACTGCTGACTTAGACATTGCCCATGCAAGCTGCTGCCTTTCTGCAGACATGACTGTTTGTATTTTGCGGATGCTGCGTTAACCTGCCTGAATGCCCACATCGCTTCTGAGGCGTCCGGCAGATAGACCTGGACACTCCAACGACCCGGAAGGTCTCGCTCTGGTGTCTTTGCAGCAGAATGCCACACAGCATTGAATGCCGTAGTCGGATCATCGCGTTCTACCTATCCAAAGATCACGACATGCGAGTCAAGACTCTGCAAGTTTCATAAAGGCAGAGGGGACAGAGGATAGGCTGCAGTGAGACACTGCAACTTGCTTCGAAACTAGCAGGACGCATATGGGCGCTTCCGGGCCTTTCCTGAGCAAAGCGGCAGAGCCCGTCATCCCACCCATAGCCGAATGCTGGTGCCAAGTGGGCCGCAAGAAGCTATTGGCTCTGTGAAGGCTACTGTAGTGTTTTGGAAAGGGAGTTGACGAGTCAGAAACAACTCGATTGTTATATACCTTGTCGAAGCTCGGCAACAAAAGCCGTGTGTAGCTCCTCGATGTTCTGTTTGTTTTGGAGTCAAGTCAGAGGTGTCCACAACCTCGACAGCCCAAGCTCCTTCCCCGATGATGTAAGCCCTGTGAAGACTCTTTCCTCGATCCACTTGGAATTCGCAACCGAAGATAGCAAGGATTGAGCACAGGCCACAGCTGTACAGAACCGGAAAGAGTGCAAGATCATCCCAGCTCGTCTATAGAGAGTCAGGGCTGTGGATCAATGCTTCACTTCCTCGCATAATCTTGTGTTCTTTGCGTTCGTCGGTTGCCCCTCCAACCCTTGGCCCCCGAATCTGCACATTCCGAAAGATGATACAAGCACACCAAGAGCAAGGCATACGGGAATGCTTTCGAAGCCGACTCAAGCACATCCCAGGCGTTTGGATCCAAGATGGTCTGGCAGTAGAGGATGTCACACATGCCGCTTTGCGCACTGCAGGAGTCGAGATTGAGTTCTGGCTTGGCTACTGGTAGTAAGGCTTTCCTTTTAAGAGTGTTGTGTGCTGGTTTGGGTCAGAAGGCTTGGGGACTATCGGAGGGCGCAATGCTGTGCTTAGGCATCTTTCACCTAGACCATTGCCCAAGGTGTTAGGATTCTTTGAGCTTGAGTTGAGGGCTAAGGGGAGAGGAGCATTGGAATGTTAAGGGTTAACAAGGTACATGGGTTTCAAAGAGCAGAGAGGGGACAAAATTAATACACTCGACAAGCAGAGCCATCCTCCTTCCTGCATGAGAACGTTGGATTTCGATACTGCCATCATCCTCGTGTCGTTGCAATCATCAGCGACCGTGATAGGCGACTGTGATGGCAACGCAGGGCAGCAAACATGCGTAGCTCAAAATCCATGGCCTGACGGAGTTTGACCAATCTGAGGTGATTTTCAACCTTTACCTCGGCCCAAGGCAGCGACTGACAGTTTTGCACTTACGTTGCTCCGGAAGCCCTGAAGGAAAGCGTTGGAGTGAAGCACATATGTGCACCCTGAACCCACCCTAGCACCCCATGAAGCCGTTTCAATCGTGGCGTGTTTCTTGCTGGTTGTGATGGCTCCGAGATTCATGAGATTCGGTCTTGATGTGTCCGGGTTTGTTGCGTGCTGGATGAGAGATTCGCTGGAGACTGTAGGTGCGACAGCTCGACAGGTTCGGCCAGGGTTTAGGGCGTAGGGCTCAAGCCTCAAACAACGAGCTTGGGGCTTTGCAAGTTTTCAAAAGGTTCGTAGGTTTCGACTAGCCGGGAAGCCACTAGCTGTTGCCGATCCACCTGCTCCAGTATCGCAGTGGCTGAGTCCGTAAGCTTTAGCTTTCACCTTAGCCTTTGGGGTTCGGACATGTCATGTATAGAATCCATATATACACACAGTCAGAAATACGTACATACCAGTATGTACATAAATCATACATACATATGTACATACATATATATATATACAAATAGGTACATATACATATATATATATATATATATATGTGTGTGTGTGTAATTATGTGTGACTTATTTTCATATATATATATATATATATATGTGTGTGTGAACCAGTGAAAGGTTATGGCGTTGCTTGGCCGTCGAATTCAGCGAGCAACTAAAGGGGCCGCTGCGTTTTGTTGACCCTTAGGCAACCAACGAAGAAAGTTTCCCTGAGACTCCTATATAATTTCAAGCGCGAATGTAGTAAGGACCCTCAGCAACGGATCCTAGATGGCGAAGAAATCGTGAGCTCCTGGAAGGTGCGTCGACAGTCGCGAGGCTTTCGGTAAGCCTGCTGCACTCCCATGCCTCCCGGCTATTTTGGCGTGTTAAGGGCTGGGTTACTGGGTTCATAGGGCGAAACACCCTTAGAAGTCAGGATCGCGAAATGAAAGTCTCGGGAGCTTAGTTGGGGTTTTCAGGGAGCGAGGTCAGTAAATGAAGGTGTAGGCCCTCAAGGCTAGTAAGAACGGGCTTCGGTATCTGAAAGAAAAGTCGACTGGGGTAGCTCTATTCAGGGCTTAGGGGCTTAGGAAGCGTTCGCCCACGAAGTAGTACCAGTGCAAAAAGAGGGTCACCACAGAGTAGCGAAACAGTGTCAGGTGGGGTGATGACCATGTTTTTCTAGCAACTATGCTACAGACAGTCCGACAAGCCGTGCAACTCATGTTGCTGGTAATCCTGCAGCACAGTCGCCTTTGCGGTTGTTGGCAAGCGTCTTCATGTGACCAGTTGCCTCAGTTGCCTGATCACTACAACTAACCACGACCAAGGTGTTAAGCTTTGTATTCTACCTGATGCTGCGTTGATGTAGTCATCAGCTTCTGAGCGCTCAATGAAGCTTAGGTCGACCACCGCTTCGACTCACACAGGCCGCACGTCCCACGTTCAGCTGAGTTTCTTCCTGCGAAGAAATCGGATTGGTCTTGCCTTTGGTGGTGGCAGTGGTGGCGTGGGCGTGGTCGTGGTGGTGGTGGCGGTGCTGTTGGCGGTGGTGGTGGCGGTGGTGGTGGCGGTGGCGGCTTTGTTGTTTTTGTTTCTCTGGTTGGAACTGCAGTTGTAGGCGTGAGCCGAAGACATAGCATGCGGTTCGTCGAAGTAGCAGTGAGCAGCGGCCCCATGATTTCTTTCTGTCATTCTGCTTGATCTTGTCACGGCGATCCGGAATTTTCCGAATCATCACAGTTCTTGTGTGTTGCATGGTCCCTATCGGACACGTAGAATTGCTCGAACAATGCATCGGTCGTTGTAACCACCGTACATACTACAACATGTGTTCAATCACTGGTTCAGTGCTCAAACTGAGCGCAAGATTTCACGAATTGAAAAAGCAGGTGCAACCAACGGGTACCGGCGGTGAGAAAGACTTTTCATAACGTGGCAACAGAGGTTAATGCACCTTGGCAGCGGCAGCTAAGGCGCCCATGCCCTACAACTTGTCGGAAGCACTCTGGGCAGAGATTGGCTTCGAGACACCGGACACCAGAGTGCAAATGAGTGCGTGAAGTCCGGTCAGTGCTAGAGTCAGGGTCAGCTGAGTGAGTGCCATCACCGCCATGCAACTGTGCCATTACGTGGAAAAGTTTGGCCCGTGGCAATGGCCCGTTCGTCTGTGGCACGAGCTGAGCCTCCTGCACAGAGTTCAAAGTGTCGCTCCTCCCACGAGAGACGCCCGGGGTGGATCACAGCTACCTTCAGTCTGTTCCGAAGTGGGCATGCGTCTATCATCATGTTGTGTGTCTCGTCTCCGTGTGTTGTGTCGCGCTGGGTGCAGCAGGGCATGTTTGCCCAAGCCCCTCGCCACGGCCCCCACAAAGACTAGGGGCTGCAAACGATGACTGAAAGTCTCGACCGTTGCGGGAAAGCCGCGGCGCAGGACTTCGACAGCATCACCCAGGCCGAGTGGACCACAGGGGGCTTCGAAACTCCGCTGCCCCTGCTGGCTTTGCGCTGGAACTTCGCGGTGATTGAAGGCGCCATAGGGAGATGATCGGTCCGAGACGAGAACTGCCGTAAGGAGTCTGGATCATCAGCAACCAGTGAACGATTCCAGTAAAGATAGCGGTAGCTAGAAAGTCTATGAAAAGAGTGCGGCGGCCGCCTTGAAGTCCTGGCCCCCGGGAGGTTTGAAGGCGATGAACAACCGCACGGGCTTCGCGAACTGGGCCAACATCGGGAAGTACCCCTTCAACCTGGCATACACCGATCACTGTCGCTTGAAGCATGGGCTTGGAAGACGGACGGAGCAACTGAGCAACTTACAAAGACTCTCTCTCTCGCTTTGCTCCTATGAGGTCCAAGCTTCGATATCTTCACGGCTCCGACGCCCGTCACGCAGGTGCAGCTGGGTTCCGAGGGGTTGAGATTTTTGATGCAACTCTGAAACTCGATGCCTCCAAGTTCCAAATCCTGAAGGGCGAGGTGCCAGAGTTCTAAACCTGTGGGCTCCCACCGACATACGCTATGAGGTGCCATGACATGCCACATGATTCCCGAAACTCTGAAGGTCACAGATTGGCTCCTCTCCGGCGGGATCTTCAACAATCCCACCGGGGGAGCTGGCAACGGTTCGGACGGGAGTTCTGGCCACCAAATTCAGTAGTTCGGGGTTTGAGGGCTTTAGGGCTTAGGGCTTCGGGCTTGATTTCAGTCCTCCCTATTTACACGTTTCAAGGTATTCCTGAATTAAGGAGTATTGTCTCTGGATAATGAATTAGTATAGTGGGTTACAAGGTATTCCTGAATTAGCGAATATTGTCTCTGGATGATGAATAAGTATTAGTGGGTTACAAGATATTCCTGAATTAAAGAATAGTGTCTCTGGATAATGATTGAGTATTAGTGGGACCTGAATTGCTGACGAGCAACGGGCCCTTGGGATGACTGTGCTTCCATTGATAATACTGTCAGTTTAAATGACTCTCACCTTCGGGCCCCATTCATATCACAGCGGTCGTCTTCGATTTCTTTGTCTGTGCTCCTCGAGCTGAGGAATGTGACGGCATGCTTTCCAGTGGACACAGACAAGCAACCCGGCCCGGCAAGCATCGGCTCTTTTCATTTGCATCTGGTTATATGGCGTTTGCTCTGGCGCACTCAGGGCGGTTTGTCCAACCTTGGACAACAACCCACCAACTGTGGACGGCTTCAATGTTCCGGTCTACAACACCACCTTTTGCCGCGAGTATCTTGGTGCGGCGGAGCTTTTCAGGGGATGCCGATGTGAGCACCATTTTGTGCAACCAAGGTACTGCGTGATATGGAACCCTGAAATTGACGGGTAGGCGACGGTCGTGCCAGTTGGGACCACCCAAATTAACTTTTGAGTGACTTGATCGCCCGCAAGCGGCGATTTTTGACTTTTCCGTTTCGAACCACTTGGGGTGGGAGCCAAGGAGACTTGGCACCAAGCACAGTTGACCCACCGTCACAAGCGTAGTGGGCTCATGTGTTTGCATGTAAGAGCCCCAGGAGGCCAAAGATACTTCCTGGAGGTTTAACTTTGAACCAGACGCAAAGGCCCGGACTTGGACTCGCCATCCAACATGCTTCTTGTGCGTACGTTGCCTTCGCGAGAAGCAGCGATTCGTGGCTGTTTGAGTTTGGCAACGCAAAGCAACTGCAGAACGTACAAGTTAAGATCGCTGTGCACCAAAGTCGATGAAGCCTGTCAGTGGCTGCCAGTATCATTGGTCTTGCTCGAATATACGGCTATAATGCAATCAACAGATACGTCATGCATTCGTGTCTCACATGAGCTACCGAGCTCACTGCAAACACAAGCCTGTTCAGAGGATATTGTGGTGTAGTCTAGTTCTCATGATTGCAATCTCCAAGTCTGAGCACGCATATACATCAACGACCTTCATGTGCATTCGGGACTTGTGATTCATCTTAGGACCTCCTGATGTGGTAACCGGGCCGCACCTGAACATGCTGAACTTCTGTATCCAAGTCTTCCGTGAAAACCAGAGTATGCTTTCACTTGAACCATACACGGAGGGAGAGAGACAGAGTGAGTGCGCAAGTGAGTGACAGAGAGGGAGAGATAGACTTCTCTCGTGAAATTTGTCAACTGTCTCATCTCCCAGGCCTGCTTATCTCAAGTAGCACTGACAGCATCATTACGCCGAGCAGGATCGAGTTGTTCGATTTTGTTTTGGGTCATTCAGTGTCAACTTCTCAGCCTGCATGAACCTGCGTCTTTGTGGCTCGTAGTGAGAGAAAAGACTTATTCAGTCCTGTGTATTTCTTCGGTGTTCTCAGGTTCTTTGATGCACACGCCTGTATCCAAAGCAATGTTTGCCACCAACTGGCTCATGAACATAGTCTCTTCCTGCTTTCTGGACACTGCAGGGTTTTGTCCACCAAGTGTCAAGGCCCTTCCGACTTCTATGCAGTGAATCTACATGCCCTGGTTCCGTCCTTTCGCCATGCGCCTGCCTCGGCTCCGCATCGCCCGAACAAGGCCTGCCATGCAGCTGACCGATCTGAGGCTGGCCGGGGGCTGTATGGAGAATTAACGATAAGCAAAGCCCCAGGCCTAGAGAGGCAGAGAGAGGGCAGAAGTTGCCATCTTAGGGCTTTCTGCTTCGGATTTCTCCAGGCTGCCGGCGTGCAGAGCACTTGGCGTCACGCTATCTCCGAGAGTGCGAGAGCAAGGCAGCTTAAGTTCATGCCGGCACTCTCAAGCATGGCATCCTCCTCGCAAGCCTGCAGCTGTTTGAAATGTCACGTATGCTCTGCTTCTAACTCATGCGCAGGGTCTACAACAGCAGCAGCATCACACAGACTTCAGCTTGGGCCAGAGCCATTGCTGCTCCTCCTCCCTCCTGCCTCTATTGCTAGTAGGACGACTACGACCAGCGCTACGACTGCAACTACGACTTCTACTGAGAAAATACGACTACCGCACACTTGCGGCACGACCACTGCCAGCGTCGCTGCTACTGTACCAGTCGCTGCTGCTACTATCCGGGAAGCAACTGTACCAACCCAGACAGACCTTTCGGGTGACAGGAGACATGCCAGACAGCTTGATCTCAGAAGTTGACTCAATGGTGGGTCACGCCGAGGGCCTACTGCGATCCAAAGACTACGTAGCAGCAGCAGCCGCGGCAGAGGCAGTGTTGAGAAATCTACCATTACTTTCAAAAGCGGCCGTGGTACGCGGGAATGCGCTGCTCTTTCCGCTGCTGGATCAGATGATGGATGGCAGCCGCGATAACCCA
The DNA here is from genome assembly GCA_905221615.1 of Symbiodinium sp. CCMP2592. NCBI lineage: Eukaryota > Dinophyceae > Suessiales > Symbiodiniaceae > Symbiodinium > Symbiodinium sp. CCMP2592. Next base: position 122,049 of record CAJNDT010000398.1, read on the forward strand.
AGTCGTGCGGCCTTCCAGGAGGCCGGAGATATGTTTCTGTTGGCAAAGAAGCTCGACCCAGAAAATGAGGTTGCAAGCATCGAGGAGCAAAACATGAAGAGCATCATCCAGATGCTCCTGCCAGGTGACGAGGTAGACCTGCATGAAATCCATCATGCATCAGACAACACTGTGCTTGGGAAGAATACGCAGGTGAGCCAACACGACGATGATTTGGATGTTGTCATTGTTGGTGCAGGTGCATCTGGAGTTGGAGTGGGGTTGATGCTCATGGAGCAGTTCGGCATCGATCGCAAGCGTATGTTGGTACTGGAGCGCGGCGCCCGTGTGGGTGAGAGCTTCAGGAGATGGCCGAAAGAGATGCGATTTATCTCTCCTTCGTTCAATCAAGCTGCATGGACAAACTCCTTCGATCTCAACAGCATTTCTCAAGATTCATCGCCTGCTAAGTTCCTTCTGGAGGAACACCCAACCGGCGAGCAGTATGCCAACTATCTTGAGGCAGTTGCAAATGAAAGGCAGCTTCCAATCCAGTTCTGCACAGATGTGACTCAAATCTCAGCCCTGGGTGTCCCAGGACATCCGCGCTTCAAAGTTCATGTGAAGCCTTCGCAAGCCAGTGTGCACTGTAAGTTTGTCGTATGGGCTGCAGGGGAGTTCCAATATCCGAAAGATTCTGGTGGTTTCCAAGGAATGGAGCTTTGCCAGCACAACTCGCTCGTGCGAAGTTGGGTGGATGTTCCTGGTGACGAGTTCGTGGTCATAGGTGGATACGAGAGTGGCATTGATGCTGCAGTACAGCTTGCCCGTACAAAGCGCCCAGTTACAGTTCTAGCTGCCAACCGATGCTGGCAAGAGAGCAGTCCAGACCCAAGTGAAGAGCTCGCCCCGTACACACGGGCACGTCTGAGAAATGTCATGGCCGATGAAAGCCTTCCGCAGCCGAAGTTACACGGAGGGTTCACAGTAACAAAGGTCGCAAAAGCTGATGCAGGCTACCTGGTTTATGCGGACGAGTGTGCAACGACGGATCGTGTGGCACCAGGTGACCGCACTCAAGTGCAACGAATCTTTTCCACAGCTTCTGCTCCGATACTATGCGTTGGCTTTCAAGGCAGCGTGGCTGCCCTGGTAGGCGATCTCTTCCATTGGAGCTCAAGTGACTCGGCCACCTCCTCTCCCGTCTTGACGGACCAGGACGAAAGCACTCGAACAGAAGGTTTCTTTCTCGTTGGGCCGAGTGTTTGCCATGATGGGCTCATCTTTTGTTTCGTGTACAAGTTTCGCCAAAGGTTTGCCATAGTTGCCGAAGCCGTGGCTAGACGTCTAGGCAAAGACACTCACCGGGGAATCATGGCATGCCGCTCCGCTGACATGTTCTTGGATGACCTCGCCGGAATTCATGCATGCGCTGACTGATCCACCGAGCAAGGTAGTTACCCTATGTGAGCTTTACTGGCTCTGCTGCACAATTCCAGTTTGAACGGCGATTGCATTCTCACTGACCGAGGGGTGACCACACTTGAGCCGCGGAAGTAGAACTTTCCATTGTTTAACAACATAAAGTTCCCTGTCTGACTTTAGTTTGGAGAAGGAGCCACCTTGAACTTGAGACTCTCACGATTCAGCCCTGAGAACCCCTCTGCGCAAATCCAAATCGAACCCCCAGCCCTAACAGGATCCGGCCCGAACCCAGCGAAGCAGTAGCAAAAAAACTGCTGCCCATCCCCAACAAAAACAAGCAAACAAGTAACATACTACGCATCCCCAAACAAGAATCAAATCCGGGGCGGCGCGTGCCAAACGCGGAGGTCTCAGCTTCAAGGGTTTAGGGTTCAAGTGGGGGCGCAGCTTTTGGGGTAGAAAGCCTTCGTCCTCAAAGCTTCTAGCCTGGGCCATCTGCTGACGAAGCTTACCTGTGGTTAGTAGGGAATGGAAGAATGGTAGTAATTGTAGTTAGAATTGTACCCCATTTCTCCATTTCATTCCCTATTAACCAGAGGTAAGGAAGGTGGCATTCCAGTCTTTTGAGGTGATGCTGCCAACATTCGCAATACCCTCCTGGGAAAAAACCGAGGATGCCCAGTAGCCTTATTACCGTTTTGTCGTCCTAGGTTCCTTATAAAGTTACCCAATACCAATAAGGGAGCCATTGTTATTCCTAGGTTAGTGGGCATCCTACCGAAACTTGCAATGCTGCCTGTGGGCCTGTGAACCCTCGAGGCCCTAGGCCAGGGTTCAAGGGAGTCGAGTTACAGCAATTACCTCAAGTATTTTGGGGGGGGTTCCCTTTTCTAATTATTGTATAAGGGGCCCCAAAACCCTAGTCTAATTATTAAGGCCCTTTTGTAGGGGTTTCGACGTTTGAACGGGTTTCGGACTTGGGGTACAAGAATACATATTCAGGCTCCTGCTAGTTGTACTTTTCTGGACATGTGATCAGGATCCTCAACCATGGAGCAGAATCAGCTCTGATCGGCGAGGCCTCTACACCGAGGAGAGTTTGGAGGATTATCTTGGGCTTGGGGAACTGGGTTTCCAACTTGTCTAGGGCTGCGTGTGCTTGAGCTGGGGCGTGTGCGCCAGTGGGCTAAGAAATTTTACTCCTATCTGTTAAGCTATGAGCCCTACGCTGTAGCAGAGTGAGGCCATGGACGTGTGATTGAATATCCAGCGTCATCGAGTTTTTTGTGTCGTCCAAAGCGAGCTCTTGCTTGTCAATTGACGGGCCACATTTTGTCGTTGAGAAGCTGGCCCGACATCGGAAGATCAGCAGGGGTCTTATTCCAAGAGTGTTGATCGGATCTCCCCCATAAGTTCGCATGTGCCCTGCCAGCCTAGAATTGGACTCACATGCCTTGCTGAAAGCAACATTCAGCCTCCCAGAATAACATGTCGACAAGTTTTGCTGCCAGCGCATGTGGCGGAAGTTGCAACTTGAAGTTCCGGGTCGAAAGTGGTAGATTGCAGAGTCAAAGCGCGCCCTTCGATCCGCGTTGATCAGGAACAGACTGTGCCTGACATGTTTCTGAAACAGAGATGCTGTGGCGGTCCTATCATGCAAAGCACAAGGCTCATCTGGCTCATGTTGAAGCCGGCCTGCGTTGATTGAGCCAGCAAAACATGTTGCGACATGAACTTGCTGACGACAGTGCATATCCAAACCCATGTGCAATCTTGATACCCAGTCGTGCACAGTTTCGGGTTGATCACTTTCAGTCTGTTTTCCTTGTTTGCCCAACCCAGAAGTGTCGCGCAACTTGAGCTGATGTTTTGACCGCCCAAGGCCACTTATGCTTGGAGCCTGAGCGAGCCAGAATTCACAGTGACCTCGCAGCAACAGGCAGAAGATGCTGCGTGAGGCCACATGCATGAGCCACAAAGACCTTGGAGGAGCGCGAGCCAGGTGTTAGCCATAGGCTAAAACCCTTTTTGGCCTCCTATGACTTCTAGGGCTTTGTAGGGTTTTCTGGGGTCCGTGCTCCTGTGTGGTATATACTGTGGCCTTCAAGGGATGGTGCTCTGGGGCCACTGCATACACTTGGACCGCGGTTAAATCTCATCCGCACTGAAACCGACAAATTCTAACACCGAATTGGGGCGGCAAACTATCCATCTCAAAGCGCAAATGTTGCAACCAGGAACCCCTAAACCACAAAACCCTAAACCCTTAACCCTCAGGAACCCCAAACTTTCAAGGACGATTCTTGCCATCCCAAGCCCACATAACACGGCTCTGAACAACTTGGTGTCCGGCCAAATTTGGCGCCCAGCCGTTTTAGCAGGGCAGCCTGCACTAACGGGTTTTGAGATTTCGGGTCTTGACAGGGTCTGGCATCTATTCAAACTCAAACAAGGATAAACTCAAAGCCTACATCCTGAGCCCGGAGAGGCTTAAGCCTGCATCTCAGCTCGAAGTGCCCAAAACGAACTAGTAGCTACTCATAGGCCGCTGGATGGAGCCTGATCCGAGCCCTCAACCCTACAACTCTCTAGCCCCACACCCGACCCATACAGCCTGCAAGCATGTGTGACCATACTCCAGAAGACCCCTGTTACCTCGTCGTTGGTACTTTGCTGTCCTGCTGAGTTGTACAAACCGCTTCACAGCTAGAGTTTAGAATTGCTGGAGTCTTTGCGACGGGGTGGCGAGAGCTCCGGTTCCTCCTGTTGAAAGACTCCTTAGAAATCTAAACCCTAAACACCAAAACCCTAAATTTTGAGGTTTGCTTTACGGACTTGCAGTCTTTGAAGCATAGGGGAAGCTGAACTGGGGTTAAGGGTAGTTTTTATCCCTATTCTGTGTTTTGGGTTTTTGGGAGCGGGCTTTAGGGAGGTGGGCCACATACTGACGAGCACACCAGTCACGACAGCCGACCCCGGCAAGAAGTGGGGGGCGTCCATTCCTGAGTCCGGATCGTGGACGCTGCCGGGTGGGCGATGGCATTTGGGAAGCCGCGTTAATCACCTGCACGTCAGCGCGAAGGCTTGCAGCGACTGCTGCAGTGGCTTTCCCAAGTACTTCCGGTTTCCCGTCAGAGACGGTCAGTACTTGGGGGTTTAAAAGTTTTGTCGGTGCATGCCTTGTGCGCAAGCACCATGAAACTTTCGCGTCTCAGTGCAGTTTAAGAGCCGAGATTGTGTCTGATGCACTGCTTTTCGGAGTCTGCAGGGGTATCGAAGCAAGCTGACCTCGACAAGTGTTTGCATGAGAACGGAGTTAGCTCTTTTCACATGAAATACCTCAACAACTGGAACTTTCGTTTGCAGGGCGCTATCTGGCCATCAGAGTAGTTCCGTCGCCAGTAGATGAAGATAACTTCCGAGCCTCATGCTTGCTTGTCCGAGAACCGCCCAAAGCTTAAAGTGTGCATGTCAAGTTTTGGTGTGCGTGCGGCGGCTGCGTCTTGCCCCTTGTTCACCACTGCTTGGCCCGCAAGCGTTTCTCAAGCCTGCTGTTGTAGTCTGCCCGAGTCCCACCCCGAGCATGGCGTGTGTGGCCGCGGCGCTTTCCGACTTGTTCGGCCTCACTGCGGGTGGGAAGGAAGGGCAGTACATCAAGGCCGGGCTTAGGGCTTTTCATTTGGATTTGATGGCCTTTTCGGGTTCAGGGCTGTTGGGGCGTGTTGCGGGTGAAACTCTTGTTTGCTTAGCCTGTCCCGCTGCCGGCGCCGTCCGCCCGTCCACACCGCCCGGCGCCCCAGCCACAGCACGCATGCGCGTGCGTGCGCAGGCGCACAGAGACACAGACACAGACGTAGGCAATCCGATGTGCAGAGCATGCTAAGTCCGGATTTTGTTATGTCTTGAAGATCGACGATGGCTTGGCTAATGATTTTCCCTTCAATTTTTGTGTGTTTTCTTTCGTATGGGTGCTTACACCCGCAGTTTAAGTCCCAATACTGGTTTCTTCAGTTTAGTAAACACGCATTGGTGATGCGCGCAAAACACCCAATCTTGAGGTGCAACTTTTGCAGCTTCGCATTTTAAGCCAGCAGTTGGCAGAAGTCACGAATGGGCGGTGCCCCCAAGGCTTGCTGCGGCTACGGCGGGTTCTGTTTGCAGCCAGGAGCTCGAAGCCACGGTGCGTTGGCAGGAAACTGTCATCGCCATGCTGCGACAGGACAAGTCCACTCTTGAATTTTCAAGTAGGATTGGATGGTTCATGCCATGCATTGGAGGAGTTGAAAACTCGCCGACAAAGACCTAGACTGCACAAAGGCTTGGGACCCAGCAAGAGATGCTGTTTCGCGAACGTGCTACATGGTGTGGGTTGATTCCCGAATCCTCTTCACCCCGTACACTCTGTTGCAACGTGCAAAGCTGGCATCGCATTGCACAGCCCCCGTGTGTGAAAAATCCATTTCATGATCCCCAAACCCTAAGCCCCGAAACCTACACATCCAGTCTTTTCCGCGGAGGTGTTCCCGCGGAAGCTGTTGACTCCAGGCAGTTCCTAACAGCATTTTGCATGGAGGTTCTTTCGACGAACCCCTATAATGCTAGAAGGAGATTCACTCAGACCTTCGTCGCAGAGCGAGGTTTGCAATATTCCGTTCCATGTTGAAGCTGTAAATGCAAACACCAGAACCGATTTTATCATGCAAGTGGAATCGGGGACCTCTGGACATGCTTGTTTGCCAAGTTCTACTATTCATTCAACTTCTACTTTCGAATCCAATTCGCAATTTTGCAAGGCCGTCTGTCCACAACCCTACTTTAGCGACACAGCCCGCTGCCCAGGCCGAACTCACAAAGAAACAGGCGGGAGGGCAGCCCACTTCAGATTTTCCATGCGCTTCTCATGATAGGGGCGCCGGTAGCATGCACCAACTGGGCCAGGTCTTCGTGCAGGGCGTCCTCCTGCGTTGCGCAGAGGATGCCGAGATCTGGGCTTCGCCGCCTGCGTAGTTGGAACTTGCACTGGTTTCAGTTCTCTCTAAGTTGTAGCTTAGAAGAGGAGGACTACAAGAGGAGGACTACTATCTGCCAGCGCCACTGCTGCCACGCCGCCATGATCACAATCACTGACCACCGCGGCAACTTCAACTGTGACTAGTGAGTAGAATCGGGTCCCTTGCGGTTCATAGTGTAGCAATACGAGGCATGGCCCATCCAAAGAGGTCCCTAGAATGCGCAAAGCGGCTGATGGTCAGCCCTGCGCGACACCTCTCATGTTCTGGTTATTGGGGGTGCGAGCTGCGGTGCAAGAATTTTTCGTCCATTGAGATTGATGATTCATGATTTGAGAGTGTAGCCTTTCAGTGATAGCGCAACGCATGAGGTTGCTGGGTTCGAGAGAAAATCTGCTAAAAAAGATTTCAGATACGCCTCACTGCTCTGAAGCCGTGAGTTCCGTGGGTAACCACATCACCACACACCAACGACATTCAGTGCGTCATCCTTGCACAGGGAAATCCACCACAGTTTGACATGCGAAAATGCGGTTGGAATCTTGGTATTGTGTTTCTATGGCGACGGAAAACGGGACGTTGGCGAGCGATGCGTTTGTGGGGGCTGGCATGTTAAAACCGACCATTTGTCTGTTTGGTTTTTGGAGCTGATATAGGTCCGCTGATGATGCCGCAGTTTGCGTGCCACGAGGGTGGGGAGTGGGACAAAACCGTAGCTCGTGTGTAGGTGGTTGCGGGTGGTTCAGCTGAGGTAATTTGGACGAGGATCAGCGCATGCACCTGAGACATGTGCAATGCATTGGGACATCCAATCGTCCAAATGCGTGATCGTCGGGAATGGAGGGACGACTACTTCATCAGCTTCTCGTCGTAACACTCATCTCCTCACTCTGCACCAGTTGAAGTCGATTCCGCACCGCTGCCAACCTGGGTTCAGTGGCACTGACTCCAGACTTGGGTTGCAAGTTCTCCCTGGCCTTCTGTTCAGCTCATGTGTGAGCTTCGCATACTCCTTGGCCATGTTGATCTTGTCACCCTTCACCTGCTCCGAATATTGGAGAAAAATCGTAACTGCTTCGCTTCTCAACGTAGACAGTGGATATGCTAATGCTTCCGTTATTTCATGATCTCGTTCATTTTGTACACGGTTCGAACTGTCCAACAGTATCATTGCTGCTTCAAACTCGGTCTTGGTACCTTGGTGAACTTGGTTCATGTGACTCATCGCAGCTTGCGCAGTGTCACGTTGCCGTTCCAATTCTTCGATTCGCATAGTAGCACCCTCGTCCTCTTGGGCCATATTCTCGATCTTGCGCATGAGCTCCGCGATCACTTACTGGTGTCGGAGTTGTTCTGCTTGATGATGTAATTGTTGTTTTCGATCATACACCATTAGCTGTTGTTGGTCACTCGGCTTTTCCACGGGTGTGTCGGTATCGATTGCAGGTGCCATCTGGAGAGCCAAAGGCGTGCCATGTTCACTTGCTACAGGAGATATATTGCCTGCTTCAGGTGAAGATCTGGGTGAGCCGTGCATACCTGCGTAATGCGAGGAATGTGCCTTGTGACTGATCTCGGCGAACGCCCTCCCATTTTTCCTCTTACATGCACAGGTGTGCTTGTTCCTCTCTGAGAAGCTCCAGAAGAACTCGGTTTCGCGACCATCTCCGTTGTGTTGGCTTCGTTGCTCTTTGTCTTCACAGCCAGCTTCAAACATTGTATCAGTGATTTCTTGTCTGATGTCCTTGACGCTGGAGTCGCAGATGACTGTCGGGACGTAGTCGTAGCCTTCGGTGCTGACCTTGCCTGCCCAACCTTTGGAGGTACTGACGAAGAAGCTTGATGTTTGTCTCTTTCGGTCGTGCTGTCAACTGACACAACAGACGGTTCGTCAGCCGTCGAATCTGCGATAGCTGTTGCTGATAGCATGACCAACGCGGTGCGTAGAAGGTCTAGTATTTTTTGGCTTCCCCCGCAGTGGGGGGGTCAAGAACGAAGTTTTGCTGCTGGACTTGCAAATTCCGTGGCATTGGCAACTTTCTGGAGTCTCTGGACACTTTTGGGAGAGTCATTACGTGTTGGGGCAAAGGTATTCATGTTTCAACCTGGCAGGGCGCAGGGCGGGGGGTTTGCGAAAGGGAAATGCAAAATCACGAGCACAGTTAAAGCGGGCCGCAGCAACCATCAACACCAGTAAGATATGCTCGCGGCTGCCAACCTTATATAGCATTATAGTTACACAGTGATTCCATGTAAAGCCTACAGCCGCCGCCGTAAAGAATCCGCCAGCTGCAGGGAGCTGTTGGCATCAGGGAACGGGCTGCGCATCCTGCTTCATCTTTGTGCCACACTCCACCAGATGAAGCTCTTGTATCAAGGTTTAGGGATGTACAGTATACGTCGTGCAACCGTTTAACCTTCAGGTTCGTGTATGCCTAAACAGCCGTGCTTCTGCCAGTGTAAAACCGAGGCTAAGATTGGGGCCACAGTAACGGCCGCTCCCAAACCCGCCAAAGCCCAACCCCACACCCCATTTTTGATTCCTATGCATTCGAAGCTGTTACTGAACATAGTTACAGCCCAATGAGCCCTAAACCCGCAGCCTCAAATCCAAATTCTTGAACAATCGACGCTCGAAACCTTGGTTACCAACTTGTGAAGCCTTATGAAGGGGGCAACAGTTCAAGATGGATCCTGGGACGGCATACATGCATTGTTCACTACAAGTATTTGAATTGGCTACAAGAACGGTAGCTTCAGCCAGCGTACTCAAAACCGTACATAAACTGCCCCTGGTCTTTCCAGTACACCTATTTCTGTGCAACCCGAAGGGGCCAGAAGATGTGTAAAATGTATCGGTCGTTCCTTATGCTGAAACCTGGGTTTGTATTATTTCAACCCTTATAAACCCTCAAGATCTGAAAAGCTTGTGTATGCCACATAAACATCCACTTCCTAGTCACGTTTATTCAAGTCTAGTCGATGCTTAGTAGCGTGGCTGAGCTGAAGGTCGGAGCTGGCAAACAATCACCCTTGCGCTCGGTAGTCACTAGGTGATGTAATTGCCCAGTCGTGGTGAGGGTGCGAGTCTTCAGTGTTTTGTCATGTGGGCCAATCCGCTGGGCATGCTGATTTCCCAGAGACTGCACACTTCCCGATGCTAGCTGTTAGCGTTGGCACGTTGAGACTGCACTCCGTGCATCGACCTGGGCAAGCTGGGATTTCGCGGTATAGTTTTCAGAGGTGACGCGGTACTGTACAATTGCTTTCCAGGTTGAAGCCTCGGCCAGTCACGGCATTCAATACAACAAACCTTGGCGGGGCGAGAAAAAGGTCTTTCTTTCTGACTATGGATGGGGCGGCTCTGCGGAGTCTTCCGCGAGGCAATCAATGAGAAACCGAGTCACTCTTCGAAACTTCCATTAAGAACCCCCATAAGCTGCCTGAAACTGTTAGACGTAAATGGCCCTTGACCTGAATCCTGACCTAATGATCGGAAATTCTGACCCCGATATGATGCACATGAACATGTATGCGAATTCCTGTCTACGCAGAGTAAGTACGGAATGTGTCAAGCAGACAGCACGTTAGCGTGCTTTCGTGTCGTCTTTCTCCATTCTCGGCGCCAAACCTAGCACTAATACTCTGAATCCGATGGACACCAGGAGCGGTACATGCTGTCAGCGACACGGAGGTTTGCTTACCGAAAGCAACTGGAACCAGGAACCCTTTCAGATCGTATGCTCAGCCGCTCTGGAAAGGATTGGGGTTGAGGATGTAGAGTTTAGCATTCGTCCTTCCCAGCACGTGGATGACAGAGAAACGCTGCAACCATAAACCCTTCTTTTCTTGTGTTCAGCAGGGTTTTTTAGGCAAGGCTGTGTAAACCACTAGTCCATGAATCAAACCCTACACGTCATGGGCAGCCTTTGGGTTAATGTGCGTAGCTGGAGCTCTCATGACCGCGACGACGGGGATCATGCATGTAACGGGCAAGATCACGGCGATAATCACAGCGCTGCTGCCGATCCGGGCGATGATGATGAGCAGGAGAAGAAGAGGAGGTGGTGGTGGTGGTGGTCGTTGACGGTGATGATGTTCACCTTGATCGCCGGGGTTTAGAGCCCCGCATCTCCAGATACTGCCCGACATGCCCGCCTCGGACTCAAAACGCAAGTGTCACATGCGCACAAAACCTGGGAAACCCAGCGGCTTGCGCGGCATCCCGAACCCGTCCACAGGAAGCAACTCCATCCCCTGCTCAAGCTACAAGAGCCACATTGTTTGCCTGCTGCAGCCATCTGGACTTGGGCTTGCAGCGTCACTTCGCACAGCTGACCTGTTGAGCCTAGTTGCCTACTGTCTTGACTATCCTACTTCTGCCGACATGGTCTCAAGTGCGGCTCCTCTTTGTCACAAAGTCGGCTTTGCTTTGGTGACCAGTGTCTGTCCACAGCTACTGTTGTAGGCACGGAATACGGCAAAGGCAGGCTTTGAGCCCTAACCACCAGAAGCACGCATCTCTCAGCGAGGCAGGGGCAATGCAATGCTACTCCATCGCAAACGTTGCTGGCATTGCTGGTAATGACTCTACTTTTCCTGTCTGGTTTTGCTACTGGTGAATTTGTAAGCCAGGTTTGTACGTGTAGTACCCAGTGCCGCGCGTTTTTCCTTTCTGCAGTACGTGCGCAATGGGCGCCACTTGCTGCGGCTCCTGCATCATCCAGGCCGGGTTCCATTCAGGCACACATGTCCTTCTGCAATGCTTTCGAGATAAATCGTTCACCACACCCGCTGTACCCTCGCCCCTGCAAACCCTAAACCCGAAACGCGCAATGGCTAGGCGTTTTGAGGAACGTCTTGAGGGCATCAAGACTTAGGCCACTCGAGGCTCCAGGCAGCATGAGATTTGAAATTTGGCGTTTGGGCATCTCAAGCCTTCGAGCTAAGGGGTTTCGCTTGCGGAGCAGACGCCAGTGCTTTTCTATTGATCGCACCGTCCCCAGCATAGCATCCATTTCCCTGAAGCCCCAGTCGAAATCCGCGGATATGTAACTATAGGTGACAACATCAGATACTTTTCAGCTAAGACGACAGGAATTTAGGCCAGCGGACCAAGAGGAGCACGGCACTGGAGCACCCCCAAACAGCTTGGATTTTACAACGACTTCGGCCTCGGCAGACGGGGCCAGCACATCTTCGCAGGGAACATCCGCACGTGCCTGCCGCATGCACCTCGCGCCTTCCGTAGCGAAACCTAATGATTGATCTCATCGGCAGAATCCCGCAGTGATACTGCAGTGCTTGGGGCACAAAGGGGCAGCTATGAATTAGAATTTGGAGCCTGGAAGTATTTAAACTCCTGCATAGTGACTCCCACCCTGGGCCCTCAACCCTAATTCCATGAAAACCTCAAACCTGTCATAGGAGGAAGAGAGAGTGGCAAAGGAGACAGCTTTGGCAGAGGAGACTGCAAGGCAAGCAGAGGCCGAGCGGCTGCGCAAGGAGGAGGAAGAGAGAGTGGCAAAGGAGACAGCTTTAGCAGAGGAGGCCACGAGGCAAGCAGAGGCCGAGCGGCTGCACAAGGCGGAGGAAGAGAGGCTGGCAAAGGAGAAGGCGTTGGCCGAAGAGGCCGCGAGGCAAGCAGAGGCCGAGCGGCTGCGCAAGGAGGAGGAAGAGAGAGTGGCAAAGGAGACAGCTTTGGCAGAGGAGGCCACGCGGCAAGCAGAGGCCGAGCGGCTGCGCAAGGCGGAGGAAGAGAGAGCGTTGGCCGAAGAGGCCGCGAGGCAAGCAGAGGCCGAGCGGATGGCAGCAGAGCGTGCTGCCGCGAAAGAGGCCGCGCAAGCAGCCACTCAGCATGTTCTGCAATTGGCATCAGCAAATGCTCGTGCACATCTCCAAGCTGAAGCGGCCCGTGCCGCAGAAGCCGCACGCCGTGAGGAGGAGCAGAGAAGGGCAGCCGAGCGCAACTTGGCAAGAGAAGCTGCTAATAGCTTTTGCAGCCAAGTCGTGGAAGTCGCCAAACAGGCAGCAGACAAGCGCTTGCAGACCGATGCGGAAGCATCTCGCCAGAGCGAGGCTGAACGCTTGGCCAGAGAAGCAGCTTTGGCAGCAGAAGCAGCACGCAAAGCAGAAGCCGAGAGGCATGCAGCCGAGCGCGCTGTGGCCACAGAAGCATCGCACATTGCTTGTGAGCGAATCCTGGATGTGAGTCTTTCCAATGCCTCTGCGCATCTGCGAGCAGAAGCCGCGGCAGCTGCGGAGGTTGCACGCCAAGTGGAGGAAGAGAGAGTGGCAAGGGAGAAGGCTTTGGCCGAAGAGGCCGCGAGGCAAGCAGAGGCCGAACGCATGGCAGCAGCGCGTGCTGTCGCGAAAGAGGCCGCACAAGCAGCCGCTCGGTACGTTCTACATTTGGCATCAGCAATGGCGCCTGCACACCTGCAAGCTGAAGCGGCCAGTGCCGCAGAAGCCACACGCCGTGAGGAGGAGCAGAGAAGCGCTGCCGAGTGCCACCCGGCAAGAGAAGCTGCAGACAATCACTTGCAGACCGAGTCGGAAGCATCTCGCCAGCGCGAGGCTGAACGCTTGGCCAGAGAAGAAGCTTCGACAGCAGAAGCAGCACGCACAGCAGAAGCCGAGATGCATGCAGCCGAGCGTGCTGTTGCCACAGAAGCATCGCACATTGCTTGTGAGCGAATCCTGGATGTGAGCCTGTCCAATGCCTCCGCGCATCTCCGAGCAGAAGCCGCGGCAGCCGCAGAAGTTGAACGCCAAGTGGAGGAAGAGAGGCTAGCAAAGGAGAAAGCCTTGGCAGAGGAAGCCACGAGGCAAGCAGAAGCTGAGCGGCTGCGCAAGGAGGAGGAAGCGAGAGTGGCTAAGGAGAAGGCCTTGGCAGAACAAGCCGCAAGGTTGCAGCACTAACCCTCCTGCTAAGCCCATCGCACGGTAGCATACCTTTACGCGCATACATTTCCATATGTTTATTCGTTTGTCTGCAAATATTTGTGTATATATGTAGGTGTAGCTGTACATCGATGTCTTTGGACTCCTGAATAATTGCCGATATTATTGCTTGGAGTTCCTTTTTAGTTCATACTATCATGATGATTTAGTCGCAACTCTATTGCTATTCTAATATTACTGTGGCCCAAGAAAATACGCTTATAGTAGCCCTTCACTTACAGGAGCGCTGAGGGTTTAGGGGCTTCGAGTTTGAGGTTTTGGGATTCGGGGTTTAGGGGTGAATTAGGGTTTTGGGTTTGGGGTTTAGGGGCTTCGAGTTTGAGCGTTTAGGCTTTAGGGTTGAGTGTTTAGGGGGGAGTTAGGGTTTAGGATTTGGGGTTAAGGGGCTTCGAGTTTGAGAGTTTTGGGTTTGGGGGTATAGGGTTCGGGGTTTAGGGGTTAAGGATAGGGTTTAGGGTTCTGCTTGGCAGCACGCCTGTTTCGTGAATGCGCATCATGTATTTTAGGGTCTCGGGTGTCGGGTGCTTCCGTGTTACTCCAAAAACTGTTTATTGTGCAGCCGCTGCAAGGGCTAACGATGATAGTATACTGCACGAAAACAACCCCGAATTGACAAGCCCAGGCGCGGTCAGAGAAGAACAGAGCCCTGAGCCCCAAACCCTAAACCGAAAGAGCCAGGCGTTGGCTCTCAGGTTTGCTAGGTGTAGTTTCCCTTCGTGGTCCACCTTCTACCTGCTGACCAACCCAGCGCGGCAAGCAGTTACTGCCCGCAACGGCCGGAGTGCCACAGCTTTTCGCAGCTGCTCTTAACTGGGCCTGCGATCACAACTGCGCTTTTTCTTGAAGGAGTGGCGCCCTTCCCGGCTTCGCATGGGTGCGAGGCTTTTTATCTACATTTTGATCTGCTTCTTTGTCGAGGCGGACTTCGTGCACCACGCCGGTTCTGAGAGGACCGGAACCAGCCTGGCATCGCAGGGCCAGGAGAGAGCGAACCCGTTCCCGTACATTGCTTCGGCAACACGTGGGCGGGGTTTCAGCTGCAGATCCGACGAAAATCGAGACTGCAGCCTGGTGCCTACTTGGGCACCACTCGGGAGACCAACTCGCTTGTCAAGCTCTACGCGGACTGGCAATGGCGAGCACGGGTGCATGGAAATGTACATACTGCAAGATCATGGTAAAAAGCAGTGCCAACTACTGCCCCAACTGCGGCCAACACTGGCAGCAAACAGGGGAATGGCCTGCTCCACAGACGGGCTGGACGTACCAGAACCAAGCCCCGAAGTCGCCGAGGACGAAGTCGCCGAGGCAACGACCTTGGCACGGCAAAGGACAGCCGGCCAAAGGCAAGACCAAAGGACCCAAAGGGCCACCCGAGCCAAGCCCTCATGGAGTCCCAAGTACTTGGGCACCTACATTGCCTACGCCATGGCAACCTACTGCAGTACAAGCCACGACGGACGATGGCACGTTGCAGGGGCTGCTCCAGGCAGTGTATGGACACTTCCCGGGACAGACACTCCCACAGCCCATTGCCGATGCGGTGGCCAAGCTGGAGGCGGATACGGGCAGAAGGCTGACCAAAAGCCTGCATGCCCAAACCTCGCAACTTGGTGCTGCAAAGAAGAGCCTACAGGAGGTTCGAACAGCAAGAGTGAAGCACGAGAGCCAATGGGTGGATTTCCTCAATGGTACAGTGCAGGCGCTCGAGAAGGGGGCGAAGAAGTACCAGGAGACCATGGATGCTTTTGCTACACAAGAGGAAGAGGCCAAGACGAAGCTGACTGCAGCGCGCCAGGCCATTCGGGACCTTGCTACGGAGAAGGCGGACAAGCCAGATGCGACTGCCATGGAAGAGGACGACTCAGACTTGGAGCTCATGACGGACCTCAATGTACTGCCGGGCCCATCGGAGTCCCACGAACCCAAGGTCGCTCAAGCCCAGAAAAAGCTCCGGGTCACCTTGGATACGATCTTTGCCAAACTACCCTCAGCCGAGGTAGAAACGCCACGGAGGCGCTCCCGGGACAAGGACGGCGCGGATGGAGCCTTGCCTCAAACGGGCGAGACCCAAAACCCTGACAAGGCCGCAGTTTCAGTGTCGTGAGACCTTTTGAGCCCCCCCAGGAGGCGGGACCAACTGCAAAC
Source organism: Symbiodinium sp. CCMP2592 (assembly GCA_905221615.1). Classification (NCBI taxonomy): domain Eukaryota; class Dinophyceae; order Suessiales; family Symbiodiniaceae; genus Symbiodinium; species Symbiodinium sp. CCMP2592. Next base: position 137,573 of record CAJNDT010000398.1, read on the forward strand.
GAGTGGCCGACACACGCTTTCTGGCATTCTGTGATGCTGGAGCCCGACTTTTTGTCGGAACAGGAAGCAATTGATACAGCGACACACTGGCACTACTGTGTTGACCTACTAGACGACTCAGACGAGCTTGCTCACCTTGCCAGCTTGCAGGGCGAGCGAGCCTTCCGAGCTCGCTGGTTCGGGACAGACATGGATGGAACGGAGCACGCAGAGGACACGGTCAGGGGCACGGAAAACACCCAACCGCTACCAGCGCGCATGGACAATAAGCGTTCGGAGGCGGCGGGGTTGCCAGTACGGCCCAACCGGAGTTCTCTCGTCGCTTCCTCTGCGAATGGACGAAAGCAGTGCCATGTTGTCAGCTTCTTGCTTCCACCTGAGACTGTGTACATATCGTATGACTGTACAGGGGGTTTCGACACGCCCGGAGATTCCTTCCCGGCGGTGATTTCCTTTCCACCAGGGCCGTGCCTTTCCACAGTTCCTCTTGACCCCATGCCAACTACAGCCCCAGCGACCCGCCGTGCAAGACAGCCCTCCATGCTGTCCCACACCCTGGCCGCCCAAGTGCAAATCCTCCCTACCACAATCACAGGTCCGTTGCCATACATGCCCCTGGATCAACTCCGCGCTGTATGTGCTGTTCCTGAGACAGGGGAGGCAGGCATGTATACGCTCTACGAGCTGAGGCAAAATGTCATCAGCAGGGCCTCCAATCCGGACTGGACACTGGCTGATTACCTTGCTGATGCTGTTTCTGCTGTGCACTATGTTATCCGTACTGGCCATTTCTTGCAGCGGCCTCTGGTCAACCTCAGGATGCCACAGCTTGCTATCACACCAGTCTGGGCGCCTCCAGGTCAGACTGCCATTCCTGTTGATTTGCGTAATCAGGGAGGACAGATTTGCACGGTGCTTGTGAGCCAACATGACACAGCCTCGAAAATCGCTGGATTGGTCTCTGCACAAGGCTGCCCCTATGAAGGCACACTTCAAGATCGTATCCTGCAGGGCTCACTGTACATGTATGATGCATCTGGGCAAATCGTCGAACGGATTCGGCAGCCCATCGAGGAACATGATTGGCTCTACTTTGACATAGAGCACCTGCCTGACCCACAGCATGCAGAGCACCCTGAGACCCTTGATCAAACTGATGCCAGTGTGCTTCTGCAATCCCCGGTTGCCCCCCTTTGGTTTAGGCCTGAGGGTTATAGGAGGGATCCCCTAAGAGCTGTTACGAGTGACCATGCTTTCGCAAAAGCCGAGCCCTGTGTGACACCTTTTGGGAACCCCATCCAATGGAGCCCAGTTGTCCATTGCCCTACACCGACAATAGGGGATGGGTTGACTGACTGTATAGCCGGCAGTCCTAGTCGAAAGCCGGTGAACGGGCCAGAGGATGTCAGGCTGCCCGGTACTAATACCACGCTACTCGGCCCCACAGGACCAGCTGCGTCCAACGAACCCACCACAGCGCAGCTTCTCGCGGCAGAAAATGTGCATGTGTATCCAGCCGCATTTCGTGACTGGAAGTACTTCACCCAGCCAGTCTCGACATTCCGATGGGGCACCAATGCACATAGGGGGGCCCACTCCTACACAGTATTTGACCATGTTCGGCATGTCACGGTCGAAGCCTGCTTTTCCGGTGTCGACCTGGAAAGCGTGGTCGCCTTAGCTGTTGCAAGAGCACCATTTGCCGTTTACAGCCTGATGATACTCACTGCCCCGCTTGCAGGTCTGCCTAGGCCACAGATCGTCATTGCAGAGGAGCCCCGACGACCAGGAGAGTTCCCAGTGCCCTGGGATATCCGACCGCTGGGCCTTCAGATCCGTACCATTCGGCACTTCCCTGAACAGCCCACTAGCGATGCCATTAGGGAGCTTCAGACACAACTTGCGCCAGGCACAGACCTTGACGGCCTCTGGCGTACCTCACACATCCATATCGCTGACTCGTTGGGCCCCCTCACGGCAAGACTCCCCATAGACCTCAATGACGTGCAACACTTCAGTGTCTTCAGGGTACTAGGTGAGGAGCTACAGATGCATACGATGGGAGCCCCCATCTTTGTCGGCGGCACGGGAGCCCAAGCTACCACTGCCACCACCACAGGCACCTATGTTCAGGGCAATGCTCGGGCACCGCCATGCATCCGACTCACCGTATTTCGACGGGATCAGTCTGCAAGCATTGACGTGCCACACCCATATCATACATTCGATGAAGCACTTGCCAGGCTGCTCTACCATTTTGCGGCACAAGCGGCGTTTACTGCAGCCTCCACGGTCACGATGGCCAGAGCACTGCCGCCGGCTCTCGGATATCTCCAAGAGGTGGTGCTCCTTATCAGTGACTCATCCTCCACTGTCCCCTACCTGTGGGACGCCAGAAATGTTGGTGGGGCTCTATCCGCCCAATGCACTGCCCCGTTCACCCCCACGGAGTTTGTGATTTCCCAGGAGTGGAGGGACCAGAATTGGATCACTGCAGTCAACGGGGTCCCTGTTTTCTATGCAAGTAGGAACACAGAGGCAGGAGACTTCCTGCAGCCATATCAGGATGGCAGCCAGCCGCCCTGTACACCTCAAGGCATTGTTTTGGATCTGATCCCAGCCTTGGGAATGTTCACATGGCCCTTCAGACTTTCTCATTTTCGGCGCATGTACCTACCCAGACTACGAGATAGACGATGGAGGCTGGGTCTCAATTTTATTGAGACACAAGCACACCTTGTAATAGGCCCCCAGCATGGTGATCTTCGCATATTTGCCCCCGAAGGCAGACCACTGGACCATGCTGAAATTATTTCCTACCTCAACCGGCTTGATAGCCCGCCTCCCTGGGAAGACATCGTGCCCACTGAAGCGGGGGATAGTCGCAGGCCTATCTTTGTCACTGCTGTCCGCAACTCGGGCCTCCGCACAATCCTCCTGCCCGCGCCTGGATTCAATGGACATTGGCTTTCGCTGTTGATCTCTTCGGCAACCCGAGCCATCACTGGCGTCCCGGCTACTGCCAGCACTGTGTTCTACCCCTGTGATCGCCTGCAACACGGGGATGTCCTATACCCTGGACGTGAAACTTTCCCGCCTATTCCAGGATCCAGTGACATAGAGGCAGAGGCGGCTACACAGGCTTTTCCCCGCGATCCGGCCGACACCACCAGCGAGGCTGCTACTCGTGACCTCCCAGATCCGGACCAAGATGAGGATCAGCCCATGGAAGATGCAGTCGCTCTTCTACAAACTCGTAAGACCGTTGTCCACCAGGCGGGATTGCAAAGCGCGCAACCGTGCCTCCATCTGTCGGTCGAAGGCGGTTCCACGTCGATCCTTCCCGACCTCCAAGCCCGCGGTTCGCAACCATGCAAAGATGCAGCCCGCAGCGACCCCGGCAGCCCATCCGCGAAGTGTGTGCTTGCACCTCCGTTCTCCATACCCACACCGTTTGGCAGAAGGGCACTCCCTCGTGTCAAGGCGTTGGGGTGCAACTCCCTGGCTCAGGGTCCCAACGTCGCGACGCGGCCTGCTGAGCCACCACTGCCACCACTGCCCGCACAAACTGCTCGCAATGATCCCCAGTCAGTCTCGGCCGAGAGTTGCCCTGTAGTGTCCAGCCCTGGGCCGACGGATTTGCCGAAGCCCTGTGTGCTCAGCCTTGAACAACTCATTGAGCTCTCCCCACAATCAGGACATTGCTGATGCAACCTTTGTGGACCATGCCATCACGTGTATCGCTACTACACCCAGCACCTTTGACGTTCCAGCTTGTGATACCACGCGGCACTGGATGGCTCTCCCTTGTTGGGATCCCACGCAGCCCTGTGATGAGCTGTTCCTCTTTACGGACGGTTCTTTCTTTCCTGAGGGCACGGGCTCCACATGGGCGATCACCATCGTCGCGCGGCAAGGTGTACATGCAGTGCGCGTTGGAGTCTGCGCTGGAAAAACCCGCGGAGCCGAACATGCATGCCACGGCTTCTGCCGTCCGGATTCTGCTTTTGATGGCGAGCTTGAGGCGATCTTGCACGCCCTCTGTGTTGCAGCTGCCAACCGTTGTACCAAGGTACATATTGGTAGTGACTGCCAGGCGGCCATAGATGTGGCCAAAGGTCTGTGTGCCACCGAGGAAGGGGATCGGCTTGCTAGAGCCACAATCAGTGTCCGCGCCTATCTGGCAATGTGTGGCACGCAGCTCTTTTTCCACAAAATCGAGGCACACTCCGGCTGTGCCCTCAATGATTTATCGGACCTCACCGCCAAGGCGGTTGGCAGACATGGCCCGCCGGCCGACCTTGAGCTCACCTTTGACTCGCTGTGGACGGCTATCCAGGAGCAGGTGATTGATTTGCTATGGCTTGTCCCGTGCCACCCCTGCACTGCAGCCAGTCTCCCCCCACTCCAGCCCAGTGGGGTCTGGACCACTGCTAATTGTGCTGCAGCAAATGCGACTCCATGCCGCCCCTTTTGCATGGCCGCCCGGCCAAGAAAGACCCGCCCAACCGAAGTGTGCTGGAATGTCCTGCAGTACAATGCACTCTCCTTGAAAGCCCCGGGTGCCATGGACCTGCTTGAAAAAGGTCTTCGTAAGGCACGGGTCGACATAGCAGGCCTGCAAGAGACACGTCTCCCCAAGGACGGTATCTCCACGGTTGGAACGTATTGGGTGCTAAGCGGGTCGTGCACCAGTACCGGCCAAGGTGGCACTCAAATATGGGTGAGACAGTCCGAGGCATGGGACCCGAAAGCCTTCTCAATACTGCACTGTGAGCCGCAAATCCTTGTTGACCGTGATGCCCGAGTCCTCCTCGTCTCGGCCCACTCCGTCACAGCGACCATGCCTCCGGAACAGATCCAGGACTGGTGGCAGCATCTGGGGGTTGTGCTCCACCGTACCCCAACCAATTGCCTCCCGATCCTGTTTCTGGATGCCAATGCAACTTTCCAGCGACACTTCGAGGCTGCATCCACTACTGCTGCGACCCCAGTGTGCCATAATGCTCGACAGCTTGCCCAGCTTACACGCGAGCGACACCTGTCACTTACACCGCAGACCTATTCCTCCGGTGAACCAGTGGTGACCTGGATCAGTCCGACTGGGGCGAACAAGGCTATTGATTACATAGCTTTCCCTGAGGAATGGCAGGATCACTGCCGCCTACTCCCGTCCCCACGGCTGGGGGACCTGTACGAAGACTTTGACCACCAGCCCCTCCTTTTGCGAATTGAGGTCACTGTGGACCTTGCACCTGTCGATAGCCCACGGCACCTTGACCCGCGCCTATGGCAGGATGCTCGCATTGACAACATTGTGACAATGGCTGCTCTCACATGCCCTCCTGTGTCCTGGCCCGCCCAAGGCACAACCCATGTCAACCACCTGCAACAACATCTGTTTGAGCAGATTGCACAGGCCTCTCCATGCATACCGCCCAGGCCAAGAAATCCATCCCTTACGGAGCCTACGCTCGCCCTTGTCCGGCAGCATAGACATCTACGCAGGTGCACACGGCGAGCCAGCTCAACAGCCGACAAGGCCTACTTACAGCTCTGCCTGCATGCCTGGGCATACAAGACCAAGACCGACGCACGCCTTCTTCGTGCCGATAAGTTCGCTAGGGTTGCTGCGGCTAGGGGATGGGCTGTCCAGTACCATATAGGCAAGCAGCTCCGAGCGGCATTGTGGTCCGACCGTGCCGACTTCACGAGACGAATGATTGCACAGGCACGGGATGCAGGGCCTGCGGCTTTCTCGTTCCAACTCAGGGCCATTCTCCGGACTGGCCGACGTTATAAGCCACCCGCTCTGCTTCCTTCCCTCACTGATGCACCCGACCGTCCTTACGGCCGCCAGGAAACAGCTGACAGTTTCGGACGATTTTTCGCTCTGGCCGAGCGGGCTACCGAGCACCCCGTTGAACATGTCTTCCCTACCGACACCCAGGTTAGGGCGACTGAGGGCCCCCTAGATGGTCGCAACATACCCTCCTTGGCGGCGCTAGCAGCGGGGTTTGCAGCACTCAAGAAGGGACGTGCCCCGGGAATCTCTGGTCTCCGACCCGAGGTTTTCAGAACGGATCCCCTGCTCTTCGCGATGCAGTACTTTCCAATTGTGTGCAAGCTGTACCTCCGTGACCCGGCCCCCGGCCAATGGTCCGGAGGCATTGCCGTGGCGGTGCCCAAGCCGAATAAGTCGCAAACGGCTCATAACGGATTTAGATCCATTGTGCTCTTGGAATGCGACAACAAAGCATGCAAACGGTCCCACCGACACCATCTGCTTAGTTTGCTCCCCACCTTGGGCACTGCAGACCAGTTCGGAGGAAGACCCGGGGTGCCACTCAGTCACCCGGCGGCATACGTCAAAGCCCACCTCCTGCATCTTCGCCGCACTGGGGCTTCAGGAGCGGTGTTGTTCATTGACGCTACAGCTGCCTACTACACTATCACCAGAGACTTCCTGTCTCTCACCGAGAGCCAACGCCATGACACCGCATTCCTCCACCGCCGTGCGGCTATGCTATTCACCGAGGCCGACCTGCAGGAGCGATTCATCCGAATGGCACGCGAAAATCGCTCCGCTGAGGCACTCAGTCACCTCCCTGAGCTGCAGATTTTCGTGCAGAAGCAATTAGAGCTCACGTGGTACGTGAGCCGTCCCGATGCGGAACAGGCTTTCGTGGCGGGAAGTGGAACTGTGCCAGGGGCACCACTTGCCGACGTACTCTTCTCGCTCATATTCGGGGGCATCCTCCAACGGACCCGTGAATTCCTACTTTCCCTGGGATATCAGGCCCATCTAACGAGGGCTGACCCCACCAGGCCCGGATACACGCCGACCTGGGCGGATGACGTGAGCATCTTGTTGCAGACTGCCTCCGCCGACCAGGTCAGCGCTGCGATCTCGCAGACAATGACCTTCTTCACAGAGGAGTTGTTTGCTGCCGGAATGAGCGCCAACCATGGCCTCGGAAAAACCGAGGCACTGGTGGCATTGCACGGAGCAGGTTCCCGACAGGTGCGCCGTGAACTGCTCGCAGACCAGGAGCCTCGGGTCGCATTCTCCACTCGCCGCGGTACGGCACACATCAGGCTTGTCCAGACGTACCCCTACTTGGGGTCCCTGATACAAGCCGACTGCCAGGCTCTCCCAGATGTCTTACACCGCAAAAGCCTCGCTCGCGAGATCTACCGCCCAGTCAAAGCGAGAATTCTGAGAAACCCGGCGCTGGGCTTCTACGAAAAACAGTCGGTACTCAGAACACGGATCCTCTCGCGATTCCTCCACGGCGCCAGTCTGTGGACGCTCCGCACCACCAAGGAGGCTGAGACAGTGGACGAAGTAATCTACAGCTACTATAGGGGTGCTTTCAAGCCGATGACCGGCATCTCAAGTCAGGGCTTCTCCAATCTCGAAGTTGCAAGCATCCTCGAACTACCGCTCCCTACCGAGCTCCTGCATGTTGAGCGGACCCGCGCGATTTGTCAGCTCGTACGGGCTCAGCATCTTGAAGTCCTGCGGGAGCTCGAGCAAGACCGATGTTGGTGGTCCGATGCCTGTAGAGCCCTCAGGGCGGTGGGTCTCCATGAGGACCCGGAGGAGACTCTCGAAGCCATTACAGTGTCGGCCTCGGTGACCAACACCAAAGTCCGGGCGGCTTGCAGATGCTACCTCACCACAGCCGTCCAAGGCCGCCTGGTCGACCGAACTGCCCTCAAGCCACGCGACCCATGTGACAGCGTCGCTGTGGTTGCTGCCCGTAGTGAGTCTTTGCCTTGGGTCTGCGATGTCTGCCCATGTGCATTTGCCACCCATAAGGCGTTGGGGGCACATAAGGCCCACCGGCACGGCATCAGAGCACTTCATGCGCTCTGTGCCGTGGGCACACGGTGTGAGGTGTGTTGTGTTGAATTCTGGTCTAGGGCTCGCCTCTCACAGCACCTTAAGACCCCGCAACCTCTACGACCATGCAGATGTGCGGGACACCCCCGCCAAACATGAAACAGGGGTTCATGCCTGGAAACCCAGCATGGTCTCCGAAGGGCCTCGACCTTGGTGGACCACGTTGTCCCCAGCCTCACCTGGCTGAGCCTAGTGTACGCTGCCCCAAGCCACAATTTTTCCAACAAGCGTGGCGCTTTCAGCCCGCTTGCTCGGCACGCCAGTAAGCTGCGTTTTTGCCGATGCATGGTGAATTGATCTTGCGCGACACGCACAGTTGAGCCCGTGAAAAAAACCGAAAGAGCCCTACAGCCGATTCTTGTACGGTTAAGACAAGCGAGTGGCCTGAATGCTGAACGCGCAACAGAAATCTAGCTTGTGGTGTTGCCACCTAAACCCTGTAAAAGCCCTGAGGCCTCGACCGCGAGCCCCCTCCCGAAGGCCCACATAGGGGCTTAAATAATAGCCTACATACACTATTTTGGGGGGGTTCCCTGAGATAATACTAGTATAATGGGCCCCCAAAACCTATTCTCATTATTGCGGCGCCTATATTAAACCCGATACCTGAACCTTGAACCTGATGCCCCCATCCCTATTTGTCTAAATTAGGGTACCCTTATAAAAAGGCCCTTGAAAGGGACCCTGGTTTAGAGAAATACCCAAATCTTAAACCCTGAACCCGGACTTGAGGCTGGTTCGAAGAGCGCACCCCGCCTGTTGGGCCGCGAGCGGCACCTTGGTCCAGATCAGGTCCCGAGCACCGTTACACGTGAGACTTTCGAATCTTGCAAAATCATGCTCATGAATTCGTATGAAATGCACTCATGGAAAACATAGGGGTTGAAGAACCGGGTTGAAGATTGGATAGCAGATATGGTGGGAAAACATGAAAGCATGAGCAATGTGAGCAGGAGGGGGGCACGGGGACAGGGGTGTCAGGGTGGGCGAGGCGGAATCAGATCATAGGACAGAAGGAAAGTGTGTAAACACCACGAACATTGTGAAAACATACAAAAAGGCATGGAAACAATATGCTTGATAATGTGGCAAATGGCTGCTTGCATGTTTGATTTTGAGGAGCTTCGGATTTGTCTGGCCGAACTGAGACCAGGACCACACATCCACAGCCTAACCATGTATCTAACTCAGATTTCGCAGCATATCTGTTTCTGAAAACGAAATAGGGAGCCAATTCAAAACAACGTGAACCGACCCAGAGCCATGCACAGCCATATTTTGCCAATGCTTGTCAGTTTTGTTCATTTGCAAACCACATTTCTTTCCTATCTACTTCATAATAAACACATGGGGAATCGTGGTTTTGCAAGACCAAAAGGCTCACCATTAAGCTAAAAGTTGCTTGGAGTGTGTGTTTTGTGATACAAGCAAGTAGTCATAGTCTGTGCAGCTGCGGATGTGCACATGCCGAGATACAGTACACACACATTCGTATGTTTCAATGTACATAGCCATCCAAAATCCTAAATCCAAACTTCCATGCTGCACTGCACAGCAAGGCACTGTAACCCATGCAGAGAAAGTCATTGCAATGCATGCATACAGACTGCGCATAAGCAGCCAATACATGCATTGCCTAATGTGAGCCTTGCATTACATCGTGGTGCACTTACACACTCATACTTACACACACATACAAGCATACACACGTACATATGTACGTACATACGAAAGTACGGACAGACAGAAATGTAGAAACATGCGCATACGCACGCATATACATATTGAGTTTTATATAAAAAGCACTTACATATACATACACACATGGGCCCCTATACATACACGCCAGCATACATGTGCCGACATGCATATGCCCATATGCATATGCGTATACATGTAGTTGCATATACATACACAGACGCAGGCACAGACACATGGGTATACATATATATATATATATATGTCTGCAGATAGATTCATACATACATACATATCTACGTATACCCACACACTCATATGTATGCATACATTCATGTGTATGTACGTATTACAGACACGCTTATTTGTCTTTAGGTATAGATACAAACATACGCGCATGCATGCAACAAAAGTTCATATACATGCATACATACGTGCCTGCATGCATACATGCATATATATATATATATAATTCATATCTATACCTATATATATATATATATGTATATATATATATACATATATATATATTCATATCTATACCTACATCTACATATATCCACATATTGCATACGTGCATAGCTCATTCATTCAAACGCTGTTTCAATCATCCATTCGTTCATTCATAAATTCTTTCATTTGTTCCATCAGCCTTTCACTTTTCATGCATTCGCACACTCGTACATTCATGTCATATCGTATCCTGCATGCAGCTTTACCGTCACACATATGTACCGACATGCCAACCAACCTACCTACCTGACTACCTGCGGCCTACCTACCTACCGACCTACCGACCTACCGACCTACCTACCTCCCCACCTTTACTTACGTTTTATACGTACCATACCTACCTACCTACCTAACACCTGCCGGCCTACCTACCTACCGACCCACCTACGAGTCTCCTTGAGTCGTGCCAGTCGAGGTTTGCGGCCGGCCAGAAAGATGCCTCTGCTAACCATGATCCCGGATCTTCGCGGGCAGACGCTTGGTTTGCTTTGGGAGCTTGGGATCGGGATCAAACAAGGTGGTTACCGTGTAAGTAGGTTTTTTGCCTGTCTTTCTGCCGCATTTTTGTTGCATAGGGCAGGCTCCAACTTGAAGGCTTAGGCGTTTTTGGGGCTGTAGGTTTGAAGTGTAAACGCTAGCCAAGAAGACACCCGCATTAATGATGCCTCCCCCCGAAGTCGGCTGGGGTTTTGACCGCTGTGCAGTTTCACTTGGACTTGGCCTTGCGTTTTTGGACACTCCAGGCTGCCAAGCAGACCAAGAAGGCTGCAAAGGCCTGCCGGGCAGATTCTTCTTCAACTCGCGTGATTACAGGACCAGTCATCCATAGAAAGCTGCACCCCCTCACGGGCGATGTTCTTTCTTGCACATGTGTCCTGTTCACAGTGTGTGCCTTGTGAATGTAGAATGTCGACTTGTGGCTCAGTCATGATGATGGTGTTGACGGTGGTGGTGAGGGTGGGAATAGCGATGACGGCGAGGGCGACGGTGATGGTTTTGAAGACGCTGATACTGCTCATGATAGAGATGGTGATCCCAGTTACTGCTACTGTAACAGCTCTTGCTACTTCTGCCGCTGCTGTTTCTGCTGTTCCTTAGCCATGCCCGATTGAAGCAGCAGAATGAAAGCGGTTGCTACAATTCACTTCTTCAACCGAGCAGGGGAACCAAGCTTTTCAGATTATCGAGACCAAGCGCGTGCAATGATTGTGATGTCAACGGGTTAGACAATTTCTCACAGATCCAGACTTTCAGGTACGACAACATGGAAGGCATCTTCTCGTATAAAATCCTGATTGTAGCAACCACGACAGCAAACGCTGGTCTTCTCGTTTAAAGCCAAAAAGATGCTTCCTCGGATGTAGGCTCGAAAGGTTATTGCCAAATCTCACCAACGGGGGTGGGTGACTGGGGAATCTCGGAACCCGAAGGTCCTCGTGCAGTCATTTCCTTCTTGTTGCAACTGCTGGAATGTTTCGTGTCCTTGCCGTCCCCGTCACCCTCATCAAAAGCTTTTGAGCATGGTCACTTTTGGTTTTCCTTCATTATTGCTCTGATTCTTTGCGGGGTTGTCAGACAGCCATGCAAAGTGTTGAAGCTCATCCGTGACCAGGCACGGCAGCTCATGCGCGACCAGGCACGGCATCTACATTGGAATGACCGGACTTGCAGGAATAAGCGGTACGCAGCATGGTGCATGGTAGCAGAAGCACTGCAGCCGCTGAAAAGGCCGCAATGGTGATCAGCTCGGGTTCAGGGTTGCTCTGGATTCCAAGCCGCCGAAAGCACAATGCTAGAAGCTGGATTTGTAGCTTGTCGCTGTGAAGCTCCAAATACACAAGCTCAGAGCCAAGCCCAAAGCAAGTTTGAACTTCACCCCCAAGCAAAGGCAAAAAGTCCTGCACCCCCTCGAAGGTTTTGGGAGTAGGCTTGAATCAAGATGCCAAAGACCTTCACGCATCGAACCTTGACAATCTGTGGAGCCTACCCGAACTGTGGAACAGCTTCGTGGTAATGCCCGAAGAAGTTCACATAATTCTCTCTCTCTCCAGCGTTGATTCCGTTGGTATGCTGCAGCCAGCCGAGCCAGAAACACTTGGACACATCTTTTAAGAGTCTATGCAGCGACCGTCAGCCTTCGGTGCCTAAACTCTGCAGCATCCAAGCAGCCAGATGGAGCCAACCGTCATCTTCGTGGAGTCCCTGTTCCAGGGGCTCGCCGAGGCATGGCTTCAGCTTCGACGGGGTTAGGGGTTGATTGGGAAACTGCTCCTTATGTCTGCCTTTCCCCTCCGGAACTGCGATGTTTGGATCAGTCGGGGTCCGATTGACGCAGCTAATCTCTGCTGAGAGGCACCTGCCTCGGCCGAGCAGCGCGCTGCTGCTCTGAAGGTCGGGCGCCAGGCCTGGTAGTCGACTGATCGAAAGGAGCTGTCAGGATTTCAGATCGTGTTGGTTCAGATTTTATGTTTGTAGGGCTTATGGAGGTGGCGTTCTAGAATTTAGAGCTTTAATGGGGGGTGTATTTGTTGTCTTGCGGTTTTTCGCTGGCAGTGGTTCCGTTCTGCAGAGGTTAGAAGTGATGTCAAGACAGTTCCCGGGTTAAAGGGCAACGCGTGTCACCGTTCCGGGTTCAGAATTTCAAATCGGAGGGGTCGTAGACTCAGCCTGGCCTTTCCATCCCTTGCAGGACTCGAAACAGGATGAGACCCACTGCTTCTTGCCGACTTGCCGCGTCTTTTGCCAGTTTTCCGGAGAATGCAAATCCGTAATGTTGAGCCTTGAAGCAGAAGCCATGATACCGGAATCTGGAAGCCCAAGCCCCATTAAAGTTGGAGAAGCTAAGCCGAGATTGCGGAAAGTTGCCCTCATGTCCTGCTCCGACAGGCGGGCGATGCCTTGCTCTCAAAGCAGAGCGAGGCTCGGCTCCCACTATGGGCTATTTAAGGGTACCTTAATCTGCCCTTAATAGGGTCCTAATAGGGATCTTTAGGGCTCCTCGGGGTTCACAGGGGTTCATGTTTACGGCCATGTTTGCCAATTTCCGCGTAATTATGCATGTTCTAATCCGTTTTGTCGTGCGCATGCGGAAGTAAACCTACTTATCCAAGTATGTGAAGGTTTGTCTTCTTTGCTCCTCCAGCTCTCACTTCCGCATGGACACGTTTTGCTTTGTCACCCCATCGCCCCTTCTTCCCCGGCGTGTTTTTACTTGTTTGCGCTTCAGTCCGACACAGCCTCAGTGGTCTTGCTCTTGTGGAGCTGGTGTCAGAGACTGAATGAGCGGCAACGTAACTCCTGTCGGTTCATGCCACGAAGCCCCGGTACCTAAACCTGACATTCTACTTGTAAGTACTACCCGCAACTCGGTGTTTAATTCGGGGGGGATTGGCGAGTTTCTTCTTTAGGCCAGAGCCTCATCGAGGCTGCGGTCACGCCTGGAACATTGGGTCCAAGGGTTCAGGAGCTCAGGATTTCAAGATCCTGGTCGTGGGACTTCTGGTGGCGACACGCTTGCGGCAGCAGCTGAAAGGATCCGGGGACGGATTCTGGAGCACGGCTGAGAGTCAACATGTTTGTGCTGCTGGGTGCATCCAGAGCCCCTGCTAGTGGGTTCACACCGTGTGTTTGCCTACATGAATCATGAATCCCATCCTGGATGGCTTTGCTCAGGACAGCGGTGCATCTGGGTGTCAGGTTTGGGGCCAGAGGTCTTCCTGTGCTCATAACTTAAGATGCCGAGTCCGTGCCCAGGCAAGAAGCAGCTTCAACTGTTGTCGAGCCTTCATTTGTTATTCGAGTGGGCTCGGTGATGCCCGAACCCTTAACCCAATGCCTCTTGCGCAAAAGCTTGAGGTTTAAACCTGTCCCAAGCACCCCTGCTATGGCGGAAGATGATACACCAAGGCATCACAGATAGGACGTCTTTGCAACACTCCCGACACAGATCCTTCATTCAGAACTTTTTGGAGTTCGAAGCCTTTCCTGCAAGCCCAGCCTAGGACAATAGTGGTCTTGCCAACTCTCAAAACTCAATGTAGCTTGAGGCCTTAGGTCCCCACGACCCAAACCCTCAACCGCGAGGCCTGTCCTCTAAATCGCACGGCAGGTCGCCCAAATGCCGCTTAGCGCGGCGACGTCGGCCGCCGCGATGCGAGAGCTAAAAGAGCTCCGCACGCGCTGGGGCCTTAGACTGCAGCACCTTTCTGTCTGGTTGTCGTTTTGTATGAAGCTTCTTGCAGCTTGGCAAAGTTGTGTTCGGTGGTTGCAATGTTCTGCTTGCGATTGGAAGGCGAGATTTTGCAGTTTTCGCTCTGCGGTTTGCGAGTCTACGGATTCAGGAATTTGGGGCTTGCCGTGTGCGAGTATCGGGTCGCAGGTTGCATGTTGTGGTCACGGTTGCTGGCCATTGCTGCTTGGGTGCTGCATCCGACAATCCTTCGGATGGTGGAAAGATTACAATCAACCCGGCATGTCGATGAGGCCGGAACCCCCTTAGGAAAACCAGGAATGTCTGAAGTAAGCCAAGCTGCAGTGACTCCGATACTAGGGGGGGTTCAGACTTGATGACTTGCAATCGTGCATCGAGAACAGGATATTCACCAGAGGTCTAGGAAACCCATACCCCTACCCCCACCCCGACCTGTTTAAGCACATCACCGCGATCATCACAAGCATTTTCGTGTGCATCACCATCGCCCGTCATTGCTGCCACCGTCGCAGGCATATTCAGCATAGTTCAGCAGGTTCTCTTCACGTCTAAGGCTAAGCAATAGAAGTGACGTTGTCGAGATGTGCTGCGAGCCTTGGATGTAGCTGTTGGGAAGTATTTCGCGCATCAATGGGCAGCTGCAGACCCTAACCTTTACGATATGATGCTTTCAGGTGTGGCCGATTGCATGAAGCAGGTCCTCTTCAAGGAGTCCTCCCCCGCTTTCCGGCCTTTGGTTCGGGCTTGTTAGCAAGCACTGCAAGGTACGGTAGATGGACGTCCAATAATACGGGCAACAACTTGGCAGTTATCAAACTTACAGGGTCATTTTGGGTTTTTGGCTCACTGCAATCCGCAGCAAGCGTTTGTGCATCTTGTCCGCATAATCCGCGAAAGGGCACCGTGAACATGTAGCATGTCTGAGCGCATCTTATGACCCCAAGTCACAGTTGTTGGCAGATATGGGCCACGACAGCACATAGTGAGAAACCGCAACAACCACGACAGAGTCTGTTTAGGTCCGGCAGAAGGGACAGGGCTGCAGATTTGAAGTTCCTCCCTGTATCGTTTGGGCGGATTCGGTTTGACTTCTCCAGTTTCAATTTGCTAGTAGTCTGCGGCTTGAGGTATGGGGTCCTCTCAAGCCCAAGCCCCATTTAAATCAGTGGCTGACGGGCATGGATGGGCAGTTAATGGAGTGAAAGGCTCTGATGCTCACCATCGCGACCGATATTCATGGGTTTAGGTCTGCAGTCCTTTATGGACAGTTTCCCAATCTGCCCAATTTGCAGAGCCCGATGTCCTTGTCGTTGTCAGGAGCCCCAAAGCAATGCGGCCTTAGGTCGGTTAGAGATCTTCCTACACCCAAGGAGATGACGCTGAGCAGTTGGGCACCACCTTCACCCGAAGGCCTACACTTAAAACGCTGCCTATCAGCTGAAGCCGCACACTGTACACCCCAAAGGCCCTAAATCTTGGAATCCTAATCTCTGAGCTGAGATGCACCGCGAGAAAATTGGCACTATAATTGTTGCTTGCAGGAGGACCCGAATTCCGTGGCTGCCGCCTCAGCACCTATGGGAGTTTCTCAATGTTTAGGTTCGGGGCTCAGGGTCTGGCCAGGGCTTTAAGATTTATTTAGGGAGGTGGCGTTAGCATTGCGGTGTACTCTTTAGGAGGGGTTGTGCAGAGCCTTCTGAAAGGAGGCTCGTTGGGACCTGGTGCCGGAAAGAAGTATCTCCTTTGTGGTGGTTAGCACTATACCTGTCAGCGTTTTCACACTCGTTTGACAGCGTCCTGTGGATTTGGTGGGTGATCGGAAAGATTTCTGACCCGAAACGAACTGCTAGAGTAGTCTAGACTAGATCTTGAAATCAGCGGCCCAACTGGCTTTAAAACCGTAATGCCAATCCTGTTCGCGGGGTGCTGCCTAGGCCGTTCCATAGTCGGATGCGGACCCGAAGCCCCATTGAGGCCCCAATCCCTGCTGGACCGTTGACAAGCAACCCCATCACCCGAACGCTATCATCATCCTTGTCGCCGTCATCAATAGCAACAGCATCACCACCATCAGCATCATCATCAACATCATCACTCTCATGATCATCAGCGCTGTCGTCGTTGCCATCACCATTCCACGAAGAGGAGCACCAACAACACGTGCTGGAAAGCAGAAAACTACTTCCTCAAGGATGGTAGCGAGAGTTAGTGTTCAAAAAAGACACGCAGCAGTGTCATACTCACAACAGACTAAAAGCCACGTTAACAACAATGACATGAGTCGCAAGTGCTGCAGCTGCATCAGTTTGTTATAGATGTGTTTTTGCACCGTGTCTTGCGACATGATGCCAGCTTTTGCGCCATCTGTTCTGTCTGCATCATACCTGGAACTGCATCGCAGGTACCTTTTGTAGAATATCCTTGTATTTGCTCAAGTACTTGGTCCTCAACGGACCACGTAAGTTGCAGATGAGAATAAAGGCATAGTTTGGTTTGAGTATCATACGTACAGCTTTATCGTCATACATAGGTACCAACATGCCAACCAACCTACCTGCCTAACTACCTGCCGGCCTAGCTACCTACCGACCTGCCTACCTACCCACCTATACTTACGTTGCAGATGTTCTACCGCCCAACCACCATTCAGGTCGTGCCTTCTCCTGCAATGCATCCGGCAGGCACCAGAGTGAGGCGGTGGGAAAAGGATCGGCGATGCAGCCCGTTTTGTCTTCTCTTCTGTGCATCTGCATTACATGCGCTCTTTGCACATTTTGTCATGTATGCTACCTGCGTGAATGTATGTATGCATGCATGTAGGCAGCCAGGCAGTCGAGGCGGGCACGGCAAGGCAGGCAGGCATGCAGGCAAGGTAGGCAGGAAGATAGGCATGTAGGTATGTATGCACGCATGCATGTATGTATGTATGCACCTGTATGTAAGCACGTATGCATTCATATGTGCACATGTACGTACGTCGGTATAAGCGGGCTTGGCAGGTACGCAGGCAAGCAAGTTTGTTTGCATACCAAGCGCACATTGGAATGGCAGTCATTCCAGGCGCTTTGATGTGTAAATGGGTACAAGGGCGAATGGACATTTTTCAAGTGACACGTCACTTCTGTGATAAAGCAATGCTCAGCTGACTTACTTCATGCAGCGGTACAGTATGCAGAATAAATCATACAAGCATATACTTCCGTGCACATCCATATTCTCGCGCATGTTCGAGTGAGCGATGGAATAAAACAAAACTACACGAATGCAGAGAATTCAATCAACAAATGACCAGGGAAAGAACGACCAAGCAGATGAATCACGAATCAAGACAGAAATACATCAATGGCGATAACTTCGGTGATACATGTCTCTTCGTGCCTGCCTGTGTTGTGCGCGGGTAACGGTGCAACAGCATGCGGATGTCACGCCCATGCATTCGGTTCGAGCTGGTACAGCCTCCCAAGTCGTAGGAGCGGTTGGGACCGATGCAGGCCATCATGTGGTCAGTCTTGTGCGCATTTTCGCTCCATGGATCTAGGTATTCACACATCATACTTGCGTGATGCAAGTAATTTTTGTTGAGTATGTCTTCCGCACAGTTCCGATCGTGCCGTCGTTGTGTTGCTAATATTTTTGTCATCCTCACGGGGATGTGCTCGGACATCTCCATTACAGCATCGGCGGCCGCGGCCGAGCTCGCCGGGAATCCCAGTGGAGTTGTCGTCCAAGTGGTCTTGAGCCCTGTTTTTCGAAAGGATGTTAGTCAACCGTTTATTTGGGTAGACATTATCAGGTACGCAGATGTGTCCGTTTGCAACTATCCGGGATGAAGTTCCCAAAAGCTTTACGTGGCAGGGTTGGCTAGCGAGCCTGCTTGAGCCTTGATGGGTTTGAAGTTAAAGTTTCCATGAGACGAGTTTCACGACGTGAGTTTGGAAAGACCTCAAAGCCCCGGCATACTTGGAATCTGAGCAGGCATCCCCCACTGCATCGGATTGTGGCCCCAATCCCACAGGAAGGGGAGGATTTGTTACAGGCTTTACGAAGCAGGCGCAGTTCCATGCCTAGTGCAACGCGTTGCCGTTACGAACTGACGGCGCGATTGAAATTTGCAAAGTCTACACTACAAAGATCCAAGCATCCAAAGGTGGGCGTGGGCATTAGCGTTACAAACTTGCACTGTCCTGTCAATTTGCAAACTCTACCACAAAAAAGAATTCAAGGGTGGACGTTGGCGTTACAAACTTACAGTGTCCTTGAAATTCGACATGCAAAGATGCAAACAATCAAGGGTGGACGTTTCAGAGTGTCAGTTAACAGTTGCGAAGTCTACCATACAAAGATACAACACATCATGGGTGGACGTTGGCGTTACAAAATTACAGTGTAAAATACAATTTTTAAAGTCTACCAGACAAAGATACAAACAATCAAGGCTGGACATTGGCGTGACAAACTTACAATGTCCTTCGAACTGTAAAGTCTACCATGCAAAGATACAAAAAACAGGGGTGGACGTTGGCGTTACAAACTTACAATGTCCTTTAAAACTGCAAAGTCTACCATACAAAGTACAACAAATCATGGGTGTACGTTGGCGTTACCGACTTATCATGTCCTTCAAAGAGCAAAGTCTGCCATACAATCAAGCGTTGACGTTGGCGTTACAAACTTACAATGTCCTTCAAACTGCAAAGTCTACCATACAGAGATACAAAAAATCAAGGGTGGACGGTGGCGTTACAAACTTGCAATGTCCTTCAATTGCAAAGTCTACCATACAAAGATACAACAAATCATGGGTGGACGTTGGCGTGACAAACTTACAATCTCCTTCAAACTGCATTGGCTACCATACAAAGCTACAAAAAAAGCACGGGTGGACGTTGGCATTACGAACTTACAATGTCCTTCAAACCGCAAAGTCTACCATACAAAGATGCAAAAAATTAAGCGTGGCGTTGCAAACCTTCAATGTCCTTCAAACTGCAGAGTCTAGCATGCAAACATACAACAAATCAAGGGTGGACGTTGGCGTTACCGACTTAAAATGTCCTTCAAACTGCAAAGTTTACGGAACAAAAATGGGTAGACGTTGGCGTTACAAACTTACAATGCCCTTTAAAGCTGCAAAGTCTACCATACAAAGATACAACAAATCATAAGTGGACGTTGTGTTACAACTTACACTGTCCTTCAAAGTGCAAAGTCTACCATACAAAGATACAACAAGTTCAAGGTGGACGTTTGCGTTACAAACTTACAATGTCCTTCAAACTGCAAAGTCTACCATACAAAGATACAAAAAAACAAGGGTGGAGATTGGCGTAACAAAAATACAATATCCTTCAAGCTGCAAAGTCTACCATACAAAGATACAAAAATTCATGGGTGGACATTGGCATTACAGTCTACCATACAAACTTACAGTGTCTTTCGAACTGCAAAGTCTACCATACAAAGATACAACGAATCACGGGTGGACGTTGGCGTTACAAACTTACGATGTTCCTCAAACTGCAAAGTCTACCATACAAGGCTACAATACAAAAACGAGGGTGGGCGTTGGCGTTACAAAAATACAAATTAGTGTCCTTCAAACTGCAAGTCTACCATACAAAGATACAACATTTCATAGGTGGACGTTGGCCTTGGAAACTTACAATGTCCTTAAAACTGCAAACTCTACCATACAATGATACAACAAATCATGGGTGGACGTTGGCGTTACCGACTTAAAATGTTCTTCAAACTGCAAAGTTTACCATACAAAGATAGGAAGAAACATGGGTAGACGTTGGCGTTACAAACTTACAATGCCCTTTAAAGCTGCAAAGTCTACCATACAAAGATACAACAAATCATAAGTGGACGTTGTGTTACAACTTACACTGTCCTTCAAAGTGCAAAGTCTACCATACAAAGATACAACAAGTTCAAGGTGGACGTTTGCGTTACAAACTTACAATGTCCTTCAAAGCGCAAAGTCTACCGTACAAAGATACAACAAGTTCAAGGTGGACGTTTGCGTTACAAACTTACAATGTCCTTCAAACTGCAAAGTCTACCATAAAAACTTTTAATGTCTGTGGAACTGCATGCATTTTCTACCATATAAAGATACAACAATTTCAAAGTCGACGTTGGCGTTACAAACTTCCAATGTCTTTCAAACTGCATGCATCTTCTACCATACAAAGATACAACAAATCAAGGTGGACGTTGGCGTTGCAAACTTACAATGTCCTTCAAACTGCAAAGTCTACCATACAAAGTACAACAAATCATGGGTGTACGTTGGCGTTACCGACTTACCATGTCCTTCAAACTGCAAAGTCTACCATACAAAGATGCAACAAATCATGGGTGAACATTGGCGTTACAAACATACAATGTCCTTCAAACTGCAAAGTCTGGCACACAAAGATACAGCAAATCATGGGTGGACGTTGGCGTTACAAACTTACAATGTCCTTCAAACTGCAAAGTCTACCATATTCTACCATACAAAGATACAACAAATCATGGATGGACGTTGGCGTTGCAAACTTACAATGTCCTTCAAACTGCAAAGTCTACCATACAAAGTACAACAAATCATGGGTGGACGTTGGCGTACAAACTTACAATGTCCTTCAAACTGCAAAGTCTTCCATGCAAAATACAACAAATCATGGGTGGACGTTGGCGTTGCAAACTTACAATGTCCTTCAAACTGCAAAGTCTACCATACAAAGTACAACAAATCATGGGTGGACGTTGGCGTTACAAACTCACAATGTCCTTCAAACTGCAAAGTCTAGCATGTAAAGATACAACAAATCATGGGTGGACGTTGACGTTACAAACTTGCAATGCCCTTCAAAGTGCAAAGTCTACGATACAAAGGTACAACAAATCATGGGTGGACTTTGGCGTTACAAACTTGCAATGCCCTTCAAACTGCAAAGTCTACCATACAAAGATACAATAAAAAACAAGGATGGGCGCAGACGTTGGCGTTACAAACTTACAACAGAAAAAGGTCTACCATATTTGCACTCCCAAACCCACATCTCTCTAGTATTGACCCGCAAATCTGACTCGGGTGAAGACGGAGCTCCATCGAAGCCAGGACATGTCCCGCGCAGAGAAGGCCACGGCTGCATATTTGCTTTTTCGGCGAGGTTCATGGCCAGGTATTCGGTGGCTTGGACCCTTGAGGGTTGAGGCAGCGTGCTGCACAGTTTCGAGACGCATGTGGAACAAACATGCCTTTGTACCTTTTACGCGTCTCCCATTTAGGGTCCCAGCTGTGGCCACTTTCAGTCGGTTGGTTGTGGAAATCTTTTTGGACAAAGCACCGGCGAACTTCCGAAACTGTCCCGCAGTCATTCAGGGCCGAGGTTCTCATAGAAGGACCCTGAGCTGTGCTGCAAAATGCTCTCCGCTTGCTAGCCCGAGGTCGCTAGCTGTCGGGTAGATGGCCGTGACGTGTAGTTACTTTTTATTAGTTTTTAGTCCCCTAGTGATAGTGAGGGGCGCAGGTTTCAAAGTGCATAGCTTTTAGATGGCCCACTGATGCTTGCGTTTTGTTGTAGGGATGCCTGCTAAACGGGTCTTGACTGCGGAATGCCTAAGTTTCAGGAACGAAGCTTCATCGAGGTGTGAATTTCGCGAGCTGCTGAGGGGTCGCTGCGTGTGTTCTCCTGGACCTAAGCCCAAGTTTAGGCATCTAAAGTGTCAGATGAGCATGGGAAGTTAGCAATGATGTAATGTCGCGAAACTGGCTGCAAATTGATGTATGTCGCCCGAATCCTGAGAACTTTCAGAGGCGCGGAAACCTCCCAGATCTGCAGCTCAGGGTAAGGGTTTAAGGGTAAGACACCCCCGGGCCCTGAATTGCAAGGCAGCTGAGCGAGATGGTCAAAGCCTTGAATGAGATCAGCCTCCAAGACGTACGCAACTTCGACGACAAGCTCAAGCTTGAGCCCAGCCATCAGAAGTTTTCTGATATAGGGTTTAGTGGGGGAGCCCAGTCAGAAGGGTTCCTGGATTTAGTGAGTTGTGGTTTCGGGCTTTCGGAACCAAATCTGCAGAATGCAAGTGTTTCACCTGGCCTTGAGGGTGTCTTCCTGAGTCCACTTAGTTCTGATGCTTCCGAACCGGATGCTTAGGATCCGTCAACGCACAAATTGCAGCCTGAAGCCGGTGCGCTGGAGCATGGCAAGCATGTGGGCCTGCTGGTTGCCTCGGTCAAGAGCAAGGACGGGTTCAAAGTTCAGCATACGTCGAGATCAAAGCTTTGACGGCGATGTTCGGAAGGGTCTCCCCTTGGGTAGGCAGCACCAAACAGGCAGAAACGCGTCGAATATTCAGATCTGTCTCAAGCGTTTGAAGCCTTTTGGAATCTGAAGCTCCATCCCCAAGACGTGCACCAGGTCAACCGCAAACTCGAGATAAAAAATGCCCCCATGCACCCAACCACCAAGCCCGAAGCCGTGGTGCAGAAGGAGCGTGCCTTGGCGAAGGTCACCACGGACTATCAGGAAGACTTCGAGAAGGGAACCAAAACCGAGCAACCTCTTGCCCGACACTTCGTCTTTCGTCGTTCAGGGTCTCGCTTGTTGTGTGTCGACTCAGGGAGCACAGCACGCAGGCCTGAATGGTTGGCACGCGATAGCCTCGTAATCTCTACGTCGTGGCCGTTTCCTACACGGCTTGTAGTTGTTTACTTGGCCCCCCGTAGCTTCCGCAGGCAATCCCTGGCAACTGTAGGATATGTATGTGACTTCCTGCGTGCCACCATCTACGCATCGGACCCCTTCGCGCTGGCGATCGCCTTCCACACCCTCCAGGAGAGAACTAGCCAGCTTCTGGACTTCCTGTTCCACTCCGAGACGTCTAGCCTTCAGACTCAGGCAGTGAAAACTGGTAAACTGCAAACCCTGACCAGCTTGTGCAAGTTGCAGGAGAAGTTCAAGATTGTGCGCGTCAAGAATAAGTTTGCAGATGCCAAGCTGAAGGATGAGGAGAGCTGCGTTGGGTTTATGATGTCAGGGGCCTTGTTTTGAGGGTGTGGGACCTGCCAGACTTGTTCATCCAGGATGTTCGCATGTCAGCACGGACATGCAGAATGCAATTGCTTTCTGACGCCACCCTCAAGTAATTAATTTTCAACCCCACCAAATCACGCCAACTTGCACGGATCACGCCCAAGCCAGAGCCTCGGAGCCAAGTTAGTTCAGAGCATTTCGCAGTCCTGGGTTGCTGTGATGAGCTTGCAACAGCTGCAGTGTGAGAACTCCTGCGAGCTGACGAGCTGAAGATGGGTGGTGCCTCAAACAGGGTCCGATGCATCGTAGTTCTACTTCTGGCCTTCATTGTCAATTTCCGAAGCCCCTCGTCGGCTGGAGGAGCGCACAAACATCCTGGTGAACCTTTGGGTGGAGGGCGGCGACATGAAGCAGATCGGTGAAGTGCAGTTCCTGTTGCAGGAGTACCTGACAGCTACTTGGTCTTGAGGCCCTAAACCCTATAAACTGGGTATTGAGGTGGTGTTAGTAAGTTTAGGATGTCAATTGGCCTGATCGGTCGGGGCTTTCAAACTGGAGGTGAAGGTATCTGGTCCGTGTAACATTGAGAGTTCGAGGCTCTGGGCTGTAGTCAAGATTTGTTTAGGGATCATGCTTGGGCCTTGAAGTGCGGAGTCGACAGTTGCATATGTGGATAAACGGGTTCCATGATTCCGATCTGATTTATGCAGCCAAGCTAGATTGCGGCAGGTGCCCATTTATCCCAGTAATTCCGTATAATTTTGCAAGAGTGAAACTCTTGACGTGTCCTGGCTTTATGGATGTTCGGCAATACTGCCCAAAGGGCACATGCTCAGGACGTCATAAGAACAATACAGAACCTTCAAACCCTGAAGTCCTCTGCACTGGAATTGTTAAAACATACCGCAGTTATCTTTTGAGGCACTCAGGGTTGAGTATGCCAGCGCAAGGGCTAAACGTTAAACGCCAAATGTTAAAACCCCATAAGCTTACCCCCCAAAACTTGATAACGTTAAGCCCTAAACTCCCAAGATCACCAAGTTGACTTTAGTCTTGGACAATCGAGTCGTACCGTTGCAGACCACGAGATGTACTCAGCCCCAAAACAGGCTGCTGATGAAGCATTCAAGAGCGCAGCACACTTCCATACTGTGCTGTCAGTTCTGCTTGTTGCAACCCAATCCTTCAATGCAACACGAAAGCTTCACCCAAAGTCTTCGTCCTAAAGCTCAAAACCTTAAGCCCTGCTAGACCAAAAGCCGTCAAATACTAGCATGCCGCGTAGTCTAAACTCCTTCGAAGGGGCTCTATGTCATGGACATCGATTCCTACTTTTGGCCTTATTGAGGCGGATACAAGAAGCTTAGAATATTTGGCCTGCCGAAACCGTGCATGCAAGTAGAGCTTTCCTCTGCTGTGGCCCGCCGTGAAATCCAATTCAGACTATGCCCGATGCTGTAATGGTTGGGCAGGTCGCATAGTGTTAAGAGGGGATGAGTGCGCATTAAAGTTCTGCCAAAGACTAGCCGAGGCGAAGTCTTTGCAACACTTGTACTATGACGTGGCACGCGCAAAAGCCGCAAGTGAGCTATTCGATAAGCCCATCTTTCACTAGTCGCTCGTCACTGCTGCGCAAGAAGCCTTGAAGTTTTCTCTCGAAGGGGATGGCGACTTCTGAGAAAGTCTGTCGCAGCGGGCTTGCGAGTTTCTCAACTATTTCATCTTGTACTGCATGTTATGGCCCGCGGCAAAAGAAGAGGGCATCCTGTAGCTGTCCACACGTTGCTGTGGCACGATGTGCAGTGTTCGCAAATGGTAACAGCATGAGCGTGGTGTCTCGCTCGTGGGGAACCCTGGTGAAATGGACAGGGAAGACACCCGAGTGTTGCCTCAAGAGGATTACCCTGCAGCAAGCTGCTCAGAGGCCATCTGACGACAGTATCTGGGCCCAAATGACTTGTGACAAGTGTGGTGTCAACGAAGAGCCCTTGGACCCCGACCGACAGAAACCTTCAAAACGGCTGGGTGCATATTTCCGGACTGTCAAGCCTGTATTCCTCACTGGCCGGCAACATCTCTCTACCAGGAGCCTTGAGCGTCCGGTCCCTAAACCCTAAACCCTCTGGAGAAAACGAGCAACTTTTCCCACCACCGCTTCATGTCTCGCCTTTGGAGTGGTCAGGAACCCAATCAAGCACTAGCTGCAGGTGTTCTAACCCTAAACCCCGAACCCTTGAGCCCTTGTAGATGGAGAAAAAACGCGACAAAGAAAAGGACCCTTGAGCCCTACGTTTGAGTGAGACCAGAGGCTCTAAATCTTGGACCCGAAATGCTGATTATCCTGCTGCTCACCGTTCTCGGCTCATGCTGAAAGTCGTTGCTTACTTCCAGTCCTGCACGAGAACAGTAGACATCTCCTGCCGCTGGCTGAGAAGAGACGTTGAGTGTTGTATGTTGCTTGTTTTGGCAGACTGCTGCAGGGTTCTGTGTCAATTGCTTCATGATTTCAGGTTGGGTCATATAATCTTGTTCAGTCCTTTTTGTTTCAATTTCTTGTTTGGCTTTTCAGGTTGCTGAGCACAATCCAGAGGACAAAACGAGCGGGTAAGAGCGCAGGCAAACATAGTAGCAATTGGAGACTTCAAGAATCATACCCAGGGAAGAATCCTTGTTTGTTGACAGTTGACAATAGTCTTGGCTTTCTGACGGATGCATGATTCGAACTAAGTTCGCCATGAGGCATGTCATCTGTCTGCACCGCTAGTCGGTGTCGTGGGAAAGGAACACTAGCTTTTGCTTGAGGCACTGGGGGGCTATCTGTTAACGTCATTGCGCTTCCCCCGGATCAAGGAACACACCTACGTCATCCTGGACACAAGCCCCACCCAAGAAAACCCCAAATAGAAGATCCAAGCTTTAAACGCACTCCTTCTTAATTCTTTAAGAACTCGAAAGAGACTCCTAAATCCCAGACTCTGGACAGCCCTTCTTCCGTGCGGACAAAAACCTTCAGCCGAGTCAGGAAGGGCCTGGTGGATGGACAGCGAGCACGAGGTTCCAGCCCCAGGTCTGAGTTGCAGGGTGTAGAGTTTTGGGTTCAGGGTTCAGGATCTATGGTTTTGGGTTAAGGGCTCTGGAGTTTGAGTTCAGGGTTTAGGGTTTTGGGTGATGGGTTCCGGGCCGTGAGGTGCTTCGTCAACCAGGCTTGCAGGTCCTTCACCTGCGCACTTGCGCACCGGTATCGCTTGAACAAACTTAAATCCTGTTGGATGCTAAGATTATTCGATAACTCTTCATGCCGACCGACCCTCCTTGAAAAAGGACCTCAGAGTTTCGAGTTTGAAAAACGCTCAGCCCGACCCCCGAATCCAGCACCCTCACAAACCCTAACCTGCAAAAAGCTCCAAACTCTAAACCGAACCTTTAAACCGGCTGCCGGAGTCAGCAAGACCACACGTTCAGGTCATGTCGCAGGACATTGCTCCCGTTCTAGGGAGCCTTTCAGACGTCGATATCAAGACGGCAGATAGGAGTTGCCTCGACGTCAACTAGGAAGTCCAGTTTGCGCCTGTCGACGCAAGGGCCTAACCCCTAAACCCCCAAATCCATAAGCCCCTAAACCCTAAATCCCTGAATCTCTGAACAGGTTCGAGCCACAGCTGCCAGCGCGTCGCGGAAGGTCGGTGTCCGTTGCTTCACCCCTTTGAGCAACGGTTTAGGGCTTATGGTAAATAACACCCACATGAAACTGTATAAAGCCCTTATCCTTAATGGCGTGATAAACCCTGGATTAAAGCCCTTACAAAAAATGAGCCCGAGTGTGCGCAGCGTTAAAGTTTGGTTTCGGTCCTTTGCAGGGTTCCTTTTAGGGTTCCAGAAGGTTCAGGGCTTTGAGGTGTTTTTTGGTTTTAAGGCTCTGGGCATGCACCTCGCGCCCTCCGTAGCGAAACCTATTGATTGGTCTCATCGGGAGAATCCCGCAGTGATACCGCAGTGCTTGGGGCACAAAGGGGCAGCTATGAATTAGAACTTGGAGCCTGGAAGTATTTTGGCTCCTGCATAATGACTCCCACCCTGGGCCCTCAACCCTAATACCATGAAGACTTCAAACCCTGTCACTCAAGTTCTCAGATCTTAAAGCCCTGAAACATGCCAAAATTTAGATCCCACAGCTCACATACCCTAAACCGTATCCCGCGGACAACTGGAGGACGATCCATTGGAGCAGATAGAAGTCGACGCGCGGAGCTGTTGAGATCTGCTATCGTCGCATTGGGATTAGGCAGGATAGAGGCTCGAGGTGTAGAGCTCATTTAGAATGATTTAGAGTGTCGGAGCTTGCATGCAGAGTTTAGGACTTGGTTTCGCAACTCTGCAACTCCCGACTCCAGTGCTCAGGAGAGAGGCCCCAAGTGTGCGGAAGACTACGAGGTGAAGCACAAGCTGAGCGAGGGCCGATTTGGTCTGGTTCATCAGGACGTGCGAAAGCGGATGAAGAAGAGGCGGCTTCGGGTTTGGGGTGCTGGGGTTTAGAAAGTATAGTCGACGAGTCGGGAAGTAGGGTCTGACGTTAGGATTCATATCATCGACATGGTGACTTCGTCTTACACTGTGATGGACACGCTCCACAGGGTAATGGGTCCCAAGGTCGACCGGTAGACCTTACGATCTTGAATATCTGAACCCCCCCCCACAACCACGGACCCTGTTTTCCAGATGCACCCTATGCGGAGGTCCGCAGTCATTTCAGCTGCAAAGTCTGGCAAGCAGAGCGAGGCCGACGCACTGCAGCTCTTGGCATCCTCGCGGTGCGCGAACATTGTCTGACCCTGCGCTCTCAAACTAGGTTTGGAGTGCTGGGGTCCCGTCATGGTCAGTAGATTAGCAATACTAGGGCTCCCGAGTCCCGAGTCCCGAGTGCCTAGTATGAAGACCCCACCAAAACCCTCGTCTAGGTTTTCGCTGTTGGTGCGCTTTCTGGAAAAAATGCAGGCACGCGATCCGTTCTTCGACTTCTCAGAGCTGGAGGCGGCAATCGAGGAGTGCTGTCAACAATCGCGTCCGGGGATGGGGACGCTGCATATTTGCAGTGGAGGCCACCCTTTCGTAAAGTTCTGGGGCCTTTCGGCGTGCCCAAGTTCCCAAGACCAGCTTTGAAGTGCCGGCTCTGGATCTGAGCGCCGCCTCCTCGCAGGAGCAGCGATTGCTGAAAGCCAGCCGCACGGTGGCTGTGCTGGATTAGCCACGATTAGCCCACCCAAAACATCACACAGAAGCGGTGCTGTGCATGGCGTCTTGAGGACGAGTTCTTCGCATAGGACGCTCTCGAGGTCGCCGAGGACGTTGTGAAAAAGCAGTCGAAGGCCCTGCCTCTGTTTGGTGAACATGGGGTCAGAAGCGTTTTGCATGGCCTGAACTGTGACATCAGATCACGAAAGCTAATCGCGGCCCGACAAGTCCCATGTGACAGAAGTGCGTTGCTTCTAGGCGAAGTCGGAGAGACGTCAGCGATTGCGGTTCATGACGCCACGGGGACGACGTCGGCATCCTACATCCTCTTTGCGTCTCTTAATGCTTTATGATTATGCCACTTGTTATATTACATGATATGAACTATATTATTCTCTCTCTACCTGCATATATGGGTGGTTGTCAAGATTCTGGTCCTTTTTTGGGTACCCTAAAGTGAAATTTTGATCTTGGGTCAGGGGTTTTGGGTTTTACATTCAGGGTTTTCAGGGCGACCTCCTTCTGGCAGCATAGACCGTCACTTTTGCTGGCCATGCACTGACTGATGCCTACAGATACAACATACGTTTGCAGAGGTTCGTATTTGCAACTGTATGGGAGTCGGGTGGCAGGTACTATGATGTTCTGATTAGTTTTAGGTTGCTTTGGGCGTCTTTGCTGGAGGCACACGCCCCATCGATCATGAAACCGAGTCTTATAATCAGTGCGGTTATGTGCGCTGCAGGCAAGGCCGAGGCCTGCCGTGAAGATTGCACGGCTTAGGATGTAGGGTTTGGATTTAGGGCGCAGGGGATTTTTGCCCCGGGAGCCTAAACTCTCAATGCAAGGGTCTGCAGATGTTCTACCGCCCCACCACCATGCAGGTCGTGCCTTCTCCTGCAATGCATCCGGCAGGCACCAGAGTGAGGCGGTGGGAAAAGGATCGGCGATGCAGCCGGTTTTGTCTTCTCGTCTGCGCATCTGCATTACATGCGCTCTTTACACATTTTGTCATGTACGCTACTTGCGAGAATGTATGTATGCATTGCATGTAGGCAGCCAGGCAGTCGAGGCGGGCACGGCAAGGCATGTAGGTATGCACCTGTATGTAAGCACGTATGCATTCATATGTGCACATGTACGTACGTCGGTATAAGCGGGCTAGGCAGGTACGCAGGCAGGCAAGTTTGTTTGTATACCAAGCGCACATTGGTATGGCATTCATTCCAGGCGCGTTGATGTGTAAATTGGTACAAAGGCGAATGGACATTTTTCAACCGACAGGTCACTTATGTGAAAAGCAATGCTCTGCTGACTTACTTCATGCAGCGGTACATCGATAGGTGAGTATGACGGATAAGGTTCATAGAAGCAGCATGCAGAATACAGTATACAAGCATATACATCCGTGCACATCCATATTCTCGCGCATGTTCAATTGAGCGCTTGAACAAAACTAAACCACATTATTGCAGAGAATCAAATCAACCAATGACCAGGGAAAGAACGACCAAGCAGATGAATCACGAATCAAGACAGAAATACATCAATGGCGATAACTTTGGTGATACATGTCTCTTCGTGCCTGCCTGTGTTGTGCGCGGGTAACGGTGCAACAGCGTGCGGATGACACGCCCATGCATTCGGTTCGAGCTGGTGCAGCCTCTCAAGTCGTAGGAGCGGCTGGGACTGATGCAGGCCAGCATGTGGTCAGTCTTGTGCCCAGTAGGTATTCAATGGTATTCACACATCATACTTGCGTGATGCAAGCCATTTGTGTTGAGTATGTCTTCCCCACAGTTCCGATCGTGCCATCGTTGTGTTGCGGATATTTTTGGCATCCTCACAGGGATGTGCTCGGACATCTCCATGACAGCATCGGCGGCCGCGGCCGAGCTCGCCGGGAATCCCAGCGGAGTTGTGTGCAAATGTTCTTGAGCCCTGTTTTTCGAAAGGATGTTAGTCAACCGTTTATTTGGGTAGACATTGTCAGGTACGCAGATGTGTCCGTTTGCGAGCTATCCGGGATGAAGTTTCCAAAAGCTTTACGTGGCAGGGTTGGCTAGCGAGCTTGCTTGAGCCTTGATGGGTTAGAAATTAAAGTTTCCATGAGACGAGTTTCATGACGTGAGTTTGGAACGACCTCAAAGCCCCGGCTTACTTGGAGTCTGAGCAGGCCCAGCATCCCCCACTGCATCGGATTGCGGCCCCAATCCCACAGGAAGGGGAGGATTGGTTACAGGCATTACGAAGCAGGCGCAGTTCCATGCCTAGTGCAACGCGTTGCCGTTACGAACTGACGGCGCGATTGAAATTTTCAAAGTCTACACTACAAAGATCCAAACATCCAAGGGTGGGCATTAGCGTTACAAACTTACACTGTCCTGTCAATTTGCAAACTCTACCACAAGAAAAAAATTCAAGGGTGGACGTTGGCGTTACAAACTTACAGTGTCCTTCAAATTGCAAAGTCCACCATACAAAGATACAGAAAAAATCATGGGTGGACGTTGGCGTTACAAATTTACAATGTCCTTCAAACCGCAAAGTCTACCACACAAAGATGCAAAAACTTAGGCGTGGCGTTGCAAACCTTCAATGTCCTTCAAACTGCAAAGTCCAACATGCAAAGATACAACAAATCAAGGGTGGACGTTGGCGTTACAAATTTTACAATGTCCTTCAAACCGCAAAGTCTACCACACAAAGATGCAAAAAATTAGGCGTGGCGTTGCAAACCTTCAATGTCCTTCAAACTGCAAAGTCCAACATGCAAAGATACAACAAATCAAGGGTGGACGTTGGCGTTACAAACTTACATTGACCTCGAACTGCAAAGTGTAGCATGCAAAGATACAACGAATCATGTGTGGACGTTGGCGTTACAGTCTTACAATGTCCTTCAAACTGCAAAGTCTACCATATAAAATACAACAAAATACAACAAATCAAGTGTGGACGTTGGCGTTACAAACTTCCAATGTCCTTCAATCTGCAAAGTCTACCATATAAAATACAACAAAATACAACAAATCAAGGGTGGACGTTGGCGTTACAAACTTCCAATGTCCTTCAATTGCAAAGTCTACCATACAAAAAACCAACGAATCATGGGTGGACGTTGGCGTTACAAACTTACAATGTCCTTGAATTTGCCAAGTCTATCATACAAAGATACAAAAAAGTCATGGGTGGACGTTGGCGTTACAAACTGACAACGTCCTTCAATTGCAAAGTCTACCATGCAAAGATACAACAAATCACGGGTGGACGGTGGTGTTACAAGCTTACAATGTCCTTCAAACTGCAAAGTCTACCGTGCAAACTTACAATGTCTTTCGAACTGCAAAGTCTACCATAAAAAGATACAACAAGTTCAAGGTGGACGTTGGCGTTACAAACTTACGATGTCCTTCAAACTGCAAAGTCTACCATACAAGGATACAATCAAAAACGAGGGTGGGCATTGGCGTTACAAAATTACAATTTAGTGTCCTTCAAAGATACAACAAAACATAGGTGGACGTTGGCATTGCAAGCTTACAATGTCCTAAACACTGCAAACTCTACCATACAAAGATACAACAGATCATGGGTGGACGTTGGCGTTACAAACCTACAATATACTTCAAACTGCAAAGTCTAGCATACAAAGATACAACTAATCATGGGTGGACGTTGGTGTTACAAACTCACAATGTCCTTCAAACTGCAAAGTCTACCATGCAAAGATACAAAAAATCATGGGTGGACGTTGGCGCTACAAACTTACAACATCCTTCAATTTGCCAGGCTATCGATTCCATTCAGTACCTCCGTGGGCTGAGGATGGTACATCTTGATGTCCCGCGCCTCAGCAGCATTCCGACTAATGCCCTACATCAGAGCCCTAAATACTAAGCTCTGAACCCTAAACCGTCGCAGACAGTGCCACTGCCAGGGATGTGAATTTCGGCTTCTGAGTTAAAGACTCCGCTGCGAAACAGTTTAAGCCAGACAGAGCAGGCTTAGTGTCTACGGCTGTGTGGGTTTAGGAGTTTGGGGTGTCAGATGTCAGGATTAATTAGGGCCTACATGGACCCAATGGAACCTACATCTCTGGGGTTTCGCCTCTGCTTGCAAGGTCCAGGCAAATTCTTTGTGTTTGTGGGGTTTGGGTCCGCGGCACAGTCCTAGGATGATTGCGTTCTTCCCAATCAAACCACAATCCTACACATGTTCAGTTTACCCCCTCAAGCCACCACCTGACTGGAGGAGAGAGTGGTTGGGCTTTGGCTCGCCCGGGTATCTGGCTCCAGAAGTCCTTCAAGGTTGGGCTTCCGATGGCTTCCGTGTTCATTGGGGTTTCGGTGTTGAGCAGATTGCGGTACTGGGCCTCAGTTTACAGGGTTTGGGGATTCGGATTGTAGGCGTTGAGTGCTTAGGGAATGGGGCAGTAGCGTTTCATGGCTTGCGAGTTGTAGGGTTGGGCTGAGGGTTTGGGAATATGGAGGATTCGTTCCTAAGTTTCTGGAGATTCCTTGCTTGAAATGGTCTCGGACTGCCGAGACAACTTGCGGACCCTCCAGCGTATCGCCGCCGGGTTTTCTGGAGGGAACCCCGAGGTACGCCAAGAGAGGAGCCACTATGGATGGTATAATAGGGTTTACGGCTTGCCAGATATAGGCTTCAGGTTTGTAGGATGTCCAGAGATTTGAGGCAAGCGCAGCCAAGAGGGCGACGAGATGGGTCAGGCAACTACTCATCACCCCAATCATTGTCCAAGGGCTTGTCCCCGCATAGCCCCGTAGGGTATAACTGGATAACTGCCCATGAGTCTTGAAGTGAGAGCCAGTTTGGCCTCCAGCAGGTTGCCACTCCCGGCTTTGCGAGCCGCGCGTTGCGGGGCAGCTCGGATCACCCAAATGCTAAAAGCTGAAAACTGGGAAGGGGGTTTGGGCTTAGGAGTTTAGGGTATTACAATGCCGGAAACCTAAACCCCAAGCCCCTAAATTTCTGAAGCCGATCCGTCTAGGCGAACGGACCTAGAGCCCCTCGCCGCAAACCAGAAACTAGCCCTGCACCCGCTATAGAACCTGGTCTAAACTGCCAAAACCTACTTGGTTGCAAGCTCTTCTCAATCATGTATAGAACCCAAATATTTTTGACAAGGAGACTGCATAAAAGTAGGTTTGAATGAATAGTTTCAGCCCTCCCGCTCAACACTAGACGGTGATGCTACCACAGGTGTCGGTGCTCCTGGGAAAGGACTCCGGAGGGGCTCTGATGGTGCGTTAGTGCGAAGTGTAGAGCTGTGGATGTTGGGACGTAGGGTTTAGGCTTCAGGCTGGCTTGGGGTATCAAACCCCAAAACCCTAAGCCCCTAAACCCCAAACCCTAAACCCTATAGCCTTTGGGGTTGCGTATTTGGGGGTGGTATTGGGTTTGGTGTCTCGGCGACTTAGCGCCCACGCTGCACCGAATCCATACCAGACAAGGGGCCCTGGGGGTGTGGGCTTGAGGGTATACTATAGGGGCCTCAATAATTACCTATACTAACTGTTGTGGGAGTTCCTCATCATAATTATAGTATAATGGCCCAACACCCTACAATAATAAAAGCCCCTGGAATGCAGACCCCGAAGCTCCATCGTCTAGTCACTCGGGTCGATAATTGCACTGATTCTAGAAGTTCTGGAGAGGGGAACCCTCTTGGTGACCTCCATGTCTCGAAAGGAGATGCAGGAGACACCTGCTGCAGCAGACCCCAGTGATACCGAGGCCTGAATGGAATTGTTGCTTCCTGAAGCCCCGCATTCCCAAAATCTTAATTAAACTCTCAGCGAACTCCAAGCCCTAAATCCCGATAAGCCCTAAATCCTGAACTTCGAACCCAAGTCCCAAACTCTTTATCCATAGGCTCAACTTGTCCGTGCTTATCCCTTTCCCTTGAGTCTGTTGGCCTCGAGCTTTGGGCGAGGGTTTAGGCCTGGAGATACAGGTTACAGGGCTTAGGGTTTATTGAAACAAGGAATTTTTGGGATGGATGGAGTTGGTTTGCGATCCAGGTTGCTTCCTTCTTGGCCGTACCATGCCTACGCCTACACCTCACACCGTGAAGCAAAAACCCCATATCCTACATCTTGCCTGTAGGCTCATACCCATACCCTACCCCTTTTATGGGGTACCTACTTTCTAGATAACAGGTCCTAACCATAAAACTAGGTACCGTAAAAAGGGTGGTAGTGTATGAGCCTCTAGGCCCCCAAATCCCAAAACTCCCAACTCAAAGCCTTCCCTGTGCAGGCTGCAGAGAGGATCCCCGAAATCAAGTCCCAAGCCGTGGATGAGTACCTTGGACCTACAAGGCCTGAACTGTCTAGGGGTTGTAGGGGTTCAGGAGTTTAGTGGTTTGGGGTTGAGGGATATGAGGGGTTTAAGATTTGAGGATACATAGGGCTTTGGGGTTGAGGGTTCAGAGTCGAGAGTGCTGCATGTGCGACTTTGGGTCTACCGGGGGGGAGCTTTCGAGATAGGGATTTCCCATTTGTGGTGACTGCGGAGGATTCTTAGCAATTCTTCTAGACCCCTTTAAGAGGAACCCCCAAACAAGTAGAGGTAATATACTAAACTACTAAACCCCCATAAATACCTTCTCTAGTAATCCTTACTTGTTTGCCGATCGACTTCACGCTGAGCAGCAGCTATCACAGCTGAAGACACTCAGCCCAAGTGCGAAGCGGTTGCTTGTAAGCCCTACTCCGTACTCCGCTCGAGGTGTCCCCCCGGCCAGATCAACAAGGAGCCCTGGAACGACGCCAGCGACGTCGTCCATGGAGAAGCTTTGCATGGATGTTGGGCTTTCGGGATTGGTATTCAGCTATATAGGGCTCAAGATTCAGATCTCGACAGTACGTCAAATCAGCAACTGGGCTTCGCTTCGGCTGGCTGTAGGTTTCAGTGGGTCAGGGGGTTGGGTTTTAGGGCTTCCAAGGGAATTGCAACTCACGACCCGAAAGCCCAAACCACAAATTCCTGAAGCCCTAAACCCCAGAGATTTAACCCTCAACCTTGAATTATCGTAAACCTTGTACGTCAGTATGCAACCAAGCCCCACCCAGAGGCTCATACAGAAAGGGAGGATACTACTGTTAGAGTTCCTTCCTTACCTCTATGATTGTCGTATACTGTACCGTACCGCACAAGCGCATTCCAATTGTCAAGGCCGCTATGTGATGAACCTCCAAGTGGAACCTGAGCTCGAGCGCCTAAACCCTGTAAAAGCCCTGAGCCCTCGACCGTAAGCCCTCTCCCGAGGTCCTACTATAGGGGCCTAAATCATTACCTACACTATTTTGGGGGGTTCCCTAATATAATACTAGTATAGTGGGCCCCCACCAAACCCCATTCTCGTTATTAAGGCCCCTACACTACGCCCGATACCTGAACCTTGAACCTGATGCCTGTCTAAATTAGGGAACCCTTATAAAAAGGCCCCTGAAAGGGACGGACCCTAGTTTAGAGAACTACCCAAATCCTAAACCCTGAACCCGGATTTGAGGATAGTGCGAAAAGTATGGATGGAGCGGCACCCCTCCTTTTGGGCCGCGAGCGGCACCTTGGTCCAGATCAGGTCCCGAGCACCGTTAAACTTGAGACTTTCGAATCTTGCGAAATCATGCTCACGTGAAACATGTTTAACCAAACATGGAATTCGTATGAGATGCACACATGGAAAACATAGAGGTTGAAGAACCGGGTTGAAGATTGGATAGCAAATATGCTGGGAAAACATGAAAACACGAGCAATGTTAGCAGGAGGGGGGGACG
Source organism: Symbiodinium sp. CCMP2592 (assembly GCA_905221615.1). Taxonomy (NCBI): domain Eukaryota; class Dinophyceae; order Suessiales; family Symbiodiniaceae; genus Symbiodinium; species Symbiodinium sp. CCMP2592. The sequence continues at coordinate 173,976 of CAJNDT010000398.1, forward strand.
GGGGCAGGGGTGGAGGGGTGGGAGAGGCGGAATCAGATGATAGGACAGAAGGAAAGTGTGGAAACACCACGAACACACTGTGAAAACATGCAAAGAGGCATGAAAACGAAATAGGGAGCGAAGCCAAAACAACATGAACCGACCCAGAGCCATCCACAGCCACATTTTGCCAATGCTTTTCGGTTTTGTTCATTTGCAAACCATATTTCTTTCATATCTACTTCATAATAAAGAAATCAATACGTGAGGAATCGTGGTTTTGCAAGACTTCAGGCTAACAGTTTCTTGGAGTGTGTGTTTCTGTGATACAAGCAAGTAGTCATAGTCTGTGCAGCTGCGGCTTTGCACATGTCGAGATACAGTACCCGCACATGCGTATGTTTCAATGTACATAACCATCACAAATCCTAAATCCAAACTTCCATGCTACAGTGCACAGCAAGGCACTGTAACCCAATGCAGAGAAAGTCATTGCAATGCATGCGTACAGACTGCGCATAAACAGCCAATACATGCATTGCCTAGGTGCATTTAGTGTGAGCCTTGAAGTACATCGTGGTGTACTTACACACTCATACTTACACACACACGCATACAAACATACACACGTACATATGTACGTGCATACGAAAGTACGCAAATACAGAAATGTAGAAGCATGCGCATACGTACGCACATACATATTCAATTTCACTTGAAAAAGCAAATACTGTACATGTACATACACACATGGGCCCCTAAACATACACGCCAACATACATGTGCCGACATGCGTATGCCCCTTTGCATATTCGTCGTATACATGTAATTACATATACGTACACAGACGCAGGCACAGACACATGGGTATACATATATATAAATATATGTTTATATATATATATACATATATATGTACATACATACATATCTACGTCTACCTACACGCATTTACATATTCATGTCTATATATATATATATATGTATATGTATATATATATATATATTCTGTAGACACACACGCTTATTTAATTGTCTTTTGGTATAGATACATACATACATGCATGCAACAAGCGTTCAGAAACATACATACATACATACATACACACATACATACATACGTACGTACGTGCGTGCATACATACATGCATATATATATATATATACATATATACACATACTGCTTACAATCCTTGATGCAATAGCCCACTCATTCAAGCATTATTCTATTCATCCATTCTTTCATTTGTTCAATCAGCCTTTCAGTTTTTCACACATTCATACACTCGTACGTTCATGTCAGATCGTATCATACGTACAGCTTTATCGTCATACATAGGTACCAACATGCCAACCAACCTACCTGCCTAACTACCTGCCGGCCTAGCTACCTACCGACCTGCCTACCTACCCACCTATACTTACGTTTTATACGTACCAACCTACCTAACTACCTACCTACCGACCTACCGACCTACAAAACCCACCCACCCCTCGCATACAGGCATAACCAACAATTACTTGCACGCCTCTCCTGCATGTATATGGGTCAAGGATGACATACTTACCGACAGATAGACATCGAGCAACGGCATTTGAGTGACGATCTTACTCGGCCACTGGTTCCGAAAGCCTTGGACATATGGGGTACCATGAACACATTAGTCAATGTGTGAGTATTCTGGAGGACTGTCTGTGTCAGGGTTCCGCTTTGGCACAGCTTCTTGACGTTGCAACGAGCGAAGCAGAGCCAGATAGGTGCCGGAGCGGAAGTTCCACCATTCCTGCGGCGAAGGGAATGACAAATTCATTGTTGGTGTCCCCTTGAGCCAGTCGAGGTATGCGGCCGACCAGAAAGATGAGTCGCGGACAGACGCTTGGTTTGTTTTGGGAGCTTGGGATCGGGATCGGATACGGTGGCTAAAGTGCAAGTAGAGTAGGTTTTTTGCCTGTCTTTCTGCCGCATTTTTGTTGCATAGGGCAGGCGTTTTTGGGCTGTGGGTTTGAGGTGTAAACGCTAGCCAAGAAGACATCCGCATCAGTGATGCCTCCCCCCGAAGCCAGGGACTTGGGAAGGGAGTGGTATCTGGGGTGTCGGCTGGGGTTTTTGAGTTTCGCTTGGACTCGGCCTTGCGTTCTTGGACACTCCAGGCTGCCAAGCAGAGCAGAAAGGCTGCAAAGGCCTGCCGGGCAAATTCTTTTGCAACTCGCGTGATTACTGGACCAGTCATCCAGAAAAAGCTGCACCCCTTCATGGGCGATGTTCTTTCTTGCACATGTGTCCTGTTCACAGTGTGTGCCTTGTGAATGTAGAATGCAGAGTTGTGGCTCAGTCATGATGCTGGTGCTGAGGGTGGTGGTGAGGATGGGAATAGCGATGACGGCGAGGGCGACGGTGATGGTGTTGAAGACGCTGATGCTGCTGATGATAGAGATGGTGACCCCAGTTAATGCTACTGCAAGGGCTCTTGCTACTTCCGCCGCTGCTGTTTCTTCTTCCTTAGCCATGCCCGATTGAAGCAGCAGAAATGAAAGCAGTTGCTACAATTCACTTCTGCAACCGAGCAGGGGAACCAAGCTTTTCAGATTATCGAGGACCAAGCGCGTGCAATGGTTGTGATGTCAACGGGTCAGACAAGTTCTCACAGATCCAGACTGTCAGGTACAACATGGAAGGCATCTTCTCGTAGAAATCCTGATTGTAGCAACCACTACAGCAAACGCTGGTCTTCTCGTATAAAGCCAAAAAGCTCGGATGTAGGCTCGAAAGGTTATTGCCAAGTCTCACCAACAGGGGTGGGTGAGGAAGCTCGGAACCCGAAGGTCCTCGTGCAGTCATTTCCTTCTTGTTGCAACTGCTGGAATGTTTAACCGTCACCCTCATCAAAAGTTTTTGAGCATGGTCACTTTTGGCTTTCATTCATTATTGGCCTGATTCTTTGCGGGGCTGTCAGACAGCCAAAGTGCTAAAGTTCATCCGCGACCAGGCACGGCAGCTGATCCGCGACCAGGCACGGCATCTACATTGGAATGACCGGACTTGCAGGAATAAGCGGTGTGCAGCATGGTGCGTGGTAACAGAAGCACTGCAGCCGCTGTAAAAGGCGCAATGGTGATCAGCTCGGGTTCAGGGCTGCTTTGCATTTCACGACTTAGCATTTTTACGACGATCCAGCTGCACAGTCAATGCCAGAAGCTGGATTTGTAGCTTGTCGCTGTGAAGCTCTAAATACACAAGCTCAGAGCCAAGCCCAAAGCAAGTTCAAACTTCACCCCCAAGCAAAAGCAAAAAGTCCTGCATCCACTCGAAGGGCTTGGGAGTAGGCTTGAATCAAGATGCCAAAGACCTTCAAGCATCGAATCGAACGTTGACCCGAACTCTGGAACAGCTTCGTGCTAATGCCCGAAGAAGTTCACATAATTCTCTACAGCGCTGATTCCGTTGGTATGCTGCAGCCAGCCAGCCAGAAACACGTGGACATATCGTTGGGGAGTCTATGCAGCAACCGTCAGCCTTAAGGGCCTAAACTCTGCAGCATCCAAGCAGCCAGATGGAGCCAACCGTCATCTTCGTGGAGTCCCTGTTCCAGGGGCTCGCCGAGGCATGGCTTCAGCTTCGACGGGGTTAGGGGTTGATTGGGAAACTGCTCCTTATGTCTGCCTTTCCCCTCCGGAACTGCGATGTTTGGATCAGTCGGGGTCCGATTGATGCAGCTAATCTCTGCTGAGAGGCACCTTCCTCGGCTGAGCAGCGCGCTGCTGCTCTGACGGCCGGGCGCCAGGCCTGGTAGTCGACTGATCAGAAGGAGCTGTCAGGATTTCAGATCGTGTTGGTTCAGATTTCATGTATGTAGGGCTTATGGAGGCGGCGTTCTAGAATTTAGAGCTTTAATGGGTGTAGAGTTCAGTTGTTATCTTGCGGTTTTTCGCTGACAGGGGTTCCGTTCTGCAGAGATTAGAAGTGATGTCAAGACAGCTCCCGGGTTTAAAGGGCAACGCATGTCACCGTCCCGGGTTCAGAATCTCAAATCGGAGGGGTCGTAGACTCAGCCCCACAACACCCCTTTCCGGACTCGAAACAAGATGAGACCCACTGCTTCTCAGGTCGTTTGCCAGTTTTCCGAAGAATGCAAGTCCTTAATGTTGAGCCTTGAAGCAGAAGCCCCATACGGTGAACCTTCGGACCCCAAAGTCCCATTGAAGTTGGAGAAGCTAAGCCGAGATTGCCGAAAGTCGGCACCTGCTGAGACAGGCGGGCAACGCCGTGCTCTTAAAGAGGAGCGAGGCGGGGCTCCTTGGGGTTCACAGGGGTTCCCAGGCTTGGTGTTTACGGCCATGGTTTTACGGCTTCCACGTCTGCATGTTCTGTTATCCTTTTTGTCGTGCGCCTGCGGGAGTAGAGCTACTTGTCCAAGTATGTGAAGATTTGTCTTCTTTGCTCATCCAGCCCTCACTTCCGCGTGGACATGTTTTGCTTTGTCACCCCATCGCCCGTTCCTCCCCAGCATGGTTTTACTTGATTGCGCTTCAGGCGAGGGTTTGCTCTGCAGGGATTGGGCTGTGTCATGTGGTTCTGACTGAGTGGCAACATAACTCCTGTCGATTCCGGCCACGCAGCCCCCGTCCCCAAACCTTACATCCTACTTGTAAGTACTACCCGCAACTCCGTGTTTCATTTCGGGGGCGGGGGGGGGATGGCCTTAGTCGCGTATCCTTCAAGTAGGGTTTTAAGTCGATTCGACCAAGGCAGCAGGAACATTAGCGGCTGTTTATTGTTCTGGATCCGGCACGGCATGAGCCCATCCTGCCAAAACTGATTTCAACACGATGCTGCAGTGTAATGACGGCGGGATGTGCAACGATGACATGACCATGTCGGTGTCTACGTCATGCTTGGAAGCTGCAGCAGACTTGTATCTTTCGCGACTCCGCAGCTATCGCGATTCTGCAGCGGAACTTTGAACAAAAACCATCACAATCGCAGCAATCTCAGCACCACAGACCAAGAATTCTTTCAAGCTTCGTAAAGAATGCGAGACCGTGCAGGTCGTGCCTTCTCCTGCAATGAAGCCGGCACCCACGAGACTGAGGCGGTTGGAAAACGGTCGTGGATGCAGCACGTTCTTGTCTTCTCTTCTGCTGTCGTTCGCTCCCTGCACATCTCGTCGTGTATGCTACCTGCGTGCATGTATGTGCATGCTGCAGGGCAGGCAGGCATGCAGGCAACATGGGCAGGTAGATGGGTGTGTAGGTATGCAGGCATGTATGCATGTGTGTATAATATATGTACCTGAATGTAGGCATGTATGCGTACATATGTGCGTATGTGCCAGTATGTGCGTATGTAGGTGGGCGGCTAGGTAGGCATGCAGAGAAGGCAGGCGGCTAGGTAGGCATGCAGACAGGCATGTAGGCCGGCATGTAGCCATGTATGTTTGCCTGTACACAGACACGCAGTGGTGTAGTCTTTATTTCTAGCGATCTGATGGACAAACCTGTACGCGGGCGAATGCATTGTGTTTTCGAGCGACAGGTCGCTTATCTGATACAGGAGTGCGCAGCTGATTTAAATCATCAAGCGGTACATCGATAGCTGCATATGACATATGGGGTTCATAGACGCAGCATGCAGCATACAAATTACACAAGCATATACATTCGTGCACATGCATATTATTGCTCATGTTCGGTTGAGCGATTGAACACAACATAAGCATAATCACGTGGACAATCAAGTCAACAAATGACCAGGGAATGGATGACTCAGCAGATGAATCATGAAGCAAGACGGAAATGCATCCATGGCGATATCTTCGGTGATACATGTCTCTGTGTGCCTGCCTGTAGAGTGTTGTGCGGGCCACGGTTTAACGGCATGCGGATGACACATCCATGAATTCGACTCGAGCTGGTTGTTGCTTCTCAAATCGTACGGTAGGAGAGGCTGGGACCGATGCAGGCCACCATGCGGCCAGTGTTGAGCACATGTTTGCTCCATGGAGCTAGGTATTCACACACGTGTATTTGTGGATGGAAGCCTTTTCTGGTTGAGCATGTTCTCCAACAGTTCCAATCGTGCCGTCACCGTGTTACTGATATTTTGGCATCCGCACGGGGATGTGTTCGGACGTCTCCTTTACTGCATCGGCGGGCATGACGGAGCTCGCCGGAACCCCAGCGGAGTTGCCCTGTTTTTCGAAAGCTTCACCGAATGTAGGAGTCGGTAGGGCCGATAGATCCCCTTGCACTTGATGGTAGTGGTTTTGGGCGTAGGGTTTCGAGCTTCAGGGCGGACATTTGGGTATCTTCTCGGGAACTGACCTTTAGAACATTCCCCAAACGCCTGTTTGCTTGCATCAGCGAGTTGGCAGATGCCTCCTACCCAGAGGTTGTTTTGAGTCAAGGCATGCTCGCGCCCCAAGAGCAAAATGCAATGTAAATGCCGATCTGCAGTGTCTCACCTGGCTTTTCGGCGAAACCCCAATTCCTAAACCTATTTAGTAAGCCCGAGCAAGCTCTGAGCGCTTTGAAAAGGGCCCAAACATGAAACCGCAAGTCCAAAAGTGTAGCCCTATTCCCCTGAAGCCTTACCCCTACTTTAGGGTTTAGGGTTTAGGCCCTGAACCCGAACCCCCTGTGATTCCTAGCTATAGAGAACAAACAGCGCTTGTGGGCCCCCCCAGTCGCCCGCTTCCAAAATTCCATGCCCTCTGAAAGCTTAACTCGCGATAAATTGTTTAAAGGGTTCAGGGTTTAGGATTTAGGGTTTAATCAGGGCTTCTAGGGTTTATTAGGTTTTAGGGTTTAGGGTTGAAGATGAGTCTTGCAATTTTAAGTGCGTTTGCTATGAATGACTACAAGGATTGTGCGGCAGTCGTGTTTTCATAGCAGTTTCGCATTATTGTTGTTCCACATACCCCACACACCGTAACCTCCTATCTAAGCCCGCAAAACCACAAATCATAGGCATTAACAAAACCCTGTCAGCCCAAACACCTTCCAAACCCTAAAGCCCAAACCCCAAATTCCCAAAACCCCGAGCCAGTGGCATGACGCCGAGGTTTATTGCACGAAATCTGACGGTGATATCCCCACGGGGCACATGGGGATTGCGTCTCGGGATGAAAACGGTTTAGGGGTTCCTACGGCTGAGGGTTACATCTTAGGGCTTTGGGTTAGAGGTTTAGGGCTTTCACGGTTTAGGGAGCTTTGAACCCCAGAGCTTGAAACTTAAAGTCCCATCATCTTTCCGCTGCTGGAGGTTCCTGGGTCGTTATAAGTGGGGTGTATAAGTAGGGCAACTATACTTGTAAGCCGTAGTAGGGTTAGTAGGGTACTTCTAACCCCCACTTATACCTACCCATGAACCTCCAAACAACCTCGGGGCCTTCAGCCCGGAACCTTGACTCCGCAAGCGTTCGGAGTTGTTGAGCCACCCTAGCATGAAGAGTTTCCCCATGCCCGTCCTCTTAGGCTTTCAGTTTGGGGATTCATTTATGGGGTTCATGGTTTAGGGTGGAGGGTTGTAAGTTGTAGGGTTCTGGGTTCAGGGCTTCAGGTTGGGACTGAGCCTTGGAGCCTCGAAAGCCCGTCTGGAAGAATCTGGAAAGTCGTGGTCTCTGTGTATGAAGGATTCCTTTGGTTTAGGCTTAAGGTTTCCATGTTCTGAAATTTTGTGCTTGGGGTTCGGGGAGCTTCTGAGTTCAGCAGCTGCTTTCCTGAGAGGGCTCCCGGAGGTGTAACTCTGCTGAGGTGGCAGGGTTTAGGGTGTAGTTTGTAGGGTTTTGGTTTCATTTAGGATGTATTGTTGGGGCACCGTAGGGCCTAACCCCGACGCCCTGAAGTATTAAACCCTAAGCCCCAGCAGCACGCTCCAGATCTGAGATCCTGAAGGCCAAGGACCTGAACGACGAAGGTCGCGTGAAGGTCCTGGGTGCTCTGCAGGGCACTTATTGGGGCCGTGTACCTCAGTGTGGGGCCAACTGGCTCCCAATGGCTCGTCGGAGGAGCACAACACAGGGGTAGCAGACAGTTCCTTCAGATAGCTGTCCAAGCAATTGCCACGATCAGTGGTGTCGAGTGCCACAAGCAGCTTCCTGCACAAGGTCTGCTTCTGATGCTGACTGCTCCATGGCGGATGCGATCACCTCTAAGAAAAAATTGTGTCCCGCTGCTGGGCGCGGCTTTGGCTGAGGGGTTTGGGCAGCACAATTGTCTTGCTTGGTGCATTCCGCAGACCTTGTGGTATGGGTAGTTGCACTGAACCCCACGGACCCAGGCATTTTGGACAACTACAAGTACAGATTCTGGTTAGGGGCAGAACCCTTCCAACGACCTAGATGTAAGTCTTAGTTGACGGTTCGTGGGTAGTCACAAGTGATTCACGAGACTTGTCATTTCAACATGATGCCGCCCGACCAGAATCAACCTGCCAACACCTCGACCACACCTTGAACCCCTAGAGACTCCAAAACCCCTAACTCGGAGAATGGGCCTTATAAAAACAAGGAACTGTCTGTATTGTCGGTATATATATCTCAATTCATGGGTTTTAGAGTGTCTGGGCTTATCGGCTTCCCCCAAAACCCTGCGCCCTTAAACCCAAAACGGAGGCTGCATGGCAGCGCAGCTGGAGGTCCAAGTCCAGTAGCAGTAGTAGTAGTAGTAGTAGTAGTAGTAGTAGTAGTCGTCGTCGCCGTCGTCGTCGTCGTAGAAAGAAAGATGATATGGGATTGACGTTTGCTGGTACTTTTTTAGATTGTTCAAAGCGCCTTTCGGGCTTGGGGCTGTCTGGTTTCAGGCTTAGTGTTTCAGGTTCTGTATGACGAAAATTCCCCCAGATTTCGAGTTGAGAAGTTTCGGCAGCTTCAGTCTTCAGGTCTGGAGTTCCAGGGTTTCAGGAACAGGTCTTCAGCTCAGAGCTGCAAGCTGTTAAGAGCTTCCGTCGCAACGGGTTGGGACTTGCTGGGCTATATGGTTTAAGAGTTTATGGATGGGCTTGGCAGAGGTTCGAGGGCTGCGGCTTTGGGTTTCAGCTTTAGGCTTCAAGCGGTTTTAGATGAAAGATTTGGCTTCATGATGTATGGCTTTGGGATTCACGACTTCCAATGTGCGAGCTTCACCCATCTGTAAGTTGCGCGGGTTTAATCCGCAGAATGCGAGGACTTCCTGGCTCCCAGTTCTCCCATAAAGCTCCATGTTGCCACAAAGCGGGTCGCGGGAAGTCTCTCCAGATTCAGGCCTGCTCGACTAGTGTTGGATCTCATCGGGCTTATGGGTTGAGGGTGTCCTGGGAGTAAGGGACCTGGGGGCTACAAGTAGTTTTTGTATGTGTGCCCTCAATTTCGGCCGGCTTCTACCCTCAGAGAGCCCTCGCTAGGCTAAATCGGCGTCAGCCAAGCCCTTGTGAAACGACCAACATCTTTACAAAACCCCGTAAATGCCTGCCTTGTAAAAATGTGCATGGCAAGTTGAATTGAAGTAAGAAGCATTCTTAATATCCCGAATTCACCTAAACTTGGCCTTCTTAGGGGCTTTTCTGCATGTTTTATCCCAATCCTGCCTGACAGGTTTTGCGAGCCCTACCGGCTGCAGCGCGTGGCCAGCGACTTGACGATCGAGTACCTAGGAACATTCTGCTTATGAGGGGTTGCCAAAGAGATTGAGACAGTTCTCACGGGTCTCAGCCTTTCCAGCAACTGCAGCAGCCCTGCAGTGGGCAGCTCTTGCAGATTTGAAGCTGATTCCAGTCTTGGTGCCTACGGGGTGAAATCGTCGAAAGAATGCTTCAGGGCTTAGGCGAAGGGAAGGATGTCCCAGAGGCTTAGAGCATACCAAGACCAAAGCCTCAGTGATATTTTTCGAAGCCCTAAACCCAAAACCCCAAACCCTAAACCCCGAAGCCGCAAGCTCAGCCTATAAGTTGTGCTAGCAGCTTCAAATCTTTTACACACATCGCGCAACATCGCACACGGTGCCGGTCTCTCTCAGCAATTTTGCAGTCAGAGTCTGTATAAGAATTTGGATCTGTTTCGGTGCATAACAACTGCACGCTGCGCGCCGACATATCCATGCATTTGGAGTTGGGAAGTGTGTGCATATGCGTGTGTGTGTGTGTTGTCACGCAGCCGCTTCCAGCAACTATGCCGTTGGAAGTAAGCTGCCTCCCTCACGGCCTCTGCTCGGCTAGACAGGATGAGCATGCATTAGCTCTACTGTGGCCCTCCACTTGACTTGTGCCCTAGTGGATTTTATCTCCCAGGTCAGCCAAGGGAGCTTTGCGCAGTGACTGCGGCAATGGTAGCAAAAAAGAAGCTTGGTTTCGTTGACGCAGAATCTGCATGTGCCTAGTCCCCGGTCCTTGTGCATAAACCCTGGGCCACAAGCCTGTCTTACACAGGATGTTTGTTTCTTTGCCCCTAGGGAAACAGGAAAAGCCTTTGAACTTTCCAACCCGAATCACTTGCGTCCCGTGACCTTGAATACTGAATTTCCGAAAGCATCCTGACTGGCTTGACTTCTTTTCACTCTTGACGCCGAGCGCCCAAGCCCTCAACCCGCCTCCCAATACACGACCCCGCCCCTCTGACTCAATATGCTTCGTCAGGGTTTTCGTTTTGCCATCACGGTTCAAGCCTGTTGACTTGCCCTGCCCCAGGGTAACTTCTCACATAGCCTGCAATGTCGGCGGTCTTCGTGAGCGGCTTCGACTCCGACACCACCATAACCACGGTGTTTCTCCACTTCAGCACCATTGCGCTGGTCGAAAACGTTCAATTCGTTGGCCAAGGAAATGCCGTTGTGACCTACGTGTTTCGGCTACCAGAACGGTGCAGGGTTGTGGGTTTCATTTGTTATTGCATCTTTCGTTGCGGTCTGCACCATTATTGTAGATCTGTTCTGTTTATGAATCGAGCAGATTGGAGATTGGTGGTTCAATCCTGTCTTGTTGCGGCTTCGAGGAATCGTCAGAGGCCGCGGGCCGCGCGGTGATTCAGCTCAATAACAGCAGCTTGTCTCGCCAGCTGCTGCCCTAAATTTGTCGACACTGAGCCCCAATCCCAAATCCCAAGAGAGGCTTACTCAAATACCCTGAACTTCTCTCTGGGCCTGGGCTTGGTGCCGAGAGCTTGGGCAATTTCTCGTTGATGCTGCAGTGAATTGATACAGGGCTCAGTTCTCGGAATCGGGACCCCTCGTGAGGCAGCTGTGTTGCTACAAGCAAGAGCAGGACCCTGGCGCCCCAAAGCCTGGCAGTCATGATTTCGGTAACAACAAAGGAGTATTCTACAATCTACTATCTATTGTAAGATTCTAAGTAATTCCAGATGATATAGTACTTCTAGAATTCTGATCACCTGTTATCAGGTGTATCAATAATTCCATTCATTGAGTGAGCTGCAGCACAATACCAGTAATGGAAGTCATACTCATACTTCGCTCTGCTAGGGCTGCTAAGGAGTGAAAAGGAATAGCTCATGAAACATCCAAGATCTCATCCAGGTCACATACTCCCCAAGTCTAGAGCGCAGGCACCATGCAGGGCAACCGACGGTATGTCACCGTGATGATCGACCACGGGGGCAATGGCAAAGGCCGGGTGCTTCCGAACACGAAAATGCAACACAGGACCCAAAAGGGGGACCCCTTTCTTAAACCCTAAACCCTAAACTCTTTAAACTTTGGGATTTTGCAAGGCAAGGATGGAAAAGATAGCAGCGGCGTAGCCGGGTACGACAACAGCCACTTGAAGGGCTGCGACATGGACCGTGGAAAGAGCTGCTATGGCAAGGGCGGCTATGGCAAGGGAGGAGGCACCCTGGCTCAAAAGAGTTGACATAGCTTCAGTTCGGTTGCCGGTGCACTGGGACGTAGCACCAAACGCTTCGGCTGAAGCCTTGAAGCCCCATGCAGGCATTAAGCTCAGAGTGTCGGGAGATTGGCTCCCTCAGCGTGGGTTTCTGGTAAGTGATCCTTCTTTGCAGTGTCTGTTCTTCCATGTTATTGGTCTCCTGTCCGTCATCGATTCAGGGGTGTGGTTGAGAGATTTGGGGCTGCTGCCGGGGTTACGTCGTCGGCCTCTCCGCATCCGACCTGCCAGTCCTATGTCCCAAGCCCCCTGAACCTTAGACTCTCAAGCAAGATCCCAAAGGAGGACGAGACCACTTCGATGGGGACACGCAAAATGTTTTCGTTCCGCCCTTCAGCGGCCACCCCGGGTACGACAAAGGCCACGGCAAGGGCGGCTATGGCAATGGAAATCGCAAGGGAGGACGTGCCCCGGCTCAAAAGTGTTGACCTAGCTACAGTTCGGTTTCCCGTGCCTTAAGCTCAGAGAGTCTGGAGATTGGCTCCCTCAGCGTGGGTTTCTGGTGGGTGATCCTTCTTTGCAGTGTCTGTTCTTCCATGGTATTGGTCTCCTGTCCGTCATTGGGTGGCTTTGGAGGCAGCTACTTTAGATTCAGAGGTGTGGTTGAGAGATTTGGGGCTTCTGCCGGGGTTATGTCGTCGGCCTCTCCGCATCCGACCTGCCAGTCCTATGCCCCAAGCCCCCTGAACCTTAGACTCTCAAGCAAGATCCCAAAGGAGGACGAGACCGCTTCGATGGGGACGGGGAGACGCAAAATGTTTTCGTTCCGCCCTTCAGCGGCCACCCCGGGTACGACAAAGGCCACGGCAGGGGCGGCTATGGCAATGGAAATCGCAAGGGAGGACGTGCCCCGGCTCAAAAGTGTTGACCTAGCTACAGTTCGGTTTCCCGTGCCTTAAGCTCAGAGAGTCTGGAGATTGGCTCCCTCAGCGTGGGTTTCTGGTGGGTGATCCTTCTTTGCAGTGTCTGTTCTTCCATATTATTGGTCTCCTGTCCGTCATTGGGTGGCTTTGGAGGCAGCTACTTTAGATTCAGAGGTGTGGTTGAGAGATTTGGGGCTTCTGCCGGGGTTATGTCGTCGGCCTCTCCGCATCCGACCTGCCAGTCCTATGCCCCAAGCCCCCTGAACCTTAGACTCTCAAGCAAGATCCCAAAGGAGGACGAGACCGCTTCGATGGGGACGGGGAGACGCAAAATGTTTTCGTTCCGCCCTTCAGCGGCCACCCCGGGTACGACAAAGGCCACGGCAGGGGCGGCTATGGCAATGGAAATCGCAAGGGAGGACGTGCCCCGGCTCAAAAGTGTTGACCTAGCTACAGTTCGGTTTCCCGTGCCTTAAGCTCAGAGAGTCTGGAGATTGGCTCCCTCAGCGTGGGTTTCTGGTGGGTGATCCTTCTTTGCAGTGTCTGTTCTTCCATGGTATTGGTCTCCTGTCCGTCATTGGGTGGCTTTGGAGGCAGCTATTTTAGATTCAGAGGTGTGGTTGAGAGATTTGGGGCTTCTGCCGGGGTTATGTCGTCGGCCTCTCCGCATCCGACCTGCCAGTCCTATGCCCCAAGCCCCCTGAACCTTAGACTCTCAAGCAAGATCCCAAAGGAGGACGAGACCGCTTCGATGGGGACACGCAAAATGTTTTCGTTCCGCCCTTCAGCGGCCACCCCGGGTACGACAAAGGCCACGGCAAGGGCGGCTATGGCAATGGAAATCGCAAGGGAGGACGTGCCCCGGCTCAAAAGTGTTGACCTAGCTACAGTTCGGTTTCCCGTGCCTTAAGCTCAGAGAGTCTGGAGATTGGCTCCCTCAGCGTGGGTTTCTGGTGGGTGATCCTTCTTTGCAGTGTCTGTTCTTCCATGGTATTGGTCTCCTGTCCGTCATGGGATGGCTTTGGAGGCAGCTACTTTAGATTCAGAGGTGTGGTTGAGAGATTTGGGGCTTCTGCCGGGGTTATGTCGTCGGCCTCTCCGCATCCGACCTGCCAGTCCTATGCCCCAAGCCCCCTGAACCTTAGACTCTCAAGCAAGATCCCAAAGGAGGACGAGACCGCTTCGATGGGGACGGGGAGACGCAAAATGTTTTCGTTCCGCCCTTCAGCGGCCACCCGGGGTACGACGAAGGCCACGGCAGGGGCGGCTATGGCAATGGAAATGGCAAGGGAGGACGTGCCCCGGCTCAAAAGTGTTGACCTAGCTACAGTTCGGTTTCCCGTGCCTTAAGCTCAGAGAGTCTGGAGATTGGTTCCTTCAGCGTGGGTTTCTGGTGGGTGATCCTTCTTTGCAGTGTCTGTTCTTCCATGGTATTGGTCTCCTGTCCGTCTTTGGGTGGCTTTGGAGGCAGCTACTTTAGATTCAGAGGTGTGGTTGAGAGATTTGGGGCTTCTGCCGGGGTTATGTCGTCGGCCTCTCCGCATCCGACCTGCCAGTCCTATGCCCCAAGCCCCCTGAACCTTAGACTCTCAAGCAAGATCCCAAAGGAGGACGAGACCGCTTCGATGGGGACGGGGAGACGCAAAATGTTTTCGTTCCGCCCTTCAGCGGCCACCCCGGGTACGACAAAGGCCACGGCAGGGGCGGCTATGGCAATGGAAATCGCAAGGGAGGACGTGCCCCGGCTCAAAAGTGTTGACCTAGCTACAGTTCGGTTTCCCGTGCCTTAAGCTCAGAGAGTCTGGAGATTGGCTCCCTCAGCGTGGGTTTCTGGTGGGTGATCCTTCTTTGCAGTGTCTGTTCTTCCATGGTATTGGTCTCCTGTCCGTCATGGGATGGCTTTGGAGGCAGCTACTTTAGATTCAGAGGTGTGGTTGAGAGATTTGGGGCTTCTGCCGGGGTTATGTCGTCGGCCTCTCCGCATCCGACCTGCCAGTCCTATGCCCCAAGCCCCCTGAACCTTAGACTCTCAAGCAAGATCCCAAAGGAGGACGAGACCGCTTCGATGGGGACGGGGAGACGCAAAATGTTTTCGTTCCGCCCTTCAGCGGCCACCCCGGGTACGACAAAGGCCACAGCAAGGGCGGCTATGGCAATGGAAATGGCAAGGGAGGACGTGCCCCGGCTCAAAAGTGTTGACCTAGCTACAGTTCGGTTTCCCGTGCCTTAAGCTGAGAGAGTCTGGAGATTGGCTCCCTCAGCGTGGGTTTCTGGTGGGTGATCCTTCCTTGCAGTGTCTGTTCTTCCATGGTATTGGTCTCCTGTCCGTCATTGGGTGGCTTTGGAGGCAGCTACTTTAGATTCAGGGGTGTGGTTGAGATTTGGGGCTTCTGCCGGGGTTATGTCGTCGTCCTCTCCGCATCCGACCTGCCAGTCCTATGCCCCAAGCCCCCTGAACCTCGGACTCTCAAGCAAGATCCCAAAGGAGGGCGAGACCATTTCGATGGCGAGACGCAAAATGTTTTCGTTCCGCCCTTCAGCGGCCACCCCGGGTACGACAAAGGCCACAGCAAGGGCGGCTATGGCAATGGAAATGGCAAGGGAGGACGTGCCCCGGCTCAAAAGTGTTGACCTAGCTACAGTTCGGTTTCCCGTGCCTTAAGCTGAGAGAGTCTGGAGATTGGCTCCCTCAGCGTGGGTTTCTGGTGGGTGATCCTTCCTTGCAGTGTCTGTTCTTCCATGGTATTGGTCTCCTGTCCGTCATTGGGTGGCTTTGGAGGCAGCTACTTTAGATTCAGGGGTGTGGTTAAAAGATTTGGGGCTGCTGCCGGGGTTACATCGTCGGCCTCTCCGCATCCGACCTGCCAGTCCTATGCCCCAAGCCCCCTGAACCTCGGACTCTCAAGCAAGATCCCAAAGGAGGACGAGACTACTTCGATGGGGAGATGAAAGAGAGTGCAGAGCCTTGGATGCTTGGAGACACCCCTTACTCAACAAAATCCAACCAGAGATAGCTTGGAACTGGTGGAAACCTCTATACCCTAAAGCTCCAAGCTCTGAAACCGTGAAACCCTGCAGCCGCAAACCGTAAACCCTCGCAACCGACCCTGAACCCTGAACAGACTCTCAGAGTAGTTCCTTATGAAATCCGATTAGCAGCATTTCATGGAACCCCGAACCACCCAAAATCGTAGTGTTCTAAACCCACCTGTTCCAAGGAGGGACGTGTTTGGGACTCAGGATCTCTCGAAGCCTCGGCTGCTTTGCGGAGTTCTTTTTCCTGGTATTTCCTGTTTGTTGATGTTAAGAGATTCATTGCACTTGCCGCTCGCATCCTGAACCCCTTTCACATCAAGCTGGGGGCCCCCAAAGGGCAACATACACCTTAGGCCCTACTGCGACTTCTGATCCTTCAATCCGGGCCTTTGGGGTTTAGGGTTCAGGGGCTTCGGGTTTAGGCCCTTAGGGAATACATGTGAAGCATTCTGATTCATGGTCCAGGAAAGTTTGGTCACCCTCAATATTGAAACCTTTTGGGCGCGTGGGCTAAGCCGATTTCGGGGTTGAGGGTTCCGGGCGTAAGCCTGGACATGTGTCAGCTTTAGGCACTTCGGGCCTCCAGCAGTAAAGGCATGAGACGGCATGAGAATGAGACGTGGCAGCCGGTACCAAAAAGATAGCAATTCAGACCCTAAAGCCCTAGAAAGCCACAAGCTCTACAACAACACCCAGAAAATACTCCCCCAAACTTATAAACGCTGAACCTGACGGAAAAAGCCTGAGGACGATCGCTATGACCCTGCCGTGAACTCCAAAATGCCGAACCTGCTCTCGAGGCCACCATAAAAGCTTTGGTACTCATGATCCGCGCCCTTGTTCACAACTCATGGCAGCTATTGTTGAAGATTGGCAGGCGCGCGCGTGGTGGCGCTGCAAGCAGCGGGCTCTGCGGAGTCGGCTCAGGTGGCTTTTGCTGCAGGCTCTAATGTTTCGAGAGGAGGATGCGAGGGTAGTTTCACATAGTATACCATATTGCGTTCTAGTATATTACATTGGCATTACACTGTTATTATAGTCATACAGGCGACTCTGTAATTAAAGCACAGGTTATCATAGTGTGTAATTGTTTTCGTACATAGTCATAGCCTTACTTGTCGCTTTTCCGCCATCTTCAGACACTCGTGCAAGCGGCGGAGAGCTGGACGGCGCTTCGTCTTCTGAGTCTGCTGGCAGCAACTAAAGGTCTTGCAAGAGTGCCCTCACCAAGAAGTAGAAAGTCTCAGAGAGTCTGAAGGGATGCAGCCGGGGTTGGAATGTCCGATGCCAGATGCATACATTAAGGCATGCATCCTCGAGCAGGTGTGCAAAGAAGGAAACACCATCTCGATGAAATAGATATCTGGAAGGCCTACACAGAGGGCTTTGCAAGGCTCACGTTCTAGTACACGCTGCGCGCATAGTCCATGATCGCAACCCGACATTTTGCAAGCCGACTGAAACCAGGCCCAAGACACCGACGAGCCCGAAACCCCAAAACCCGCAAAACCAGGTTTTGCCCGCCTCTCGTTGTCTGCAAATACTTAAAGCCCCCAGCCGAAAACCTTGAAGCCTGCAGAGGTCTCCCCTTGAAAAGGCCCTGAAGCTTGCGCACGAGGATGGTGGCCGGGATTGGATATGCACACTCATCGCCGCGCTGTGATTGGATACGTAGAGACCCCGCGGTCTTTTGGATGGACGTTTTGCAAAGGCGTGATCTCAGAAGTTTCTATCGCAGCTTGAGTTGTGCAGGACCCTGGCAGAGCTCCTGAAGCCCTGAAGGTTGCGAAGGAGCTGGGGCTCGGGTTTAAATTGGTCAGCCAGTGCTGCAGATAAGCCTCTGTCTGATTTCATCTCTCCATCAGGCCGCTGCAACCAGGGTGTACGGTTCTGGCATGGCAGCGCCCCCAAGCCAAGTCCGATGGTGCGTCCAGTTGTGTCCTGCCGTCTCTGCCCCCTCCCCCCCCTCTAAGACCAGACCCCCCAAGACGGCATCTCTAGAGTCTCAAGCGTCTCAGCGGGTGATGAAGTAGTCGATCTGTACGTTTAGGCTCGGCGCGTCCAAGTATTGAGCACCGTGAGGCGGTGTTTGTGAAGAACATTGTTATTCTGATAAACGGCTGACTTGTTCCCCCCGGATGAATCCCATGACCAGCTAGACCACTGCGAGTCTCGAGGACCGTGTTAAGACTTCAGCAAGGATGAGCTCCGAGCGCAGCAGCAGCGAATCAAGCAACTCGCGCAGCCTCTGCCAAACTCTGGTCCGTTATTGGACCAGTTCCCGCGTTTGCTCAACGGTTTTGGTACGCCATGCATGTTGGTAGATGTTTACACGGTCAGCCGACTGCCTGCCGAAATGGCATCGAACTTGGGTGAGTCGTCCCGGTATGATCTCTTTCCAGGAAAGACTTCCTTCACTCCGGACCTCCGTGCGAATGGCTGTGAGCACTCTTCCATGTCGCGGCTTAGGAGCAGCTGAATGAAAGAGAAACCAGCCATCTTGTTTCCACTCATTTGTAAATCTTCAATGCGTTTCTTGCAACAGAAAGGCGCTGATATGCCGTTCGCGATTTGAGCCGCAGAAACAGCTCGGCCTTGAGCTCACTGCTGAAACCACTAGTATTCCAAGTGAAAATCTCTAATCGCTTGCCACGAATAGAAGCAGGAGTAGGCTTGGGCGGGAGTGGCACAAACTCGCGCTTGACGCTGATGTAGCACCCTCGATCCAAGCAAATCCATCACGAACCGCCCTGGCAAGAGCAAGACTTGTCCTTCTTTATGGGCAACAATCCCTTTTCCTTCGTCACGTCCGTGACTTCAGGTGCCGCTGAGAGCAAGACACCAACCCTCACGCCAATGGGTGTACTGGCTCCTCCTTTGAGCCCCCATTCTGATTCCCGTTCCCGGACGAGCTACCGCCTCGTGCGTCTTGTTCAATGTTTGCAGGGTAGGCTTCAACATAGAAGGCAGGCCATGCGTGGGAAACATACTCCGAGGCTGTGTTACATGGGGTGGTCCCTAAACCATGGAAAAGCAATACAACTGTATGTCCATCCAAATCAATTGCAGGGCAAAAGGCTCAACCAATTCGGATGGTGGTTAGCACAGAAAGCCTGCGCTCGGATCCTGCAGCCAGTGCGGACAGCTCGACTACGTCCTCAATAATAGTTTGCGCTCCAGGCGGGGACCAGTATACAGGCCTGCAGAAGTACGACAATGCGCCGCACTCTGCGACTGTCTGGGTGCAGATCGTCGAGCAGAATGTCAATGGCAGCGGCTTTGAGATGAGCAGTCGGACTAAGTCGGAGCACGTAGTAGCAGTTGTAGTTGCAGTGCTGTAGCAAAGGAAGTCGTAGTCGTCTTGGTCGTGGTAGTGGGGTAGTTTGGGGGAACGGTTTTGTGAACCGCTTTTTTGCGCACTCTCCAAGTCCTGAACCTTGGGATCCCGAAGCTGCAAAACATCCGGAAACCCGAACCCACAGGAGCTCATGGCCATGCGACGCGCCTCGATCTTCACAGTTCTGGAGGGGTTGGGTTGAAGAGTTTTGGGCTGTGAGCGTTGGGGGGGGCAGGTCTTGGGGTTTGGGTTTGGTAGTTCACAATCATGTCATGTGTGTGTATAGTGTCCTGGGGTTCGGGCTGTGGCGTCAAGTTCCCCAACATACTCGTACGTTCTTCAACGGGTTCGGGTTTTTGAGGGTAATGGCGGGCTCAATCAAGGCCAGGGTCGCTATGCTTCGCGCTGACCTGGTCATAGCACAATAAAACGTGGCAAGGCTTACCACTATGCAGCCTGGAATGGTTGTTCTCCTGATGACGCCTTCAACATGCAATGGACTCCTTCGACACCCACTGCCTGCTGACAGGTGTAATTGTCAAAATCTCTTGCAATGAACCCTGATTCTTCACACCCTCAACCCAAAAATGCACCAGGTTGCTGGGGCAAAAAAACGCAGGGATAGTTTGGAGTTTAATCAGTGTCGTCAAGTGCCAGAGAAAAGCTTGAACCCTAAACCCGAAGCTCCAAAACGCCTTGAGCGAGCGAGTTCAAACCGTAAAATCCCTTAACCGTAGTCCCTTCACTCGGAGATGGCACCAAGCGCGTTGGGTCCAGTTTGAAGGTGCTGGACATAGTCATTCCAGGGACTCCAGCAGCCTGAGGGTTTGAAGAGCTCTGCAGCCCCGATACCCGGCTTTAAGCCCCGAACCCTAAATTCTGTAACGAAGGTCCGAAAAAAAACAAAGCTGCAAGGCTCTAAAGCCCTACAGTCTACACTCCTGTTAACCCTAAACCTTGACTTGAAATCCTAGGAAGCCCAGCCCTCCTATAAACCCCACCCTGAAACAAAGAGCAAGGAACCCTAAACCTTAAACTCCTGATGCCTCGCCTGGATTGTCCGAGTGTGAGCGCCGAAACTCCTGTAGCTTTTTTAAACCCTGCCCTTCAAAAAACCTAGGAGCCCACTTAAACTCCAAAAGCCAACCGATGAACCCCCCCTAAACCCTAAACCCAAAAACCCTAAACCCCTCAACCCCTAAACCCTCAAACAACCTGAACATGAGGAGATCGCAGTCAGAATGCGTCCAAGCAGCAAGCCCCTCCAGCTGCAAAGTGGGGGTTGAGGGTTTTCGGCTTGAGGGTTTGGGGTTGAGGGTTTAGGCTTTGCAGTTGAGGATTGATTTAGGTTTGAGGATTCAGGGTTTACGGCAGAAAGGGTTGCACAGTAGTATTTAGACCCCCGAAACTAGATCCTAGAAGCTAGATCCTAGCGCCTTTGAGCGTTGTTGCACGGCCGTTGCCACTCTTCCGGCAGGGTTTTGCTGCGAAAACATGTAGAAACCAGAATCGCTGCCGCTTTCCTTGACGTTTGTAACGTAGGAACATAACTAAGCAACCCTTGGTCTTTTCTTGGGTACGGGGGCCAGGGTTTCTTGATCAGCAGCCTGCATTACATGACATCGTAAACCCCGTCACCGTGCAACGTATCTCCCAGTACCACGTCGAGGCATCGTTTCTTCACACTGCACGTGAGGATAAGCATACAAGTGGGAACAGCCAAGGGAGGCACGTATGTTGCTGGTTGACGCGGCAGCTCCGTTAAAGATACGATGGATGGGTTCACTTCTAGAGTTCTAGAGGCATGATTGACCATGTGGTTGGAGCTATGAGAATGCATTCGGGCTTTGTCCATATGTTTCTGGAGCGTTGTTCCGCTTTGCATTCCAGTGACTCTCGCAGACATGTTACCGAGGATTTGGCATAAAGGCCGCTCCAGCCAGCGACCCTTCGACGGTTTCGCAGCATCAGAACACATGATGAAAGCTCCTGTAGCAGCGAGCTTCTTTGGTTGGGTGCTTTGTCGGATGCAGAGAGGGCTCCGAGGTGCCTTGGGCCAAGACTATAGAGTTTAAGGTTCTGCCTATAGTCTACATTGCAGTCCTTTCATTGGGTTTAACCAAATCTGTATTTTAGGATCCTAACCACAAAAAAGAGTAACGAAACAGAGGAACCACACTGGAGACTATAGGTGCATATAGGTTGTGTCTTTTGGGTTGTATGACATCACAATGTCTCGGAGCACGATTCTGCACATGGACGGCACCAAACACTGATTTTAGGTCCGACCTGGAAGTAAATAGCAGAAGCAAGTCCACAGCCTTGTGGCCTGAGGGTTCGGGGGTACAGAACCTCTCAAGGGCCACGGCGTGCCAACGCTCTCAGATTGAGGGGCAGAGCGCCAGAAGACGACTTTGCCCGCCTGCAGGTTGTGCTGAAGCACCCTTTTAAGCTGTAGGGCTTCTAAGGTGTAGGAACTTTAGCAGCAGCACTCTGTGGTCAAGATGAAGCTAAAGACTGGTCCTGCGGGCATGGGCACGGGACGTCTTCTTGCGCATGAGTTTCAGCCTATATTGCGCGGCTCCGCCGCAAATTGGAGGACATTGTTACGTTGTCCTTGCACAGCTGGCGACGAGGCACACGAATTCAGATGTGCGACGAGAATCAAAAGCAACTGCAGTGTGCTTCGGCCTGAGCCTTAAAAGCCCTGGGCCAATGCTCGGGGTGCTCAGGCTTAGGGATCAGCGTTGCAGGCAGGGACTTGTTGGATGTGTTGGGTTCAGGCTTAGAGCGAACTGAAGGCTTTTGGTCGGCCTCCCACGCCGAATGAACACACTAGCCCAACGCATTGAATTGCTGCGAATTTCTGTGTGCACAGAAGGTGGCAAGAAGGAGAAACAGACGGGTTTGGGGGATGACTGCTAGCCCAGACCCAAAAACACTACAAAGCCATGATCGCATAGTTGCGTGCAATCTAGATACAAAATCGGACAGCTCCTTGCATGCATGGGAAACTGGCGCGCGAAGTTCTGGAACCAGGCTCGAGCATGGCTGTGAGTGTTGCTGCTTTCAAATGTTAGGGGTTTAAGGTTAGGGATTAGGCAAGCTATGCTCGGGAGGCCAATGCCCTGTGCGATGATGATCTGCTACTTTTGGCTGGAAGCTCAACCACCGGCATGTTGTGCAAGTGGTCACTTTATCTCGGGTCGCACGTTGTCTTACACGTCAATCGGCGACCAGCATGGGGGAAAACAGTTTTCAGCGCGTATCTTATGTTGTAACGAAGTGGGTTTGTTTGCTGTTTGGACAGCCTCTACATGCCATTCCGGCATGTTGGGGGCAGCGAATGGGTTGGCGCCTCGTTTGCCAGCAGTAGAGTTGCAGCTTCCAGCGTCTACGTCGGGAATGGCTGACTTTGATTAGCTGTTTGCTGCGAGCTGCGATGCCACTGATGTGTTTCTTGAGCTGGTGCTTGCAAAATCGAGCGTCTACATAGGGAATGGCTGATTTTGGTGGCTATCGAAAGCAGCTGTGGTTATCGAACAGGAGTCTCGGTCACACTATTTGGTCGGCAATCAGCACATCCCCCACAAAAAAGCACGCTGGATTGTATTGAAAACTACTTGAGAAACCCCAAAGTCCGCGACATGTACTGGCAACTGAGCTTACTTCACCGGGAAATTCCCGAGTTAGTTGATGTTCTAGCGCCTACATGGTGAGCAGCTTCTGACACAATGTTAAAATACTATAAACAGCATGCTGACACGCTCGCGTCCGCAGCAAATTTGGCATCTTGACGCATGTTCGCTGCCTACCTAAATGGTCCCAGGCGCCTACAAGACCTGGTGACTTGCGGCATGCGGTGTTCGTTTTCCGTGGGTTTTCAGCACTTCCTCTTCTGAAACACGAGGCCAAGCTGAAAAGCGGTGAATGAGGCAAAGCAAAGGCTAGTGTCTAAACATCCAATAAAACTGTGTTTTGTGCACACGTGCGCATATTTTGGCTAAACATCTGGATTGCAGCATAAGGAGCTGCACTAGGAAATCTCAGCCAGGGTTAGTAGTAGTGGTATTAGTAGCAGTAGTAGTGGTAGCAATAATTATGGCTTTTTAAAAGTACCAACCTCAATAATCGTAATAATTCTAGTAATAGTAATAACAATAGTAAAAATAGCAACAATAATAGTAGTAGTGGCACGCGCTCTGCTTGCATTTGGTTTCTGTGCATGAAGGCAAAGACATGGCAGGCACGACGTTTCAGCAGATGAGCAGTTTCCTGACCCGAGCGCCCTGAAACGCGGCTTCTTGAGGCTATCAGGTCAAGACTGTAGGACGCCTCAAGCGAAGCATGAATGCCGTCTGTAAGGTTTGGGCATGGATGCTGTGTTCTCAAACACACTAGACTACGGACGTCATTAGGCTTTGGGCATGGATGCTCTGTTCTCAAGTGCATTAGACCATGGACATCAGCAGGTTTTGGGCATGGATGCTCGGTTCTCGAACGCACTAGACCACGCACGTTATTAAGTTTTTGTGCATGGATGCTCTGCGCTCAAACGCACTGGAGATGACTATCAATAGCACGGTTATCACCATCATTTTGAGTATCACTATGAGTATCGCCGGCAGCAGTGTGATAATCGACCCCACTATCAGTATCATGTGATGAATATCACCATCATCACCATCATCACCTGGAGCAGCACGGCGACGAGATGCACCTGCAGAGGACGGAAACTACCAGGTTCTTTAGGTGCCTGTATTTCCGTTTCGTAGCGTCCAGCATGGGCTGTCGTGTAGTCTCGCGGCCTGACTTGAGATACTCCCAGGACTGTAGTGCAGCGCAGCCAGACAGCATGCGCAAAACTGGTGTTCGCTAAGATCCAACATTTGGAGCAGCAGCTCGCCAAGGAGGCCTGGCCACTGCATCTGTGTAGTGATGGCATCTGTTGGCAGTCGATCTCTTCAGCCTCGCACGGTTGCTGAGATCTTCAGCCTTTAGTTCTCCATCTAGGGGATGTTCAGCCTGACAGGCTTTATCCTTCTGAATTACCATGAAACCGGGCCTTCGAGATCCTGCGGGCCAAAGAGCTGTTTTTGGCAAGCATTGTTGACGATGAATCCCTTGCGGTTGTAGGTTTGGGCATATGGAAGTTTTTGCAAAGCAGGGGTGTGCAGGTGTATGAATTTGATTCGCCCAAATCCCCAAAACCTCAACCATGGGACCTTGTGGGCTTGCGGATCGAGAGCTAGGGCTCTGTGGCACTCAGAACTCTTTAGCCTGGGTCCTGAGAGTTCTTTAATGGCACATTCAATGCTCACAATGCCAAGCCGACCTGGGACACGAAGCATATGTCATGTGTAGAACCTGTAAAGGACCCCTTGGCAGCCCCGAAAGAATCTCCACAGCCCGGGATCCCCCCGTCTCCGCTCCCAGATGAGTGCAGGGTTGTGGGTTTCATATGTTATTGCATCTTTCGTTGCGGTCTGCACCATTATTGTAGATCTGTTCTGTTTATGAATCGAGCAGATTGGAGATTGGTGGTTCAATCCTGTCTTGTTGCGGCTTCGAAGAATCGTCAGAGGCCGCTGACTGTGCGGTGGGTGAGCTCAACAACAGCAGCTTGTCTCGCCAGCTGCCGCCCTAAATTTCTCGACGCTGAGGCCCAATCCCAAATCCCAAGACAGGCTTACTCAAATACCCTGAACTTCTCTCTGGGCCTGGGCTTCGTGCCGAGAGCTTGGGGAATTTCCCGTTTATGCCGCGGTTGTAGGAATCACGGTTGAATTACTACAGGTCTCAGTTCTCGGAATCGGGGCTTATTCAGAGGGCGTCGGGGCAGAGCGGATCTTTTCGGGTCTGGGTTTCGGCTATGGGCTGGAACGCTTTGACAACCCCCGTGAGACAGCTGTGTTGCTTACAAGCAAGAGCAGAACCCTGGAGCCCCAAACCGCTGTCATGCTTTCAGTAACAACAGTGGTTTTTCTATGAATCCAGTACCTCTTGTTATCTCTTGTAAGATTCTCAGTAATTCCAGATGATATAGACACCTCTGATCACCTCCTATCAGGCGTATCAACACTTCATTGAGTTGGATGCAGCACAGTACGAAAAATGGTAGCCATACTCATTCTGCAGGTCACATACTGATTCTCCCCAAGCCTAGGGCCTAGAGCCCAGGTATTACGGAGGACGAGTTTGAGGATCGGGACTTGAAGGGGTTTAGGGTTCAGGGCTCGCAAAGTTCAGAGTTTCGGGTTTACAGGTTCATGGGTTTAGGGGATGGGGGTTTTAGGGGTCCATGGATTCAGGGTGGCACCCCTGTGAGAGGTGTTCAGGGTTTAGTTTGGATTGAATTGAAGCCCCAAATCCAGACCCGCAGAAAAATTTCGAGCCCGAAAGACGCATTCGAACAGAACCCATCTGCAACCTTTCTAAAATCAGAACCAACCCTCGTCGTACCTTTGTGCGGGAAGGGGCAAGATCTTAAGATTCGACCGCTTTGCACAACCCGAAAAACACCCTAAACCATAAACCGTGAGCTGATTGGCGAGGCGAGCAGAACATTCCCAATTATGGCCTCTGACAAATTCGGGTTTACGGGGTTAGGGGTAGGGTCTAGGGTTTGGGGCTAGGGTTTTAGGATAATTTTTGATGTATCTCCTTTTGTAGTCATCTTGTATCCATACCATGACATAGCCTACTAACGAAACGCTGTCGCAAGACGGAGCAGTAGCCCTCGGTCTCGGTCGGGAACTGTCGTATACTGCTCCTGCTGCTCCCACTCCTAGTCCTACTCCTACTACTACTTCCTACTCCTATCCCTACTCCTACCCCTTCCGATTCCTACTATTACTACTACGACTCAACCCATGCTATAAACTCTTAGCGCCCTGCATCATTCAAGATTTGCGCCACCAGGTGTGCAGCATATGCACCTACGATAGCTGGGAAGACAGCGCGGAACCACGGAAATTGAGATTAGTGATGATGTCATATGTCTGTTGCAGGTTCGTGGGTGTCTCCATGGCTTGTATGGTATAGTATAGATGTACACATGTCAATAGATGAATAGCTTCGTTCATATAAATATAGATATCGACATGAATCTACGTAAATAATAAAAATATGAATCAGAATAATAAGAATAATTAATAGAAATATTGTTGTGATATGCACATATATATAGAGATATATATCCATATTTACACACAACGGTACGCCGTGGAGGAGGGGTGACTTTGGAATTGGACCCTGCTTCGAAAAGTTGAAGTGTTGGTTGTCGTGGAACGAAACATCTTTCCGTAAATTGAGTTCTGTGGTGATACAGGACAAGACCAATACGTCTGTTTTTGCGCATTGCCATTTCCAAGCAATCACCTAAAGTAGATGGATGGATGGGCCCAGACCGGGATTCTATCATCCTGTCCCAGGGCCCGCGATGTCATTCCCATACGAACCCACCATTGGCTTCTACGATCCTCCCGCATTGCCACCCCCATGCGAGCCCAATCCAGGCTACTCTCAGAACCCAGTCGATACATTCAGGCCGGGTCAGCGAGACCCCGCCGCGTGCCATTTCCGCGGCTCCCACGATGCAGGCCGCTAACCTGGAATTCTTGCATCGCCGGATTACATGGAGATAGTATGTACCGCTGGTGAAGTGGGAAGCAGCATTCGTCCTGAAGCTCAGTTCATGTGATTATACAGGGATGATGCAGCAAGAGGGCTTGCAGATTGGGAGCTAGTGCTCTGTGGCGCTCAGAACTCTCTAGCCAGGGTCCTGAGCGTTCTTTAATGACACATTCAATGCTCACAATGCACCATTGTTGTAGATATCTACGAATGGAGAAGATTGGGTCGAGGAATCGTCAGAGGACGCGGACCTTGCGGTGATTGAGTTCGACCACAGCACCCTATACCCCCTATACCCCTCACAACCTTAATCTTCATAGAAAGCGTATACTGCAAGCCGCAAGACCAGAAACTCCATCTGCAGTGTCAAATGGCCCACGAGGCCCCGTGTGCCTTCGAGTACTTGGGGGTTGATAGGACTTAGGACTTTCTGACCAGTTCTGTTTGCATCATAAGAGCAACACACATGCACGAGTTCTGTGTAGGCACGGTCACAGGCAATTGTGAAAGGTGCGAGCACGGCCTGTGCAGCCCCAATGTCTGCTTTGAAGGTCACAGCTCCCGAGATGCCTGTGGCAGGCCCGGCAGAGCTAGTATTGCTTGGGATCGCTTCTTTTGTTGCGTCTAGTGGGTTGGTAGAGTGACTGGCACCAGGGTTCCCTTGGAGTCAGGGCCGAGGCTTGGGAGCATTTCTGCAGGTTCTTATACATGCCCTGTAAGCCCCATAAGACCCAAGAACCTTGGCTGGGACCTCAGTCAAAAAGTCTTCTTGCGGCTGAAGCACGAGGCTGTCAAGACATTGTTTCAAGACCAAGGGCACTAGCCCTTAGCATTGCACCACAGAGAGAGCAGCGGTCTTTCTCGACGGATGCCTAAATTTGAAAGGTGTCCAGACATGTGATGCTTTAGGATTACGGGTTCAGGGTTTTAGGTTTAGGGTTTTCAGGGTTTGGCGGTGTAGTATTCGGCATCCAGAAGCAACAAGCTGCAGGCTTTCAGGTCACAAATGCCCACAGTTCAGATTTGCGAACCCGAACTGTGCAGAGGAGAATGTTCCAAGACATGGGTGAAGCCAGAACGCTTCCCCCCAAGACGCCCATTCCGGGTTTCTGATGTCGATGATGATGGTGAAGATGATGATACTGAGGAGGAGGAGGAGGAGGAGGAGGAGGAGGAGGCGATGTCGATGATGTTGATGTTAATGTTGTTGCTGTTGTAGATTATGGTGGTGATGATGATGATGATGATCATGATCATGACGATGAAGAAGAGGATGATGATATGGACGACAATGGTGATGATGATCATCATCATTCTGGGGCTGGTGATGATGCTGACGACAGTGCTTGTGGTACTGGTGATGACGGTGACGATGCTGTTGTTGATGGTGATGACGATGACGCTGATGACGGCGATGATGGTCATGCGGGTGATGACGGTGGTGATGAGGATGAATACCCTGCACGAGTGCAGATCCTGGTTCCTACTGACGCGACGTGTACGCAGCACAAAGCCAAAAACGAGCAACTTACGCAGGCCAAACCTACCTTTTTGCATACCCGATGGCATCACAGACCGAAAAAAGAAGGCGCGCACACCGTAAGGGTTGCCCGGACACAAAACCGTCTCGAGACGAAAGTGGCTCGGGCCCCGTTTTTTACGATGGATCCCGAGTCGCCAACGGTGCGCCACAGCGCCAGCCACCCGACATGCACGATCCATCGTTGTTTACGAGGGATCGTGGCGAAAACGCAGGATCCCTCGTAAACCACGATTTCCCATGTTGTTTGTGGAGAAGAAAACGCAGACGAAACGCGCCACAGCGCCAGCCATTTTTTTGCACGATCCGTCGTTTTTTACGAGGGATCGTGGTCAAACTCAGGATCCCTCGTAAAAAACGATATGCGAGCCACTTTTTGAGGCGCAAAACTCACGAAACACCGCGCCCACCGACAAAAGCGGACCGTGAACCACTTTGCGTGGGAGCCACCCAGCGCTTTATAAATAGGTAATTTGTATGAATGTAGCAGAGTTTATATAAATGTATACTAACGGGTACTATAATTTATATACATTTATATAAATCTCTATACATTTATACAAATCTCTACTAATCCATACTCATCGACCAAGTACAATCGATACATTCGACGAGAGCTCTCCAAATTAGAACCCGACGCCGACGCTTTCGGGAATAAATACAAACATGGACATGAATAAACACAAACAGACAGTTACACATATCTATCTGTATATGTATATGTATGTGTATATATATATATACACACACAAAGGTACGCCGTGAAGGGGGGAGTTTTGGAATTATACCATGGAGCGCCCTCTCTGTCTCTCCATACATATAATATATATATATATACACACACATATATACACATTTATTTCACATGTAAATAATTAATAGATGTGTTGTAGAATTTGGTAAGCGGCTTGTGATGTTCTGTGCTGGATGGGGAAAGCAGGGGGAGCGGATTCAAGGGCTCAGAGTTCGACAGTTTTAAGGTTTTTTAGGACTTTTAAGGCCGGTGGTTGTGGGCTCGGGGTTTTTGACTTGGACTTTACGGGGGTTGTGTATAGGGTTGTAAGATTTTAGGCTTGTCTAGGCTCTTCAGCATAGTTTTTGTTGGTTGCAGAATCTGCTTTCAGTAAAACTGAATTCAGGTTAGAGGGATGGGTACAGGGATTAGATCTGGGCCCGGGCTCTGTGTTATAAGTATATGGATGTGAGAGTTAGTGTATGTGAGCCTACCATAGCCTGCTTGGTTGAGTTTTATGTCAAGGTTTTGAGGCTTAGTCTGCATTGTCTTGCGTCTCCGCGCGAGGTGACCCTTCCCCTGAGCAGCCATGGACCCACGTGATGCCCTTTCCATGCGAAGCCTACCCGCAGCACTACGGTTACCCCCAGGCTCCTTGGACGATGTTTCGGATAGGTTTTGGTAACGGTTTTGTCGGATTTCATTTCAGCTTTAGGGCGTAGAACATAGGGGTGTTCATAAAAAGGGACTTGGGTGTCTTGTGCTGTTGATTTTCGAGTCCTTAATTCAGCCTTGAATGCCCAATCCCAAGCTAAGCCTCCGAGCCCCAAATCCCCCATTGGGGGTTTAGGGGTCGGGTTTACGATTGAGGGTTTTGGGTTTAGGGGGTTATTGGGTAGTACCCTCAATGGGAACCTTACGATGGACCATTAAAGTACCCTTAAAGGAACCGTCAATCCTGACTGCCTTTTTCAGGTTTAGGGTTCAAAGCTTCAAGGGTTTGTAGGGCTGGCTTTTAAAGCCCGCGGGAACTAGCACCTGTCTCGGGCAAGCGAAGTCCATGCCGCACGATTGTGAAATCGACATATCGCTCAGCAGCCAAAAGCACACTTGCCTGGCCTCCCTTCCTTGTATGTCTCTCCCTCTCTCTCTCTCTCTCTTTCTCTCTCTCTTTGCGTGTGTGCGTGTGTGTGTCTAAATGTGGTATTTGATATGTAGAATCAGAATATGTATACTACAAGATATGATATTTTGATAGATTCATATTTCGTTTTGAGTTTCTGGACAATGTAGGAGTCCGGTGCGGTTTTATGAAGATTAACCTTAGGACTCTGAACTTTTGAGCATTTAGGAAGTTGGGAGTTGCGTGAAGAGGTAACACGGAAGATGGGCTCTGTGTCTAAGCATCGTCTACTGCCGTGGTTTAAAGCTCGATAAACGCAATCATTATTGCGACGAGATAACAATCAATAGGGTTTATTACGCTGATGATGGTGATGACAATAGTGCGGCGACGAGGATGATGATGACGATGCGACCATGCTGATGATAATGATGCTCATGATGATTGCCCCTGTCAGTATCCGAAAGCCGTACCTTTCCTGCATCGGCCGCAAGCAACTCTGCCGGGCCCTGCGACAACTGCCGTCGGCGAGGCGGTCTGGCTGCCACCCATCGCCGCGCCTGCACAGGCATGCCCTTCTGCTTTCTGGGACCTGAATGCCTCAACCGGAGAGCTGAGATGCCTGTTTGTGATGTTTTGTTTCATTGGCAACAGGTGACCGAGAGCCTATCAGGACAAAATTCGAAATCAGGTTGGGGCACGTCTCACTGACCTTTAAGACAACCCAAAGGTTGTTAGGCTTCAGGATGAGCCTTGAGTAGACGTGATACTCTTTCCGAACACCCAAGCTTGCCTGGCTAATCCAACTCAAAAGTAGGGCTCACAATCACAGAGTCGAAGGCAAGCGAACAACATGAGATTCGATTGTAACCCTGGAACAACCAAAACCCCAAAACACGAACCCAAACGGACACACTCCTAAGATTTGTAAGATTTTTTTCAACCTTCAAAGCCCCAAGAACCGCGAACCACAACCTTAAATCCTAAAACCTAAACCCTGCACCCTGAACCCCAAGCCCTAAACCCTGGCTCCCGTGGCGCTGGCCACACAGACGGAGGATGAAGGCCGTGAGACCCAACATGTGAAAGAGGAAGACTCGTGACACAGGGAAAGCTGGAAATGTCGGCAATGCGGGTGGGTGTCTTCGTGTGAGTCTCGTTGTAGCCTTCCGCACATTGGCGCATTCCGCCGACCTTGATTGCCAGCTGCTAGGGGGAAAACGGCGTTCAAGAAGAAAAGGCCTAAACCCCTATCCCGAAACTTTTGAACAGGGCATGCCCCACACCATGACTGGTATGCCATCGCCGGGAGCGATCTTCGCAGCACCATCGGCGCAGGCGGCTTAGGATTCAGGGTTGAGAGTTTAGGGCTTGGGGCTTTGGGTGTTGAGAGAGAGTTGATGATTTGGTTCTAGACGGGCGCTCTAAGGGTGTAGGTTTCAGAGTTTGGTGGTAGGGCGTTGATGGTTTAGAGGCACAGGGTTTGGGGTTGAGGGTTGATGGCCTAGTCTTCAGGTTCGCGGTTGAAGAGTACCGGTTCCGGGTTTGGGCAAGGATTGATTCGACCCCAAATCAGCAAGTTTTGCTTGCCAACGGGGTCCACGCTTCGCACAGTAAGTGAAACCTGCCAACGCGTCGCGCATCGTGCACATCGTCGAAGAGTTCGGGCAGTGCTGCTGAAGATTTTGCTCTGAATCTCAGTTTCCTGTTTGAGTGGACCAATCAGTCTGTATGAATCCCGAGGTGCTATTTGTTCAGCTGTTAAGCAAGTTGGTTCCTCCGCCGAATTTCTTCGGTGTTGTCAAGGTGTTGGCATGGCATCGTACAAGGGGTAGATCTTATCAATATGCTCAGCCACAGACTTTGTAGCCATTCCTGCAGGTCATGACAGTCAAGCTAAGTGGATTAACATTTGTTTGCCGAAGCTGAGCCGCCAGAAAGTTTGTTGTTTATGAACACTTGTTTAGGATCTCTGCAAAGTTGCTTCAAATACTTCCCATCGACGCTCAACTGTTGGATATTCGCGCGTGCTTCGCATCAGCCTTGTTCAACTCCGTGACACGATCGGAAGTCCGCACAGATCTTTGATGACTCCTCCACTGCCTACAGACTGGCTGATCTGGAAACGTGATGCTGGATGTGACCTTGCTTGGGGCTGGTGGGTCAAATCTCATCGAAAACATGTCGCCCAGCACCCGGGATAAACGCTCGAAGCGTGGATTCCCCATAATATACTATAACATAGTATAATGCACTGTAATATACTATAAAGTAATATGAGATAACATACTATTGCTCAGAGCTTCGAAGGGTTCTCCGCTCTTCGGTCAGGCGATGTGAAGCAGCCAATACCCGACACGAGAAATCACATTCGGCTGCTGGAACATGATTTTTGGAAAAATTTAAACTTGCTTGTAGAACGAGACAGATAAGAACATATAAAAAGAACGCATGTGCTCGAGTCGGTCTGGTTTCGGGCTGAAGCCTGTGCATGCTGTAAGAAGTCATGAGTTATTCTATATGAGCCACGGAATCTCGCACTTGGATGCCTTAAGCCGCTTGAACGTTCATGCGCGGATATTGCTTCTGATGCCTTTGAACTGAACCGATTTGAAAGCTTCGTTCAACGTGTAGCGGAAGATTACTGAGATGCTGAGAATCACCCAGTCATGTGTCGCGTTGTTCGTCGCACATTTCAGTCCGCGCACGTCTTAGTCATACTTTGGCAACAAGCGGTTGAGGGTCAGTTGAGGGGCTCACATTTAGAGCAGCCATCAACTTGCGGGCTCAACCGGAAGGTCTAATTCGGAAGGTGTTGACGAGGCAAAATATTTGCAGACCTGGCCCTGCCTGTTTCTGGGCTTCAGCGCATGAGTACATGCATAGATGTACGCACGTACTGCATACTTATGTACACGCGTACAAACCTAACTCATTACATATGTCCGTAGGTATGCAGGTAACTAGGTAGGTATAGGTATGTCTGTAATTAGATTGGCTTGTTCGCGCGGAGTATGTAGGTACGTAAATCAGTACGTAAGCAAGTATGTATGGGTGTATGTATGATACGTCGCATACGCCGTTTCAGTCTTAAATTTAGTGTTTGTCTCGCGCTTTGCTGTGGAAGTACAGACGTCTGGCAAGCCTGCATCGTCACAACCCAAAAACCCTAAACCCGACTTTGTCGTGTTTATTAATAACGGAAATCCGGATCTCAGATGCACAAGGTACTACAGGAATGCAGTGTCGTTGTGCGTTTTTTTGTTTTGAATACGGCTCATCACCCAGAACTTCCTTTTCAATGCATCCCGAGCGGGGACGCTGAGTTTGCAGAAATTCGGCTGCCCGAGACCCTAAAAACAGTTTGAATCATGACACACCTGTGCGGAAGGGCCCTGCAACGGTCGACCAGCCGCTCTACCTGCCACCAGTGATGTTTGCCGGAGGGCAGGACGGGGCGTCAAGAGTTTGGGGTTCATTCGCACTGGAAGTGTGGGAGTTCAGGGAGTCAGTCGCGACCACTCAAAGACATCTCTGGTTTTGGGGCTGTACGCCTCGTGGTGAATCTGGGAGTGTGTGGAACTTGTCATGTGTGTTGATGATTGCAAGCATGAGTGTGATGACATAAACATAGACATATGCACATACATACACATACATGTCGTTGTGTATGCGTATGTACATGTACATGTGTATACCTATGTATGTATGTGTATTTATATGTATACGTATATGTACATATGCATATGTATATATATATATATATGTATATGTATATATATATATATATCTCTTCATATCTATTTATTTATCTATTTATCTACTTATGTACGTATATGTAGATAAATACACGGATATATACATATACACATACATACACATTTTGATGGACTGCCCCGACGGTTCCTTTGAAGGTATATACTTCAGGGGTCTGTAATGGGGTTCCCTTCAGCGGTACTATGGGGATCTATAACGGCATTCCATTTAAGGGCTCGTTAAGGAATCCTTCAATTAAGGGTTCCTTGAAGTGGATCTTTGAGGGTTTGGAGTTTGCAGGTTCTGGGGGTTAGGGCTTAAGGTCTTGGGATAAACGCAATTGGGGCTTGTCTCCTCTCTCTACGTGCGGTACATTCAGCCATCCAACAACCCCGAAACCCTAAACGGCCCTAAACCCTGCAGGGTTCAAGACTGAGGATTTATGTTAGCATGAGGATTTTGGAGCTCGGAGGCTTAGCTTGGGATTGGGGATTCAAGGCTGGATTCGGGACTTGTAAGCCAACAGCACGAGACACCCAATTCTCTGACCAAAAAATCTCCCCTGCTCGACACCCACCCAGAAGACTACATCTCAGAGGTCCTGCTGCCAGACATGTTCTGCCCAGGCGCGACCGCCGAAGGTCATGCGGGTTTTGAGATACCCTCGTAATCACAATAAATAACAATGATAACAATAATGTCAATGATAATAACAAGAACAATCATAGCAATAGAAAGTAACAGAACAATGAGTGTATATATATATATATGTATACTATATACGCATACATATATAGGAAGTATCAGTATTACTTCTCGTTGACTCTTTGTTTTTTTCGTTTGCTATGCTCAGTGCTATTATTGTTTACAAGGCTTGGAGGGCCCCACAAGTCCAAACCATTGAAGTAGTATGTCGAGTCGGGGTCAGAACCCCGTTGCCTTTGCACCGGGAACCCTTTACAACGCAGAATAAAGTAAACTCGTGTAATATGACATGGTAGGATATGATATGCTACAATATTTATGCCCTGTACCCAAAACCGAAACCCTCAACCTGAGACTCGAGACCCCAAACCGTTAGACACCAGCCCGAAACCTTAAGCCCTAAACCCTAACCCTGAGACCCGAATTAAACCGAAACCCTAAACCTTAGACCCTAGACCCTAAACCGAAACCCTTTATGCCCTGTAACCGGAATGGCTGAGCACAACCCGGGGCCTCGGAGTATTCGCCCTGTGACGAGGGTTGGGGCTGTTTGGCTTTGAAGGTTTTTGGGTTTTAGGGTTCATAGGGTTTACGATTTAGCAGAGTTTCGTGAGTTTTTCGCGCGATTCGGGCTTCCGGGTCTTTGGGGGCCTTGTGGGTGTTTGCGAAAGCAAAACCTTGAAATTGAAATCCTACAGCCTTAACCCTGTGGCCCGAAAGCCCGAAATCCATAATTCCAACTTTGTTACAATCAAACAACCCACAAGCTTCAAATCCCAAAGCCCGCAAACCCCGACCCCGATGGTGCGAAATTCGTCATCTTAACGTCCTTAGCCCGAAAACCCTTCCGGGCCCTGCGCCCTGATCTGTCAAGCCTCCGACCCGAAACCCAACTCGAAACCGCCAGGCTACGGCTACATCCCATGTGCCCTTTAAACGCATGCAAGAGCCAAAGGCCAAAGGTCAGAAGCTGTACGACTGTAGGAGTGGAGCTCTTACGCATCAGATGTCTCGGATTCGAAGAGTCACGTGACTACGTTCTAGACACGTTTGAGTGCCGGCGAAAACTGCCCACGCTTCTCCTGAAGCGCGGAGCTACGGCACGAGCAGTTTGGCTGATTCCAGCAGGTGGCACTTGTCTACATCCTGCATTAGTCGCGAGCGAATGTCAAGGCTTTCTTGGCACGAAGCAGACACTTCACTAAACGGGAACAGGCTGCCCTTGGCCTCTGCGTATCAATTGTGTCGTGCTTGGACCTTACATGAGTTTCTTTTCCCTTCGACCTTTGCTTGAGGGCTGAAGCCCATTCCTCTTTCCCACTGATAAACGTCTGTTTCGGCACTCGCGCACTTTTTCCTTTGGGTCGCAGCTGCAGGGTATGTACACGTCCCCTAGACAGTTTTTCCCGACCATTCCGACAGGCATGCCCCGAACATTCCGACAGGCATGGCAGTCAATGGAGCAAGGGCGGTGTACACCCTCAGATCCGGCGTCACTTTGGCAACCTAGATGCCCTAGATCGCCTATGCGTAGCAGATCCCCCCAAAATGCGTGGCAACCAACAAACTTGAACACTTGTACACAAACATAGACCCGGTAACACCTTTGTAACAACCCCAGGAGCCCTTAAGCCAAAGATGCCCTTCAACCATGCCATGAACACAAACAAGGAAGCGACCTATCCTGCCAACACAGGGAGTGTTCGTCTTAGTAACACTGTTCGTCAGGGTTTTCGGAGCAGGGTAAAGCACAAGCATAACCCCAGTCTAATATGTCAGGTTTCTATAATAATTTGTAGGCCGCTTTCAATCCAAACCCGAACGACTGGCAACAACACTGTAACAATGCTCTCGTCCAGGAACATACGAAGTAGAGTCGCATCAACCATGCAATTCGACAGCAGTTGGAGTTTTTTGTTCTTGCTCCGCAGTTGGAGAATTGCAACTTTCCTAACCTGTAATAACCGGAGTGGCAATACTGATAAGAAGAGCGGCAATAGTGGTAGTAACGATAGTTACAACAGGAATACGTAGCAAAAATCAAAAGCCTAAGAGCAGGAATATGCATGATAGCAAGAATAAGACGACTAATATTGCATGTGGTGAGAGGGCTCCAGGAATCCGTGTACATCTTTGCAACGGCAAGATGCTGAATCAGATGCGAGTTCGCATCGGAGCGAACATGCTCTGTCAATTTGAAGATTGAACCGCATTGCCATGCTGAAAGCTCCAGCTATCGTGGAGTATATTTTCCCATGAGTCTCTGAAGCTGTCGAGCATGCTGGTCAACGTACCTGCTTCTCTACAGCGATTACAGTGGGCGGTCCGGTCAGACATAAACCAGGTAAAAGCCGTTAATGTATGTTTTGACCACAGGGACATGACTCAGGTCCACCCTCAGAGCCTCAGAAAGTTCTGCGAGGATCCACAGCGAGTGACTCTCCTCCCCATGCCTATTACTTTTCAAAAATCAGAAAAAAGAGTTTATCCCCTTCTTCATTTTATTTCTCACCCAGCCCCACCATAAAAGTCGTCGGTATAAGCGGGCTAGGCAGGTACGCAGGCAGGCAAGTTTGTGGTTTGTATACCAAGCGCACATTGGTATGGCATTCATTCCAGGCGCTTTGATGTGTAAATGGGTACAAAGGCGAATGGACATTTTTCAATCGACAGGTCACTTATGTGATAAAGCAATGCTCAGCTGACTTACTTCATGCAGCGGTACATCGATAGGTGAGTATGACGGATAAGGTTCATAGAAGCAGCATGCAGAATACATTATACAAGCATATACTTCCGTGCACATCCATATTCTCGCGCATGTTCGATTGAGCGATGGAACAAAACAAAACCACACTAATGCAGAGAATCAAATCAACCAATGACCAGGGAAAGAACGACCAAGCAGATGAATCACGAATCAAGACAGAAATACATCAATGGCGATAACTTCGGTGATACATGTCTCTTCGTGCCTGCCTGTGTTGTGCGCGGGTAACGGTGCAACAGCATGCGGATGACACGCCCATGCATTCGGTTCGAGCTGGTACACAGCCTCTCAAGTCGTAGGAGCGGTTGGGACCGATGCAGGCCAGGATGCGGTCAGTCTTGTGCACATATTTGCTCCATGGAGCTAGGTATTCACGCATCATACTTGCGTGATGCAAGTCATTTGTGTTGAGTATGTCTTCCCCACAGTTCCGATCGTGCCGTCGCCGCGGTACTGATACTTTTGGCATCCTCTCGGGGACGTGCTCGGACGTCGCCATGACTGCATCGGCGGGCGCGATGGAGCTCGCCGGGAATCCCAGTGGAGTTGTCGTGCAAGTGGTCTTGAGCTTTGTTTTTCGAAAGGATGTAAGTCAACCGTTGGGTAGACATTGTCAGGTACGCAGATGTGTCCGTTTGCAACTATCCGGGATGAAGGTTCCAACAGCTTTACATGGCAGGGTTGGCAAGCGAGCTTGCTTGAGCCTTGATGGGTTTGAAATTAATGTTTTCATGAGACGAGTTTCATGACGTGAGTTTGGAACGACCTCAAAGCCCCGGCTTACTTGGAGTCTGAGCAGGCCCAGCATCCCCCACTGCATCGGATTGTGGCCCCAATCCCACCGGAAGCGGAAGATTGGTTACAAGCATTACGAAGCAGGCGCAGTTCCATGCCTAGTGCAACGCGTTGCCGTTACGAACTGACGGCGCGATTGAGATTTGCAAAGTCTACACTACAAAGATCCAAACATCCAAGGGTGGGCATTAGCGTTACAAACTTACACTGTCCTGTCACTTTGCAAACTCTACCACAAAAAAAGAATTCAAGGGTGGACGTTGGCGTTACAAACTTACAGTGTCCTTGAAATTCGCCATGCAAAGATGCAAACAATCAAGGGTGGACGCTTCAGAGTGTCAGTTAACAGTTGCGAAGTCTACCAGACACAGTGCAAAATGAAGATTTAAAAGTCTACCAGACAAAGATAGAAACAATCAAGGCCAGACATTGGCGTGACAAACTTACAATGTCCTTCGAACTTCGAACTGCAAAGTCTACCATGCAAAAATACAACAAATCAGGGGTGGACGTTGGCGTTACAAACTTACAATGTCTTTCAAACTGCAAAGTCTACCATACAAAGATACAACAAATCATGGGTGGACGTTGGCGTTACAAACTTACAATGTCCTTCAAACTGCAAAGTCTACCATACAAAGATACAACAAGTTCAAGGTGGACGTTGGCGTTACAAACTTACAATGTCCTTCAAACTGCAAAGTCTACCATACAAAGATACAAAAAATCGTAGTTGGACGTTGGCGTTACGAACTTACAATGCCCTTCAAACTGCAAAGTCTACCATACAAAGATACAACAAGTTCAAGGTGGACGTTGGCGTTACAAACTTACAATGTCCTTCAAACAGCAAAGTCCACCATACAAACTTACAATGGCTTTGGAACTGCACGCAGTTTCTACCATACAAAGATACAACATATTCAAGGTGGACATTGGCCTTACAAACTTCCAATGTCCTTCAAACTGTATGCATCTTCTACCATACAAAGATACAACAAAATATGGGTGGACTTGGGGTAACAAACTTACAATGCCCTTCAAATGGCAAAGTCTACCATACAAAGATACAAAATTTCAAGGGCGGACGTTGCCGCTACAAAGTTACAATGTCCTTCAAACTGCAAAGTCTACCATACAAAGACACAACAAATCATGGGTGGACGTTGGCGTTACAAGCCTACAATGTCTGTCAAACTGCAAAGTCTACCATACAAAGATACATCAAATCATGGGTGGACCTTGGCTTTAGAAACATACAATGCCCTTCAAACTGCAAAGTCTACCATACAGAGATGCAACAAATCATGGGTGGACGTTGGCGTTAAAGACTTACAATGTCCTTCAAACCGAAAAATCTACCATACGAAGATACAACAAATCATTGGTGGACGTTGGCGTTACAAACTTACAATGTCCTTCAAGCTGGATACAACAAACCATGGGTGGACGTTGGCGTCACAAACTTACAATGTCCTTCAAACTGCAAAGTCTACCATACAAAGATACAACAAATATGGGTGGATGTCGGCGTTACAAACTTACAATGTCCTTCAAGCCGCAAAGTCTACCATGCAAAGATACAACAAATCATGGGTGGACGTTGGCGTTACAAACTTACAATGTCCTTCAAACTTTATAGTCTGCCATGCAAAGATACAACAAATCATGGGTGGACGTTGGCATTACAAACTTACAATGTCATTCAAACGGCAAAGTCTAGCATCAAAGATACAACAATTCATGTTGGCGTTGCAAACTTACAATGTCCTTCAAAATGCGAAGTCTACCATACAAAGATACAACAAAAAAACAAGGATCAGCGTTGGCGTTACAAACTCACAATTTACTGTCCTTCAAATTGCAAAGCTTACCTATACAAAGATACAGCAATTCATGGGTGGACGTTGGCGTTTCAAACTTACAATGTCTGTCAATCTGCAAAGTATACCATACAAAAATACAACAAATATTGGGTGGACGCTGGCGTTACAAAGTAAAAAGGTCCTTCAAACTGCAAAACCTACCATGCAAAGATACAACAAATCATGGGTGGACGTTGGCGTTACAAACTTACAATGTCCTTCAAACTTTATAGTCTGCCATGCAAAGATACAACAAATCATGGGTGGACGTTGGCATTACAAACTTACAATGTCATTCAAACGGCAAAGTCTAGCATCAAAGATACAACAATTCATGTTGGCGTTGCAAACTTACAATGTCCTTCAAAATGCGAAGTCTACCATACAAAGATACAACAAAAAAACAAGGATCAGCGTTGGCGTTACAAACTCACAATTTACTGTCCTTCAAATTGCAAAGCTTACCTATACAAAGATACAGCAATTCATGGGTGGACGTTGGCGTTTCAAACTTACAATGTCTGTCAATCTGCAAAGTATACCATACAAAAATACAACAAATATTGGGTGGACGCTGGCGTTACAAAGTAAAAAGGTCCTTCAAACTGCAAAACCTACCATGCAAAGATACAACAAATCATGGGTGGACGTTGGCGTTACAAACTTACAATGTCCTTCAAACTTTATAGTCTGCCATGCAAAGATACAACAAATCATGGGTGGACTTTGGCGTTACAAACTTACAATGCCCTTCAAACTGCAAAGTCTACCATACCAAGATACAATTAAAAGACAAGGATGGGCGTTGGCGTTACAAACTTACAATTTAGTGTCCTTCAAACTGCAAAGTCTACCATATTTGCACTCCCAAACCCACATCTCTCCAGTATTGACTCGCAAATCTGACTCGGGTGAACACGGAGCTCCAGCGAAGCCAGGACATGTCCCGCGCAGAGAAGGCCACGGCTGCAGATTTGCTTTTGCGGCGAGGTTCATGGCCAGGTATTCGGTGGCTTGGGCCCTTGAGGGTTGAGGCAGCGTGCTGCACAGTTTCGAGACGGATGCGGAACAAACATGCCTTTGTACCTTTTACGCGTCTCCCATTTAGGGTCCCAGCTGTGGCCACTTTCAGTCGGTTGGTTATGGAAATCTTGTTGGACGAAGCACCGGCGAACTTCCGAAACTGTCCCGCAGACCGAGGTTCTCATAGAAGGACCCTGAGCTGTGCTGCAAAGTGCTCTCCGCTTGCTAGCCCGACGTCGCTAGCTGTGTGGTAGATGGCTAGAAAGCATCTAAAAACATAGTAAGGCGCCCCGAAAGACGAGGTTTACCTAGGTCCCGCGTCTGGTTCCTTACAAACCTTGAGCCAAGATCCTATGAAATTTCTTTCCTCCTGTGTGCAGGCAAACCCTGCAGGCCACAAGTTTGTTACTGCCCGGGCCTTGGCTTTATCCTTCCCGGCCCCATGTAGGCAACTTTTCACCTGCGGAGTTCCGAAACTTCATGGTTCCAAGGCATCGCTAAAGAGCCTTCACACTTCGCAGGGGGATATGTGTTGACCACTTGGGTCAGAGGATCAGAACTCGGCTGGGATTCAGATGCTATGGCAAATGCACGGCGTCTTAGTAGGTCAATGGTTCTGACAAGTTAGGGGGTCAAAGCCCATGCTAACGCCTCAGCACCATTACAGTCCCCAAAATGGTCCAAAAACTGCCCCAATCCCAACCTCAGACCCGACCCTGAGGTCACCAACAGGGGAAAGGATACCTAGGCCTAATCCTAAGGAACCCCCGCGACGAAAAACCGTCAACCCCCAACCACCGCACGAAGCAGTTACGAAGCCTTTCCTCACGGTACACCTCTCGATTCATCGCACAGCTTCCTTCTGCACTGCCTCTCAAGGCACAACGTTCACTTCTTTACAGAGTGATAAGCCCGGTAAGCCCTGCAACCACTCTACTCCTGTAGCTCCTACTCGTCCTACTTTCCACAGGTACCCACTCATTTACTGTGAGCTGAAATTTCTCCGCCAACACACGACCATGACCTAGCACCTCAGCCTATCTCAGCATTCCTAAACCGAAGCCATGAGGGTTCAAACCCGTAGCCAACATCAACTCAAACACGAGGCCTATGCTGCATTTATCAAGTCCAAGGGTGAGGCACTCGTCGACCCCTTGGCTGCCTTTTTTCCGCGGAGCGTGTGCTGTGCGTGACATGTGGGTGTCGAGGCTTGTTTGGGGTTTCGGGCGGGGCGGGGCCGCTTCTGGGCCTCTTCGGGGCTTCTGGGCCTTGCTTGAAAGCCTCTGCTTTCTCTTCCTCTTGGCCTGCATTTGTTAGGGTTATGGCTTGGCTTCAAAGAACCAGTTCGACTGACTGGTTCTCTTTCGCTCTCTGTCTGCTTCTTCTGCATTTCCTCCTCCAGAGTCGAGTTTTGTTTGGGGGGTTTTAACTTTCTCAACCGGGATGCATTATTTCGCGGTGGTGTGTTATTCCTCTTCGGCAACACTTCGCACTATTGGGAACTACTTAAGCAATCGAAACTCTTCCAGGTCTGCGCAGCGGATGGCCACTGCCAGTTCAGGGCGGTGGCCGCCGCTGCCGGCATCAGAGCCATGCCCCAGGTGTGACGACGCCGTGTGGTGCATTGGCTCGGCGAACGGACCAGCCAGTTCTATGGCACATTTGTTCGTCCTTGCATGCCGACAGGCACTTGTATTGGTTTCTTGGACATGTTTTTGATTTGTTTCTATCATGTTTGGATCTCAGGGCATGCGCACTTGTTGATTATTGTTTGTTTTCCATTGCAATGGCAGTGTTCTTCTTTTTGTTGCCGCACATTGTTTTTTGCTTCTTGCTTTCTGCTGTTTGCTGCTTGCCTTTCGCTGTTGTTGCTTGATGTGTTGCCTGCTTTGCTTTGTTTCCTTCTCTTGGTGTCGGCTTCGCCGCAACAAGGCGGCTTCTCACGTACAGCGTAAAGGTGGCAGCACACCCAAAGGTATGCAACTATGTGCAATCAGACGAAAGGCAACGATCTTTCTTGGCCGTGACACCATTGAGGTAATTCAGGGTTGTGGCTCGTGGTTGGCTTGGAGTGCTGCGTGCTCTTCAGGCTGTTGAAAGTTGAATGGGTTTCAGATGTGGGAATCTCGCAGACCCGGCCACGCAGGTGCTCCCCTTTCAATCCCGGGATAGTTAGTCAACGCTCAGCAACAGTGCCAACACAACCCTCCTTGCTTCCCAGAGTTGAACAGCCCATGACGAACCGAAGAAGGGATGAGGAGTTCTGTATACGTATAAGATCATATAAGGCATAAATCTGGAGTTCATTAGTTCTTTGCGAGCAGCCTATCGTGCCTGTATCAGCTTCGTAAAACAACTGGAGGACAGATGGTCTTGCTACATACGACAAAACACCTGCTGACGGCGATAAGCGCGTGCGATCTCAGGTACGAGGGCTTCATTCAAGGACATTTTGTCGACTACCTGGCCGGGACCGGTGTGTGTGACATGCCTTTTATGCTGTTGACGTGACGGGGGCTGCCGTTGCCGCCACTTCTGCTATCTTCTGCCGCTTGAGGATGATGTCCGACTCTTGGGGACAACATCACTTTAGAGGCCATGGTGGGACAACAGCATTAACAACTGTTTACATGATCACAGCGTCGGGTTGCCAAATAGGTTGCGTTTGGTGATGTTACCTTGGCAGCGGCTCCCGCGCCTTCGCCCCCCCCCCCCCTCGCGCGTGTAACATGCCTTCACGCAGGCCTTGTCAGCCATCCTTGGGCGCGGGCATTTGGGCATGCTCATGAAAGCGAGAGTGTGAGAGCAGTTAGGCACGTCATTGGTGGAATTGCGTTTCAAGCCTTGGCAGGACATAATGCTGCTTAAGATGGTGCAAGCTGTGTGATTGGGTACCAGGATGATCGTGCTCTCCGACGATGCAGAAAACACCGTCGGTCAGGGCGACCCGCCAGTGGTGGTCATCTTCTTCAAGGACCTTCGCCACAAAAATCCCAAACCGTAAACCCGAAACTTAAGCCCTAAACCTCGGAGGTGATGACGCACTGATTAGAGCCGCAAGCTTCGAGCGTTGAGAGTTGTTGCCATAGATCCAGACAGACTGTGTTTTTTGCAAGAACGGCATGATGCATCGTGCTGCATGCCAAATCATGCCTTCAGAAATATAGGTCCATGCAAGCCGCTGCGGAGTAGTATGCCGCAGTGCTTCACGCCCATGCCCATGCCACACAAAAGAAAGCTGATTCCGCAGGAGGTGCATTACGATGCTGCGGTGCCCCGCCGCTCAGTTATCCTGGAACGTGTTTTCGTAGGCCTCCACTGAGATTGTTTGGCCTGCAAGTTTCAATGAGCTTTGGAATCTTGTGATAGGATGTTTTTTGCTAAGCGCAACTCAGTTCTGGTCCAAGCAACACCTCTGAAGCATACGATTTGTTGGAAGACCCCTATGTTACCAAACTCGACGTAGTATGTGGCGGGAGCAGAGCAGTTCGTACGTTTCTGCAAAATGGAATTCGGTGACACAACAGCCATTGAGGCCAATCCATGCAGCCAGACACCCAACCCCATCCATCTGACCAAAAGCAAGCCGCAGCTTGTTTACATACTGAGCAGCCCAGGAGATCTGACGCATGTGGAGGCACGAGCGCGTATGTGAGTTTCTTGGAGTGATGGTGTTTGAGGCATGATGTGGAGCGCACATTTAACAGCAACAATAGTTGAGTGTACGCACTATCGAAGAAACACCTGTGCAAACCTTCCTGTCCTGCTGTGAGCACCTCATCGTGAAGCAATATCTTTCTCTCGCTCTCTCTCTCTCTCTCTCTCTCTAAATCTTTCTTTCTTTAGAGTATAACTCCATGTAGGGCGTGAGGATATCACAACTCCACCGGAGTTCGTTTCCGTTCTGTGCACCGTCTGGGCTG
The DNA here is from genome assembly GCA_905221615.1 of Symbiodinium sp. CCMP2592. NCBI lineage: Eukaryota > Dinophyceae > Suessiales > Symbiodiniaceae > Symbiodinium > Symbiodinium sp. CCMP2592. The sequence goes on from CAJNDT010000398.1 coordinate 218,928, forward strand.
ACGTTGACCTAAAGACTAGATCTCCTTCAGGCTCGCACTTCGGTCACTGACCCCAACCCCCACGAGATCCTACAGTAGACCCTTCCCCAGATTCATCCTCAGGGCATGGACGTGCAAGATCTTGATCAGATCAGGCGCTGAGTTTGGTGCCTCTAAGCGGAGTGTGTATAACCCCAGCCCAACTGAAAATCCTGGAGGCAGCAGATGGAATGAAAGGCGCAGGAATGGCTCGAGCCTTGGCATTTCGGATGCCAGTGTTGCTGCGGGCGTTTCGGGCCAGAACTTGGAGCTTTGTTTTTCTCAACGTTTGCGCCTCCGCAGCCCTAAGACCAAGTCTCCGCACAGGCACAAGTGAGGGCGTTGGGGAAACGGCGCGCTAAGCTTGGGCTCATAACGCTGAAGGCGTGCCACACTGTCAACCCTGACGTAGCACGAACAGCTCAAGCAAGGGTCGCACATGACGGCTTTCGAGCTAGAAAGGAAATATGCCAAACCCCCCTCACCCCGAAGCCCTCAAAGCCGTTCAAGAAGGGCTCCAGGCCCGAGGCTCAGATCCTAAGAAGTGTCAGCCTCAGTGCATATCCATCCCCCAAAGTATACATGCTCTCCCAACCGCCCTGGTCATCAGCTCTACCAGCACATGCAGGCAATGCAGTTAATTATTTGATTAAACATCCTCCGAAGTTGCTGATTGGGAGCCCTGCATAAGTCACATTGGGAGTTTCAGTGGTGGGGTGCCGAAGGTGTCAAGACAGCGTGAAACATCCACAAACCCTTCCATTAAAACCTAGCTAAAGTGTGGCACTTGAGTTGGCTTGTTGTAGCACGTGACAGCTTACTATGGTACACTATCGTATTTTACACTATTCTCTTGTATATCGCGGTTGTGATACATCGTGTATGGCAACGTGATCTTTTAATTTGCTGTATCCCTAATCCGCAAACCCCCAACCCCAAGCCCCCAGCCGTAAACCCCAAGGTGTCGAGGGTACCGACAGGAGCCAAAAAGCAACGACGGTTTCGAATGCCAACAGCCAGAATCCAGGACCGCGACGTTCCGGGCACTGTGGGAAGGCTTGCGCCTAGACGGGGGCGCGCAATTGATCAAACGTGAGCCAACACCTGAACGGAAGCTGTGGAACTGCATGTGAACCGCCGAGCGGTTTAATTCCGCAGTGTTGACGCAACATTCGGCGGCACAAAACCCTGATCTTATTTACACGTACCATAAACATCTGTATGTGCATATACATATATATATATATACATAACATCTGTGCACCTTATAAAGTTTCGTATCGCATTTACATGCATGCACATGCATCTGGATCCCGGCAGTCCGCGTGCAGTTGTCGACTCGACTGAGATGCTGAGTTTCGGAGTTCACTCAATGTTGCCACTGCCACTGCGTTAACCTGGGCCTGAGCTGATCATATTGAGTGGCTCCGCAACATACCGTGTGTTTTTACCTTGCTTCTGTTTTCTGGATTGAGCCTTATAGTGCTCTGAAGAGAGGCAGTGGGACTGCATGCATGTACAAAGAATGCTAAGCTTTGAAGGTACTCCGGCCTCTTTGCGGTATTTTACCTGTGTAAGGAATGAACAAAGATTTCACCGTACTCCTGGACAGGGGCTCGGAGCAGGCGCTCGGCGCAATGGGATGAATTCAAGGCAGCTTGGGGACCGGCAGAGCCGCGCCGCAAAGCGATGAAGCTTGAGCAAATGCTGCCATGGAGCCAAGAAAAATGTGCTAGCGTGGAAGTGCAATATCTTGATCTTGCAAGGGTGGAACAGGCAGGTTCGAGACATCTCATGTTTGCGAGGGGGCATTGACGGAACAGAATGCCGCAGCTGTCAGCTGTTCAAAAGCGAGCTCAATTCCAAGTCTATACTGTATATTCCCTCATTCAAGTCAGTCGCGTGTCCTCGATGTTTCCCTGCAGTGTGTCAACTATGCACGCGGCAAGAAAACTTTAAGCGCGTTAGGCTTCTGAGTTTCCGGATGGCTGAGGCAGTACAGGGTTCTTGCAATTCGGGCATTCGTAGGGCTACAAGTGCGCAGACATGGGCCTACTACGTAGGCCCATGGGTATGTGGGGTTGCAAACGACAGTGAGAAACTCGACGAATCCTCTACAGCGATGTCTTTCGCATTCGAGGTTGGAAGTGCACGCAGTATCGAAATGAATCAAGCTGAGCGGCACTGGGTGTGCGACAGATGCTGAGTACCTCCCCGAACAGGGTAGTACCCAAGAAGTTCTAGCGGCGAGATTGGCCCCACTAAGCGGCGCTCGAACGTCTTTAGCATTCC